>JARHVA010001009.1:3455000-4053411 GCA_037957365.1 Torreya grandis | reverse complement strand
CAAGAAACTATTACCATTTACTTCAACAAGATTATAGATATTACTCTCAATATTTTTTCCTTCTACAACTATTTTTCTATATCTCTTTAGCTTGCAGACTTCTACATAAAATATGACCTTATATCCATTGTCACACGTTTGGCTAAAACTTAGTAGATTATGCTTTAGTCCTTTAACATAAAGGATATCATGTGTAGGTATTTTACCATATATGTTCAAAGTTCCTTTAATTTTTATCTTTACTACTATGCTATCTCCCAAGCTGATAGATCTTTCCTTACATTTGCTTAATTTGGTGAACTGGATCTTGTCACTAGTCATATGCTTTGAGCAGCTACTATCTTATCACCCATAAATTCTGCTCCTTGGCATGGAGTGTAGTCTGAGTAATCATGGGTTGATTTTTCACTCTCCACACATCCTTGGGTTTCTTATTTAGATTATTTTAAAAAACTTGTGAACCTTTGTTCACATTGGGAGGCATGTCTTTCTTTATAATGTGTACTTTTGATCTTACAAAGATAGTTCTATAATGTTTACCTATGTGACCAAAGTTATTGCAATTATAACACATTAAATTTATATCTAATAAAGGAGAAAATGAGTTTATACTTACAATTTTTTTCCTTATAGATACAACTCTACAATCAATATCCCTATGACCAAAATGATTACAGCTATAACAATAAACTTAAAAAGATGAGGAATACTTTGTCATAGCATTTCTTGGTGTAGCATGAGGAATTCTTCTAAGTTGTGGATTCTTCAAGTTTCTCACCTTGGTGTATCCATCAACATCAACTACTTTTATATTCTTTTTATCTTCAAGATTATTTTCGAGTTTAGATTTCTTCACATCAGTTTTGTTTGAGTTTATCTTTATATACTTCAAGCTTTCTCTTTATTTGCTCCTAATTCTCCTTCTACCTTGAAGTTTTCATATAGGTTAGCAGCTATACTAGTTCAGGAACTTTTTCCCTTCTCATAACCAAGTCCTGATCACTCTTTTGAGGGTTTTTAAGAGTTGATCAGTTCATCAAGAATGTCTGATCCTCTTGTCAAATTTAAACTTTTGTTCATTTCACCTTTGGTTTTTTCAAGTTCTTTTCTCACATCCACTATTTCTACCTCAAGCTTCACACATTCATTAGATTTAAATTGTAGTTATATTTTGACTACATCTTCTATTCTTTTAGCCTCTTTAACTTGTGTCTTTAGGCTAATTACCATCTAATCAGATTTCTCAAGACATTTAAAAATTTTCTCATTTTCCTTTTGTCCAAGTTTCTTCTACCTTGGGTTCTCTTTTCTCATCTTATCAATCTCATCTAGAGCACATATGAGTTCACACTCAAGGTCCACTTCTCCTTATTCATCATCCAAGTCTTCAACTTCATCTTGATCTAGATTTATAGAATTTGATCCTATTGTCATGAATAGGGATTCATTTCCCTTAGCCACAAAATCACATTCATGATCATCATTTGAACTATCACTATCTTTCATCATGTCACTATCTTATTTTGTGTATAGACCTTTCTTGTTCTTTAAGAAGTTATTCTTCATGGGATTGTAGGTTTTTACCTTTTTGCTAATCTATACATGCTCCAAGCTATCATTTTTATTATGAGGGAATTTAGCAATAAAATTTACTACTTTACCTTAGTTAAATAATTTGAAGGGTAACCTACCTCTGTACTTTCCAGATCCTCTCTTTAGTCTTCTAAAAAAGTTAGCTTCTTATTCATCACTCTCCTTAGATTTAGATGTTGATGTTTTTTCCTTAGCTATCTTGGATACTTTAAATGTATCTTCTCTCTTGAAGGTGTCTGTCTCTCCCATTCTCATCTCATAGGCTGTGAAGATTCCATGTAACTCATCAACATTGAGTTTATCTATATCTCTTTCTTCCTCTATTTCAAAAATTTTAAAATCATATCTTGATGGCAAAGATCTTAAAAAATTTTTGACAATGATTGAATCTTTCATTTCTTATCTAAGGCCTCTAATTATATTGACTATTTCATCTACCCTAAGGAGGTAGTCTACAATATTTTCCTCTTCACTCATCTGAAGAATGTCAAAATTGCCTTTGTAAGTTTGTAGCTTGTATTTCTTTACCTTGTCATCTCCTTCATAGATTCTCTTTGGTTTATTACATATTTATTGAGCATTTTAACACTACATCACTTTGAAAAACTCTAAGTTTTATAGTCCATAAAGAATAACATTCTTTAACTTAGCATTTCTCTCATATGCCTTCTTGGTAGCCTGATCAGTAAATGTTGTAGTAGGGGTTGTATATCCATTTACCATAGACATCCATACATGAAACCCTAATGGAGATATACATGCTTCCATTCTTATACCCCATAATGCATAGTTAGATCCATGAAAGAGAGGTGATTTTCTTGATAAATATCCTTCTTGACTAGCCATTATGTTCACTGTTCCAAGATCTATATGAGTTGATTAAGCTTCTCCTAAGGAACCCTACGCTCTGACAACAATTTTTGGAACATAAATAAATATTGAGAAGAGGGGTGAATCAATATATAATTTAAAAATGATATTTCAATCATTTTAAATCAAATTCAAAAGTAAATTCAGATTAAAAGATAAATGTAGAGATCACATACAAGAACAAATGCACATGACACAAGATTTATACATGGAAAAACCAAAGGGAAAAACCATGATGATAATAGATGCTAGAAAATACTATTCTAATTTAGCCTCATAGTTCAAATCCTCACTAGTTACATTTAAGGACACCCATCCTAAGGAGATACCAATCCCATAATTTAAGAGCACCAAATTTAAGGAAGCACCCACTTAGATTATCTGATGGCACCAACCTATCAAAATTTTCTTATGGAGCTATAACTCTAATTTATAAATTAGATTCATAAATGAATCTAGATCTCTATTGTTTTTTATAGGTCTAATATATAATTGATCCTACTCTACACATTCTCTTTTTGTCTTTCTTTCGCTCTTTTCCTCTTTGGTCCTGTGTTTGGATATTTATTTATTTGACATATCTCATTTCCTTTACCAACCACTCTACTCTATATTCAATTTGGCTCAATAGAAAATTCAATTATTTAGTTACATTTTTTGTCCTAGATATCATATATTATAAACAAATGATCTAGGGTTTTCTTCTTCTCTCTATGTTCACACTCAGACTATAAAAAATCATGCCGATTTTGGACTTTAGTTCATTATGACTTAAATTGTATGTTCCCACATCTTAATTTTATTGGCCCATCAATTTCCAATTCACTAAAAAATTGACCTATTAGTGCCTTATACAACAACCAAATCTAACCATGACAACTTGCAATAGATTCCATGCATCACACCATAATTTTAGGTCTCTTTTATTATCTGTAAAATATGTTAGACTTAAGTTTTGATACATAGGATCTTTAATGTAGATTTTATCAGTTAGATAAATAAATCTTGTTATCTTTGTCAATATTCATGGCTTATATGTAAGTTCTTGCATGTTCCTAAAATTAACCATTTATCTAGACATGAATTTAAATGTTAGTTATTGATTTTGCCTTTAGAACCATAATCCAATGGTCTCTATTCAATTAGCTCAACTTTAAAATGCATCCATTTGATCACCTTTTGATAGGATCATGCTATCCATTAGATTTTTGTACACTTATGAACTTTATCTTTGTTGAGACATTAAATGTTGAGATCTTTATTCAATTTGAGTCCACTCTCTCCATTGAATCTTTCTCATCCAAGATTCTATATGTTATTTAATCTTTGAAGATGCACATCCTATAACCTGACTTAGTCATTAAAATTTGACACTTTGACCTCATCTCGTAGGTTCCTATATCTTTGGATCACTTTGATTCCATCAATCTTCTCAAACTTACTCAATCTTTAACTTGACACTATGTCAATAAACATAGAGCACTTTATATCTTTTGAGTCCATTTGATCTATTGGATATCCTTTGCATGATCATCCATGCACCATCAGATCTTTTAACAAGATCAATATTTATATCTATCTAACCCTCAAAGATATGACACTTGGTATAAGTGGATGCCTTTTGTATATTACTATTAGTTCCTACTATTGAGACATTTGGCATCATTGAATTGGTCCTCTATCTAATAGACTCATGTGATTGTGATACTTGGAATTAACATGTTCACTCAAAGGGACCTTTGAAACATTGGCTTTGTCATGCTCTATTGGATATTTATTGTCTAATTAAGTGCTAATCATGGATATTTCTAACTAGATCAAACTTTATCTCTAATAAACTTATGCTCATTAGGTCTCTATTTGACAAAATCTATGAATGTGACACTTATCACTTATGCATTCACTCAGAGTAACTTTTGACAATTTAACTTTACTTCACTCTATTGGATTATCTACATACGATGAAGCATGGGCCATTGATCAAGCTGGGACATAATATAAAATCTAAGACTTAGGTAATATTAAGTCCTTTGATCATTGGTTAGAGTTGGTAATTGCTAGGTTGAGGGGATAGTTTTATAATGATGATATGGAATTAATATGTAACTTAATTTACTGGTTCCTATCTATACCAAGTCAACATTAAAATATAACTTTGCTTGTTGATGCCATAACTAAACCCTTAGGGTTTTATTGAGAAACAATATCCAATCCAAGAGCAAAATAAATCACTTATGAGCTCATCCTTATCTTCTAAACTTATGGACAAGATTTATAGAATGTACATGAAAAACCCATAATGTATCTTCTATCTATTTGACTTTAAACATCCATAAATGGTCTTTGTAGAAGCATGATAACTTTACACAGTGCAACTGTGAAACATGCTCTTCTCTCCATCAATCCTACCTGATCTTTTTGACATCAATGACATCCATAGTGTCTCTTTTGACATCACTGACAATCATATTTCCAACATAGTGTTCATATTTAATTTAAATTTTTAGGTGTTTAATAATGTAAATCATATATTGTTAAAGGGATGAGTAAAGAGGGTAAATACAAAGATATTTTGAAAATAACTAATTTAATTGATTTACCATAAATAAACAAGTATAAGGATAAAAACCAATTATCTAGAATAAAACATGTGTCATTAGGTGATGAAAATGCTAAAATGGATCAAGATAATAGAATGAAGTCCTTTCATTATGAAACTTGGGTTTTAACTACCTTTGGATAATATCATAGTTAGTGGCACAATAGTGTACTGCACTAGTAGCAAGGTATCATGATAATCTCCTTTTATAAACAAGGGCCCTAAAACTTTTGGGGATTCTACAAGTGGTCTTTTGTATTCAATAGGTTTACTCAGGATCTTTTGATCACTTATTTGCATCACTATTTGGCTGATTTCCCTTCAAAACCTTAATAAATACCTACACGCATGAAACAATACCATCAAATTCAAAATAAAGAGGAAAAGTGGGTTATGGGATATTATAACCACATAATGTATAACCCATGTTGTTCTGACCATTTCCTACATTAACCCAAATGATAGGGTCTCATATCACATATAGTTCTCCCTTAGGGAATGTGCATAATTAATGTGCATGGTATGTTATAATGAATTTTACTTAGGCCCTTCTTTAATCAAATATTTATATCTACATGTTATGTTGATTAATATGAAGAGTGTTGAACTACACTATTGACTAATTTTTTTGTAATTATGTGCCAAAGTAGCAAGTGCTAGATGTAAATGACTTGTGAGACTCTTTTTATAGAAGGAACTTTAATTTGAATGTAAGACATTTTTTTTATAGGTTGACAAGATGAAAAGATAGATAAAATAATAACAAGAGACATAAATATGGTTAAGGACTTGAAACAAGATAAAAATATGACTATTGGATAATAACATTAAGGTGGACAATAGTGTAGTGCCCTACTATCTAAGACCACACTATTATCTTATAAGAAAAAAACTAGGTTATGACTGAAAAATAGGTTAATGTCCCTTGTGACTGGGATAAGCAAGACATAAGACCATCAAAGGTGAAATAATATGGGAAGACAAGTCATAATAAGGTCCAAAAGACCAATATACCTTATTGTTCTAAAATTTCAAATTATTTACTAGGAGAGATAATTATCCAATTTTAAAACACACCAAGCCACATCAAGAGATTATATTTTCAAGTATCAAAAGCTAAATTATAAGTGCATTTATATAACTGAGGAACATAATTACACATTCAATTTAGGGGGAAGAATTATATTTGGGTTGAATTCCATCTTTATAGGATTGGATACCTAGGAAATAGTCTATCATGAATGGGGTGATTGGGGTCAACTCATCCCATTAAAATTTATATGTTTTAATAGGTTTCTACCCTTAATAAGCAAACTTAGGATTTTTATGAGAAGGCAATTGAATTATTGAATTGAATACATAATCAAGCTTAAATATTGCACACACATAGGTATTAAAAGAAGGTGAAACCCAATATATGATTAAAAAATATGTAAATAATCCTAGGATAGTAATGTCAACCTTAATTGACAGTGTCAACATTTCTACCCCAGCCTAATATTAGTGACCTAGTGTGAATATGTAGTTAGTTCTTAAATTTGAGTGATTCATAGGCTTGATTCCAATGCTTTCTGTTGACCAATTTTTGCCCCCTAGCAAAATTGTGGTCAACTTCTTCTCTGGATTTTTGAAGCCAATCATTTTTGGATTGCAAGTCCATCTTCAAGTTCATGCTCAGTTCGGGCCTGGTTCATTGGTTCGGCCTGGTTCATCTCAGTTCAACATCTTGGTTCAAGCATGGTTGAACCAAACCGTTGAACCAAATTTTTTGGTTCAATGGGCTTGGTTCAAGTTCAAGGAGTTCATTGTTTAGTTCAAACACCTCAATGCAATAACATTGAACCTTCGTACCGTTGAACCAATTTTTTGGTTCAATGAGCTAGGTTCAACGTACTTGGTTCAATGGCTAAAGTTCAAGCATGGTGGTTCAATAATTGGTTCATCGGGCTTGGTTCAATAGTTCATCAGGCTTGGCCTTGGTTCAACGTATGTGGTGGTTCAATTCATACAAAGGTTCATCAGCTTTTGGTTCACTCCCCATTAGCACACAATGGTTGAACCTTGAACCGTTGAACCAAAATGTGGTTCAACGCTTTGGTTCAAGGGTAGGCCCTTCACCGAAACGGTAGTAAAATAGTCAAAGTGCCCTTTGAAGGGCAGGTGCAACAAAAGGAAAGGAAAAGGCCGGGTCACTTAACACAAAGGCAAAAGGAAGGCAGGTAAAATAATGTAAAGGAGTGGGCACAGCTAAGTCTAAGGCAAAAGACAGGCATAATTTCTGTAGACTTTTTGTCTGCAGAAAATGTCTGTGGACAAAAGTTTGTGGGATTACAAAGCAACAAGCCCAGATGAATTTTCACAGACTTTTTGTCTGCGGACAAAAGTCCATAGAAAACATATAAGCTGAGAGATAGTCTGCAGAAGTATTTATAAGGCTTGGAAGTATTTGGAAGTATACAAAGGCAAAAGTGCCTGAGAAGGTGATGTAGGCAGATGAAAGATAGCCTGAAGGCTGCTAGCATGGACCCGACTGCCAGCATGGACCCGACGTCTCTGAGACCATCAAATTTAATGAAATAGAATAGCTGTTGGGTTTTTAAACATGGGAAAGCACTAACATGGACAAGGGAAAAGGGCCTAAATGTAACAACCCTGCAAGGAGTTTGCTTAAAGGGCCAAGTGTATAGAAAAGACAAGAAAGACAAAGGACAAATCACAGATGTCAAAGCAAGAGGTGACAAGGTAAGAAGAATGATGAGGCATGGAATAGTCAAGTAGTCCAAGTGGCATAGACAAAAGATGTTTTATTTCCTGATGGTGTAAACTAGAAAAGGCATGGCCCAAGCATTTAGAAAGGGGATAAACCATAAAAATTGACAAAAATCACAGTCTACTTGCAAGAAAAGGGCATAGGCCTATGCTTTCACATTGATGACTCAAACACCAAAGTCAAGATTGGGTGACCACACGGCATAGTTCCAATAGGTTTCTTCTAGAATGATGACATTGACTGTAGTGTTTCCTCTTCCCAATGAGGGACATGACTTGTAACTTGCCAAAAGAAGCACCAAGTTCTCTTCTTTCTTTTCTCCTATATATCACAAACTTCTCAAAAAAAAATGGATCTTCCACATTTGTAAAGGGTGTAGCTCTACAAAATTTCACCTGGATCAATACAAATGCAGTTTTTTTACCTCCATTTGGATAGAAATTTCTATGTATGCATTTAATGTTTGCTTGTGTCCAGTCATTGTCTTTTAATACTCTCACAAGTTCAACACAAATAGACCTACTATCTACAAGGTGCCATTATTGTAGCTAAAAGGAGAAGAGCTAACATTTGAAAAGACCAGAATAGATAGGAGTTACTTACAGTGTGCATTCCATAGTGCCTTAGTGATTTTCTATCTCCTGCACCTTCATGAAAGCCTCCCTTCTAGTTTTAGCAGCCTGGTCCTTCTGCCAAGTGCATAGTGTATGTATGCATTTGTCTGATTCTGAGAGTGGATGTGTGAAGGTCAACTTTTATTTTGGTGCATCACCTCTTTTAGAGTAGGTAGTTTATTTTCCATGCATTTCTTCTCCATTTTCATCCCCCCTTTTATTATAGCTATCTATATCTATATTTTGCACTACATGAAACAAACATGATGCATCAAAGGGAGCTAGCCATTATCTAGAGACTCTCCTCTCCTACTTCACCATCCCACAGGTGAGAGAGGAGTTTCGATATTTTGAGGAGAAGGCAGAAGTTTGACTTCCTGCCAAAGGGTGCAATTTCCTACGTCAACAATTTTGGCACGCTCGGTGGGACATCAAGTTTGATAATGTAGTAGTGTTTTAGGATTGATGCTGGTCTTGTTATATTAAATTGATTTCTTTAGCATCTGATGACTCTAAGTTATATCCACTAGTTAAGCAGCTTGGTACCATCAAGAAGTGCATTTTTTGGTATGTGTAAATTCCATCATTTTAAGCTATGGACTCTATTTTTTTGGCCAGCATGGATATGATCCTTACCAGCCTTATGGCGATCCTTATCATGCCCAATATGGCCAGTCTCAACCTTGCTATGAGTTATATCACCGTTGTGCTCAATCTTCTCAGTATGTCACTTCTCCCACTCAACCCAATCTTTTTGCCAATCAACCAGTTTTTGCCTTCAAGCGAGCACTGCTGGGATACAACAAATATGTAATTGATGTTAACACCAAAAAGGGTACAACCAAGAAATTAATGATCATATTATTCATCAAGTGAGGAATGCACTGGATTAGGTTAAGAAATAATGGGCTCCTATTCAAAGAGTGAATTGGCACAGGCTTTCAAATGAGATGCTGGATGTGAGCGGTTTAATTGCATCTATGGAGGAGAAGCTGAGTGTGAATGAGAGGTAGCCTTACCAAGTCTATCAACCTACATACTCACTTCCCAAAGCATATATCAGTCATATATAGCCCCTACTCTTGAGCCAAGTTGACCCTATCAAAGTTCATTCCCCAATCATGTTGAGGAGAATTCTGAAACAACGAATCTTGTGTTTAAGGCTAATCTTGATAGATAGATCAAATTGGCAAACCTTTAGATGCAGCAATCCATTCTGGTAGCAGGGGAAGTGGAATAAAAATCTTCGCTATCCTCTCACATTGAGGCCCCATCAGCCCTAAAGGAAATGCCTAGCCTAAATTGCTTGAGCTGGAACAAAGTGGTTGAGTCATGGAACAACAAAGAGGAGAAATATGTCATCTAAAATGAAGAAATGCAAAATGAGGATGACTTGGCCAAGTAGATTGAGGAACTAGAAAAGGAGATGAGACTGTTGGGTGAAAAAGAGATGGAGCTTTCAGACACTATAGACTAGCTAATGCTAAAAGGTACCCCTTTCACCAATCCACAAGCTAATTTCAATATTGATGAAGTGCTAGTGAAGTGGAGGGACAAAAATCAAGAAGTTTTTTCCCAAGGTCTGCCCTCTCCTATTTTAGAAAAAATCTCTCCCTTATGTGCCAAATCCTTTCTACCAAATGGTGCTTGCTCATTCTGGCTCATCCAATGCATCAATCAGTCCTGCCCTAAATCTAGTGCACCTAGCTTTTCAGCACGCCTCTCTTCAAACAGCTTTCCCTATGCATGAGCAGACCCTCCCAATTATTCCCTAGCCTCCTCAGGTCTTTAAACATGATCTCCAAATTCCAAGCTAGAAGGAGGAGCATCATAAACCAGCCCAGGACCTTTAAAATGATAAAGTTACTGCCTGCTCACAAAAACAAGAGTTCAATCCTAGGATCATGAGCTGGAACCAAACAATTGAATCTTGGACCAGCAATGAGGAGGAGGAGGAGGAAGGTTTAAGTCTAACTCTTGAAGAAGAAGAGGCTACTCCTGCCCTTGATAATGATTGTGACTTTTGAGAAATTCTTTTCTAGGAAGATTTGGATAGGTGAATTATAGAATTGGAGTCTAGAGCAGGTCTCCTCAGCGAACGTGTGATGGATGTTTCAGATCAAATGATAGATTTTGTGTCTAAATGCATTCCATCCATACACCTCCAAGAAAGCTATCAAGCCTTGCCTAATATGGATTATGCTCAATTTATGACTGACCAGGGAGACTTCATGATTTCAATTGAGGAGGAAATCAAGCAAAGTGACATGGAAGAGCATGGGCAATCTCTTGTTCATGTTTCAAATAATTCATTTGAAGGTGTTAAGGCAGGCTGTGTTACTCTCCAGGCAGGTTGTGAGCTGGTTAAAAATGAAGAAGGTAGCATTGGGTTTCAAATAAGCATGCAAGGAGGTGGCAATTCTTCAGATTTATCCCTTCAAGAGGTTGGTGAATCTGAGGACACTTTCTCTGAAATCATTAAGGAGGATGGTCGTACAGTGGAACCCAAGCATGAGGCAAAGGAGAACGAGCCAATAAATGATGCATATCAGGAGGCTTCTGGTGATGAGCTAGCAATAATTGACTTCTTGATGGGATGCACCAACCTGAAGGACCATCATTTAGTAGGATTCCAAGAACAAATAGAGTACATATACGTTGGAAGCATGTTTGAATCTCCACTCAGGGATAAGCCAACTCAAGTGGCAGGTAGGAAGAGCAGGTCACCAACTCTCTTTTTCATTCAGGTACTTGCCTGGTGCCATAAGTCTTCTTACCAAGGAGGGGACTTAAGAAGTTTTCCATTTGATCTAGGAGGGAATAAAAAATTCTTGGTTAGCTGTACATAATAGTTTGTTTCAGTTTCTTCTCCTACTTTCCCTAAGTGCAGTTTGCACAGTTAGTTGTTTTTAGCCTTGTGTGTTTCCCTTTGCATGTGGGGGTGAAAGCTTCAGGTGTGATTCTGGGATCTTGATAGCTGTTGTGAACTCTCTTCAAAGTTACCATTTGACTCCACACCCAATGGATATTCAAAGGTAACTAAGTTCTAAGCATAGCAGGCATACTTCCCCTATGAGTCACCAATCTGTTGACCAATTTTTTCCCCCTGGAAAAATTGTGGTCAACTTCTTCTCTAGATTTTCAAAGCCAGTCATTTTTGGGTTGCAAGTCCATCTTCAAGTTCATGCTTAGTTTAGGCCTGGTTCATTGGTTTGGCCTGGTTCATCACAGTTCAACATCTCAGTTAAGCATGGTTGAACCAAAAATTTTGGTTCAACAAGCTTGGTTCAAGTTCAAGGAGTTCATTGTTTGGTTCAAACACCTCAATGCAATAAGATTGAACCTTCATATCGTTGAATTGTTGAACCAATTTTTTGGTTTAATAGGCTAGGTTTAACATACTTAGTTCAACGGCTAAAGTTCAAGCGTGGCAGTTCAATCATTGGTTCATCGGGCTTGGTTCAATAGTTCATCAGGATTGGCCTTAGTTCAATGTATGTGGTGGTTCAATTCATACAAAGGTTCATCGGATTTTGGTTCACTCCCCATCGGTGCATAATGGTTGAACCTTGAACCGTTAAACCAAAATGTGGTTCAACGCTTTGGTTCAAGGGTAGGCCCTTTGCCAAAAGGGTAGTCAAATAGTCAAAGTGCCCTTTGAAGGGTAGGTGAAAAAAAAGGAAAGGAAAAGGCTGGGTCACTTAACACTGAGGCAAAAGGAAGGCAAGTAAAACAATGCAAATGAGTGGGCACGACTAAGTCTAAGGCAAAAGACAGGCAGATTTTCTGTGGACTTTTTGTTCGTGGTAAATGTCTACGGACAAAAGTTCATGGGATTACAAAGTAACAAGCCTAGATGAACTTCTGTGGACTTTTTGTCCATGGGAAAACATCTATGGACAAAAGTTTGTGGAAAACATATAAGTTGAGAGACAGTCTACAGAAGTATTTATAAGGCCCGACAGTCTATGCAAGTAAACAGTGACCCACCCAAAAGTAAAGGGTAACCACCAAGGAAAAAATACAAAGGAAAAAGTTCCTGGGAAGGTGACGTAGATAGATGAAAGATATCCCGAAGGCTGCCAACATGGACCCAACTGCCAGTATGGACCCGATGTCTCTGAGGCCATCAAATTAAATGAAATAGAATAGCCGTTGGGTTTTTAAACATGGAAAAGTGTTAACATGGAAAATGGAAAAGGGCATGAATGCAACAACCCTGCCAAGAGTTTGCCCAAAGGGCCAAGCATCCAGAAAAGACAAGAAAGACAAAGGACAAATCACAGATGATAAAAGCAAGAGGTGACAAGGCAAGAAGAATGACGAGGCATGGAGCAGTCAAGCAATCCAAGTGGCATAGAAGGAAGATGTTTTATTTCTTGATGGTGTAAACTGGAAAAGGCATTGCCCAAGCATTTAGAAAGGGGACAAACCAAAAAAATTGACATAAATCACAGCCTACTTACAGGAAAAGGGCGTAGGCCCATGCTTTCACATTGATGACTCGAATGCCAAAGTCAAGATTGGGCGACCACATGGCATGGTTCCAGTAGGTTTCTTATACAATGATGACATCGATTGTAGTGTTTCCTCTTCCCAATGAGGGACACAACTTGCAACTTGCCAAAAGAAGCACCAAGTTCTCTTCTTGCTTTTCTCTTATATATCACAAACTTCTCAAAAAAAAAGGATCTTCCACCTTTGTAAAGGACGTAGCTCTGAAAAATTTCACCTGGATCAATACAAATGTAGTTTTTTCACCTCCATTTGGATAGACATTTTTGTGTATGCATTGAATGTTTGCTTGTGTCCAGTCATTGTCTTTTGATGCTCTCATAGGTTCAACACTAGCAGACCTGCTGTCTACAAGGCACCATTGTTGTAGCTGAAAGGAGAATAGCTGACATTTGAAAAGACCAGAATAGATAGGAGTTACTTGTAGTGTGCATTCCACAGTGCCTTAGTGATTTTCTATCTCTTGCACCTTCATGAAAGCCTCCATGCCAGTTTTAATAGCCTGGTCCTTTTGCCAAGTGCGTAGTGTATGTATGCATTTATCTGATTCTGAGAGTGGATGTGTGAAGGTCAACTTTTATTTTGGTGCATCACCTCTTTTAGAGTAGGTAGTTTGTTTTCCATGCATTTCTTCTCCCTTTTCATCCCCCCTTTTATTATAGCTATCTATATCTATATTTTGCACTGCTTGAAACAAACATGATGCATCAAAGGGAGCTAGCCCTTATCTAGAGACTCTCCTCTCCTGCTTTGCCATCCCACAGGTGAGAGAGGAGTTTCCATGTTGCGAGGAGAAGGCAAAAGTTTGACTTCCTACCAAAGGGTGCAATTTCATGTGTCAACACTTTCCACTATCAAAATTCAGTCATAGTCAGTCATTGAACTAGAAAATGTAAATATATTTATCTCTTAGTTTCTATATTTATCACATATCACTTATCAAATCTATTTCAGTAGTTCACATTTAGATTCATGCTTAATGGTCATACTTTAGTACTTGAATTATAGTCAATTTTATATCTTAACTAGGGTTGTAAAATCCAAATTAGGTTAAAAAAACTAGTTGATATGATGGGAATTAAGTTGTGAACGTTTTTATTTTGGTTTTCAATCTAGTCTTGTAATTATTTTTATATGTTTATTGTTGGCTGATTGTGGGTATATATATTTTGTAAACTTTTTGCAATATCAAAAAAAATTGGAAGAATTAGTTTCCAAAAAAACTAATGAGGTGTATCCATTACTTAGACATGAATGATATTTTGATTTCAAATTAAAAGAGGGTTTAAAAAATTGGCAACCTAAATAAGTATAATATGTCATAATCTCAAAAGGAACCCTTTGAAGGAGAAATGTAGTTGATGCATAAAATATGTAGTAGTGCATTATTTTATATTCAATATACTTCATAAGAGATGTGAATTAATCTTGACAAAGATAAAATATCCAATTATGGATATCTCTCTTGTATTTATATAGAACCACTTAGACATATAAACTTATGAAAGTAGGATATAGGTGAACGTTAATATAGTATCTAGCTGAAGTGGATGAGACTCAAACTTACCCTATACATTAACCTATGGAATTATATGTTTAATTTTAATAATTAACTAAATTATCAGATTTTGAACTCATAACATGTTCCTAGAAACCTCACCCAAATAAAGGCCTTAAACCTTTTATATGTATAGTGTTATGGGATTTATAATTAAGTAACAAGGTTTATATTAATAGGAGTGTCTTGAAAATGGACTTTAAAACATTGATTTTTCAAAATAATAATGAAGAGTATCCCTAACTTAGACTTTAATGATCCATTAATTTCATATTAAAAGAGGGTCTAGAAAATTGTACACCTAGATAATAAGATCCATTGATTTCAAATTAAAAGAGGATCTAGAAAATCGGACACCCAAATAAGTATAAGTGTAAATAATAAAATATGGTATTAGATGCTTGAAAATGGAAATTTTTAACTACCTTAACTATTCATGACTTGTGCACATATATATGCCTCTTATTCATCATTATTTCACATCAACATGCTTTTTATGAGTCTGACCTTCCTATTCTGCTATCAATCACTTATAGGAACCTCGTAGTCTATGACAAACTAGTCAAATATATTCTTTAGAAATATATAAACAATCAATATACACTCTTTTATCTTGGATACTAATTTTAGGGTCAAAAAGTATCATTGCCAAAACTGAATTGAGGGTGACATTAGTCAACTTTACCCAATAATTATTACTTTTAAAATTTAATTTATTCCTATGGGTTAGCTCATTTTCCTAGTGTGTTGGTGGCATGATAAATTACCCAAAATGGACTCATATAAATACAAATACCACACTTGTTACTCCCTTGGATCTTATCTATAAAACATATATGCACTATTTCACATTTATAAAATCTTCCATATTTTTCCCAAATTATAAATCACTCACTAAGATCAATCATCAACCAAGTCTAAAGCACACCCAACCATGTTAAGAAGGAATACTGTCAAGTATTAAAACCTATATTCTATGTAAATTCATAGATCAAAATGGAATAATTTCACACTCATTAAGGGGAATAAATATGTGTGGTTTTATTTCCTCCTTAAGATTATTGGATATATAGGCAACCATCAATAAGCAACATGGGTGATTTAGGTCAACTCAACCCATTATAATTCCCAAGTTTTAAAGTTTTTTAACCCTCAAAAGAGGAAATAGAGTTTTAAGGTGAAGGATATTGATTTAGAGAGTTACAAACATAGATAGGCATTGATATCAAACACATAGAGGTATAACAAGTAGACACACGTGATTGTATGGTTATAAAGATCCAAATCAGCCTAAGATAGAAATGTCATCCTCAATAACTAATGTTGATAAATATTACCTATCCTAACATTAATGAACCTGTGAACATAGATAATTAGTTATGGATTTGAGTGAATCATAGGATATCTTATAACCCTTTCCCACTATCAAAATTCAATCACAACTAACTAGTGAATGATGAAAGCTAAGTATCTTTATCTCTTCAGTAGTTTTCATATTCAACACATCACTTGTCAATTTTTTAAATTAGTTTACATTCATATTTATGCTTAAAATGTCATACTTTAAAATTTTAATTAAATTCAAATTTCTATCTTAATTAGATTCAAAAAATTTAAATAGGTTAAAACATGTTGGTGAACCTGAATATTACTTGAACTGTGCCAAATGTTAGGTCTCCTTTAAGGTTTCATTATTCTCTCTATGGTTTTTAGATTTTTTATTTGAGGGTTTCAATTCTTAATTATGATTTCCCCATAAAAAAAGATAATAAATATTTCACCCTTGGTCCTTTCCTTCATCATACTTGCATGATTTTACCCTATTCCATCCAATAAGGATATTTCCCTTATCCCTCTCAGGTGTAGTGCTAGATTAAGTGAGGCATATATAGAGAATTATCAAATTCCTTTGGATTTTTTTAACATGGAAAAAATACAATAATTTCTTCTTATTTTTATGATGCAATTTTTCATGAATATGTACAAATTGATGAGTATGTTAAAATGGCTAAATTTATAACATGTTAATCATGATAATTAAGATAATAATGAAGCCAAAAATAATATTGATCCAAATGAAATTAATGGTGTAGAACATGATCAAGTTAAAGACTCATATAAATTGTCATAAAATTCATTAACATCCTCAAAAAGTGGATAAAATGGCAAAATTAATCCTAGAATCTAAGTCTACACACAAATCTAAGAGTGATATATCTTGAGAACAACAAGATCACTTTACTATTATTAATTACTATTTTTAAGATATTAACCTAACCACAAGTGTTTGGACCTATAATATTGGTACTATTTCTACATTTACACCTTCAGTCACATATGTGATGTCCACCCAAGATGTGAAAGCAACATAAGGATTCCTATGATGAATACACATATTACATCACAAATATCTCCTACTACACTTTTCATTGAGCATATTTTTTAGATTTACAAGATAATGTGTTGTAGTTAGAGAAAGGTATATCTAAATCTAGTAATTTAATGTATTGGTATACCTTGCTTCATAACCTTTTAGCCCAAATTTTTACTCAAATTTTTACACGTGTGAAAATATGGTCCCCTTAAGTCAATTTAAACGTAAATGATTAAAATGTGCTAGGTTATTTTTTGTAAACATGTTTTTCAAAAGTTATTATGTTCAAAATTGATTAAGTATTTACCAAATAACATTTGAAATGTTCAAGTGGTAAAACTTTGATGAAAATACAAGTAATTCATACCTTGTCAGGTTTTCAGTACCTACTTTACAGACTTTAGGTTTTCAAGGAATGTAAAACACATATGTAGAACCCAAGCCCTTACCTTACATTTGGTGGGTTCTTGATTATGAATTTGAACATATCAAAATTACACTATCCCTTTTACATGCATCATAATTCCAAATATTATTTATTCCTTGACCCATTTTCCCTTTTTTCTTCTATTTTTCCTTGTAGGTGATCTACTCAACTCAATTGCAACTAATTTTAGGAGGTTATATAATTTTATCCTAGTGGATTTTTAACTTTTAGCACACTTTGGATTATTTTCAACTTCGTAAAATATATCAGTGAAAATTTAAGATTTTAGACTATGGAGACTACAATCCTACTTGTGAATTACATACACTTGTTTAATAACTCATTGGAATCCAAACATTACTAAAAAATCTATGGTTCCCTAACATTGTAAAAGGTTGTTAGAATCTTGAACCTTTTACAACATATGGTGGAAGTATGATATTTTCATAATATACATTGGGATTCTAAGCCTAAAAAACATACTTTCAAATCCTAATAACTTATTATCAATCAAGTAGAACATGAGTGATGCATAATACATGTCATAATTCTTCTCATTAAAAAAGCATACCAGGTTTACTCTATTATCCAAGTCTCTATCAAGATTTTGAGTACTACACAACATATAACATATTTAAAATTATGCATAGCACATCTAGGAGCTTTGACCATTTCAAGGCATACCATAAGATTTAAACTATTAAAACACAACCCTAAGAATTTTGACATTTACAGTGCCTTCCATAGATTCTACCTTTTTAGTAAGAAGGTTTTTAATCTCTTTCTTCTTGTTTCAGAGATTTTCCTCACTAGAATATCATATATTAGAAACCCAAACAAGGAGAGTGACATGATGTACTATTTTCAATGTGTTGTTCCTCCTAATTTGGAATCAAACATTGACAAAATCATATACACTGATATTGGGCACATTAATATAAAATAATTATGGGAAAGAGTGAGTACTACTCAAAATTTAGTTTTCATTCAAAGTATACATGTCAGTGGCCTTCTTCTAGTTGTAGCCTTTTCAACATTAGTTCAATGTCTTGATTTGGTATTGACTTTAGCAAGTCATTATGACAAAGAAAAAAGAGAAGTCAAGAATTATAAAGATAAATTTATTTATTTGATTTGGTACTGAACCCATTGAAGACATGATAAATATCATTGATCATGAGTCATTTGTATAACTCACTCATAAAATTTCTCAATAATTCTAGTATAATAATTAGATTTATTGATTGAAGATGATTAACAAGTCCTAGTTCATGAAGTCAAAAAGTTCAATTTTAAGGTTTCCAAAGGTCTTTTCAAATTTTTAATTCAAATTGGAAATCAATGATGTCATTACAATCATGAATAGGATTATTATAAATCCTAATGCTAGAGACTTCCAAGAGTGGATGTATAGATATTTCTACATCATTGATAAAATGTAAAATTATATCGATTGAATTAGAAAGTGACTCCATTCATAATTAATTATCAGAGGTACATCTTGGTGTTCTATATTTCACCCTAGCTAAGTAGAATATTGTTCACGTCTTTTACTCAAATCTAGTCCAACATAGGATTGATCTTAGGCTGTGGGTATCCTAATAATGGATTAGAACTCTAAAGAAGGTTGGCTTCCTTATGGATATATCACCTAAAATAAATTTTGACTGAGAAAAGAGAGAGAGAAATGGGTAATAATGCATGAAAACATGTAAAAGAGGTGATGTACTAGTAATGTGATTATTCATCCACTCTATCTAAACTTCTTAAAAATAGTAATGAGATTGGATATGCAACTCCAAATGGCTATTTATGCATTAGTATTTCATGAAAATGTTTACCAAATGATCAAAAACATTGAGGGAAATGATGGAGAGGCTTGATTCAAGGCACTAACCATTCAATGTATCCACTTTATAAATTCAATCAAATGACACTAAATACTAGACATGACTTGCACAACAAGATAAATAAGTAGCTAGTTGAGATTCAATATTTGATAAGGGAAACATTTCTACCACATATGTAAAAAAATTTGACATTGACACACTGTACTAGAATAATAAAATTTGAAAAGAGTCCTATATTTATCTCAAGAGGTTTTAAAGATCAAATCTGGACAGAGTCTATTCATGCCCAAGAGAGAGATTAACAAGTTATTTTTAAGGCTTAAAAGCATGTATTTATAGAAAAAAGGGATTAGAGAGAAAGGAACTAAGAAGATAGAAAACATTGAATTAGGTCTAACTACACTTGATGGATTAACATTCTTGAGGATGCTGACTCATGATCTTATAAAGAAGGCACAATTTCAAAGTCTTTATAAAAGAATTTAATGCTCCATAATCATTATTCAATTGTTAGGTCTTCTATTTTAAGTTTCCATGCCATTTTCACCTAATCTATTGATGAGGACCAACTCTTCATGCCTCAAAATTGATGGATCCATGTCATTTTATCTATTGCAAACCAATCACATTCATAATTTTTCTTATGGCTTTCATGGAAATGATACATAACACACCAGATATTTGATCTTACTTTGAAACTCAAATACCACCCTTTTGTGTATGTCAAGTCCTAAAAGACCTATTTTACATTTATAGAGCTTTAATGGCCCCCTTCAATCTTGAAATATATGTTCTGGTTCAATATTGGGTCATATTCAAACTTGGATTCTTTATATTTAGTTATCTTAATTGAAAACATGGCTCATTGACTTCCATAAAAAATGTCTTGGGATTTCCCTCTACTTATTGGCTATACAAAACTAACTTGGATCATTAACATATTTACCAATCTTAATCTATTAGATCCTACTCATCTATATGAATGTTAATAATTGATCTTTTGCTAATTGAATCCACTCCTGCCACTTGTCATGTATGCATTTTCCCTCAATATTCATTGAATTATTTGACCTTATGCTCACTGTTGATCTTGGATGCATGATTGAACATGCACCATTGATGTACTTGGGTCCATTAACCTATCAGTCACTACTCATCATTAGATTTTTTGTATGATCGAATGTGGATCATTGATCTAAATATTTGAAATCAAATGACTACTTCATGAGGACTCACTTTGATGTCTACATGCCTATATTTGACATCTACATGAACATATTTAACATTCACATGACCATCAATATTTTATCCCTAATGGATGATTTATTAATTCTAATTTTACATTTACATAGTTGACTTCAAGACATTTGAAAATCAACTCATTTTTTATACTTGAATTTGACATTTGTGGGACCATCCTGAACCTTTTTGAATTCAAGTGGATACTTCTATAGTTTGAAAAGGACATTTACATAGCCACCATTACCCTACTGGAACACAAATTCCTTGGGTCATTTCCTTAGGACTTTTGTTTGTGGGATTTTTTATATTGGACACTTTCCTGAAAGAATGACCCTTCAGGCTTTTCATCTTGGGACAATTTTGTCAAAGAAATGACCTTTTTAGACTTTTGTCTTAGGACAATTTGCTTGAAAAATGACCTTTCAGGCTTTTGTTTTTGGCCAATTTCCATGAAATATACCCTTAAAAACTTTATCTAGGACTTTCTTTGAAAAATGACCCTTCAGGAGTTTTGTTTCAGAAAAAATGTCTAAAATAATTCCTAATACTTAGCCAAAAAACTTAAAATAAATCTCCCAAAAGAATGAATACTTAGTCAAATAAAAGGTCTAAAAGAATTTAGATTTATCCCAATGAAAGCTAAAATAATTTCCAATTAAATAATTATCCAAAAAAGGTTTTGTACTTAGCTTTTCCAAGGCTTGTATGATCTTCTGAACTCATGCTTGAAATGCTAGTTGAACTTTGAAGGCCTAAAAGAACTACAAAGACCTAAATATTGTACAAAATTATTCTATGACCTTAAACTACTTGGTTTCACCATGAAACCTACTCAATAACCTATCCCTTAGAATTTTACAAAATACAATTTAATCAAGATTAAAGTGTTTTAAAAGCTTTGCACTCTACATGATCCCTTTAGTCTACTCATTCCATCTATAACTTTGTTTATTTGTTCAACCATTGGACCAATCTCTCAATAGGAACCTTGATACATGACTATCTAGTTAAAAATTTATATGTGGGCCAAAAAATGGTCAACATATTTTGTGACTCATCTAGACAACATGCCTATTATGCTTGAGAATTTAGACCATTACATGAATCATAACTGCAAGAAACCTCTTAATTTTCAAAGATAATGGAAACCACCAAACTAGGGAAGGAAATAAAATAAAATAGGTAAGATATCCTAAAAAATAAAATGTGAAAATAAATCACTTATCTAGGACAAAATATAAATAAAAAAATCTAATTAACAATGACAAAAGCTAATCTACTTGGATCAAAAGGGAAATTCATGAACTCTCTCATTACAAAAGCTAGTACAAGTTGCAAAGTACTGGGTTTATTCAACATAAAATTTTAAGAGGCACTCTTCTTTCCAAATATATATTAACATCTCCTAAAATGAGCAATGAATATAAAATTCATCACCAACAAAAACAAACTCATCTTACACTTCTAGATCTTTCTCATATTTCTTGTCCACTACAACCTTGTCAAGCGATATTTTATCTATGTATTGTTCTTGAGTGACTCCAAACTTCTTATGAACTACTAAAAGCTCATAAATATCTTCAAGGATATTTTAATAGTCAACCCAAATTGTATCATGATCTTGAATAGGTGATTCTTGATCAAACTTCTCAATAACATGTTTTTCAGTGGGCAATATATCTTCACAAAGCTCTTCAATCTCTTGTAGAGATTCAAGATACATCTAATAATCATCCTTTTTATCTTTAATTTGATAAATATAAATTAGATAACTTTTAAATGTATATTTATCTTCTCAAGTGGATATATCTCAACCTTATTTATTACTTTTTCTTTTACCAATTCTTCATGGAGTTCTTTCATATCAAGATCAGCCTTATCCTGCATACCTGAGATAACTTCTTTAATATTAGCTACAATATCAGTTTTAAATTTTAACTCAAGTGAAGTATCAATAAATAACTCTTTTTCATACACACTGGAAGCATCCTCCTCACATTCCCCAAGATCTTGACTTGTAGCTGCAACTTCATCCTCTATTTCCCATAGAACATGCTCCTCTTGAAGAAAGGAGATGATGGGAGGGTGATGAAATTCAATTGATTAGAAGATATTGTGAAGAATGAAATGTTGATCATGATAATAATTTGGGATCTTAGGGGTAATGGAATAATGTAGGGGTTTTTAGAGAGGAGGAAAAGAGAAACTTGTGTAGACCTCCATATTCTTTGTCTATTACTTCATCAAGGCCTGAAACCTTTTATTCCTCATGGAAAATTTTAGCTTGAGGGGTAAGTGGTAAATAAAGGGGGATATAATTAGGTTTATCCTCTTAAATATTCTCTTGAATTAGAATATTAATAGCTTCTTTAATAGGTTCTTGACTCTAACTAGGAATCTTCATTAGCACACACTGAACATGGTTAAAATTTTTTCGAGAATAAGGAACACAAGAATAATGGTAATGAATACAAGATGTTTATTTAGATAACTTATCCAAGTAAATTTTATACCTCTATAAAGCCTTCATCTTCTCTAATATAAAGATATAAAACTCATGCCTCTCTTTTAGATTATTAGACACATTTTAAAACCATTCATTCACTTCTTCATACTGGGAATCTAAACATACTTTTATTGAATATGTTATAAGTTTTAGCTCTATCTCATCCATATTTTATTGTAAAAAAGACTACTGATATGCAACATCATAGCCACATGAGAAAGGTGAAATCTGGTCTTGATACTGATATGGTTCATAAGGAAGGTAAGAGTCATGCTTCTAATAATAAGGATCATGGAAAACTTGATAAAGCTTATCATGGATTTGATATAATTATTGGTAAGGATGATTGGGATCATAACAAGGCTTATATGGATCATGATAAGGCTGGTATGATCCATCATAGGGATGACAAGGAGGTATTATTACATAGGGATTTCCTTCATGTACAACTATGAAAACAACATAGGGATAGTGAAATGAAGATGAATTTACTTGGAAACTACCTAAATTGTTAAAATTAGTTTCTTGAGATTGGAATCACCAAATTCTTCATGAATAAAAATGCTACAACTAAAATTCCACCAAGACCAGCTCCAATGAGTCTCACTGGGCATGCCAAAACTGTTGGTGTTTTAGACTGCACGCTAGCTGAGTAGAATATTTTTCAAGTCTTTTACTCATATCTAGTCCAATATAAGACTGATCCTAGGTTGTGGGTATCCTAATAATGGATTAGACCTCTAAGAATGATAACTTACTTTTGGATCTATCACCTAAACTAAATTCTGACTAGGAAAAGGGAGAGAGAAATGGGTAATAATGCATTAAAACATATAAAATAGATGATGCACTAGTAATATGATTGTTCATCCAATCTATATAAAATTATAAAAAAACACTAATGAGATCATATCTAAAACTCCAAATGGTAGTTTATACATTAGTATTTAATTCAAAGGTTCACCAAATGATCAAAATTTTTTGAGGGAAGTGATGGAAAGGCCTAATTTAAGGCACTAACCATTTAATTTATCCACTTAATAAATTTAATAAAATGAAATTAAACACTAGACATGAACTACACAATAAGATAAATTAGTAGATAGGTAGGATTCAAGATTTTACAAGGGAGAAGTTTCTACCACATATGCAAATCATTTTGACATTGACACACTATACTAGAATAATAAAATCTAAAAAGAGTCCTTTATTTATCTTAAGAGGTTACAAAGATCAAATCTAGGTAGAGTCTATTCATTCCCAAAAGAGAGATTACCAAGCTATTTTCAAGTCTTATATGCTTATATTTATAGAAACAAGGGATGAGAGAGAAGGAACTAAGTAGATAAAAAAATTGAATGAGGTCTAATTGCTCTTGATGGATTAGCATTATCGATGATGTTGACTCATGATCTTATAAAGAAGGCATTATTTCAAAGGCTTTACAAAATAATTTAATTCTCCATGATCCTTATTCAAATTCCAAGTCTTCATCTCAAGATTCCATGCCATTTTCACCTGATATGTTGATGAGGACCAAATCTTCATGTCTCAAAACTGATAGATCCATGTCATTCTATCGATTTAAAACCAATCACATTTATTGGTTTTCTTTTGGCTTTCATTTTGATGAGATAGAAATCACCATATATTTGATCTCACTTTGACACTCAAACACCACCCATTATCTATGTTAGGTCCTAAAATACCTATTTTGCATTTACAAATCTTCAATAACTCCCTTTGGTCATAAAATATATTTTTTGGTTCAATCTCGGGCCATATTCAAAATTGACTTCTTTGTATTTACTTAGTTGAAAAAATGGCTCATCGACTTCTATATAAAATGTTTTGGGATTGCCCTCTACTTATTGGCTATCAAAATTGACTTGGATCATTGACATATTAACCAATCTCACTCCATTAGATCTTACTCATTCAGATGAATGCCAATCATTGATGTTTTGCCAACTGAATGCACTTATGCCATCTTATCATGTATGCATTTACCCTCAAGATTCATTGACTTTTAGACCTTACACTCATCATTGATCTTAGATGCATGATTGAATACATGTCATTAATTTGCTTGGGCATATTAACCTATCAGTCACCACTCATAATTGGATCTTATGTATGATTAAATGCATGTCATTGATCTAAATATTTTAAATCAAATGACTACTTCATAAGGCCTCACTTTAACATCTACTTGCCTATATTTTATGCATGTAGAAATGTATTTGATGTTCATCTTTAATCCCTAATGGATGATTAATAAACTTTAATTAGACATTTGTGAAGACATATTAAAGACATTTGAAAACCAATGGCCATTTTATATGCTTGAATTTGACACTTGTGGGACTGTCTTAGACCATTTTGAATTCAAATGGCTACTTCTATAGCCTAAAATTAACATTTTCATAGCCACCATTACCTTGATAGAACATAAATTCGCTAGCTCATTTCCTTTGAACTTTTATCTATGGGATTTTTTATATTGGACACTTTCTCGAAAGAATGACCCTTTGGGATTTTCATCTTGAGATAATTTTGTCAAAAAAATGACCCTTCAAGGCTTTTATCTTGGGATAATTTGCTTGAAAAATGACCCTTTAAGATTTTCTTTTGGATTAATTTCCCTGAAAGATACCCTTTGGAACTTTTGTCTAGGACTTTCCTTGAAAAATAACCCTTCAAGAGTTTTGTTTCAGACAAAATATCTAAAATAATTACTGATACTTAGCCAAAAAACCCAAATAAATCTCCCAAAAGAATGAACACTTAGTCAAATAAAAGGTCTGAAAGAATTTAGCTTTAGGCCAATGAAATCCAAAAGAATTCCCAGTTAAAGAATTATCCAAAAAAGGTTTTGTACTTAGATTTTCCAAATCCTATATGTTATTCTAAACTCATGCTTGAAATGCTACTTGATCCTTGAAGGCATGAAATAACTAAAGAGACCTGAAGCTTGTACAGACTTGTTCTATGACCTTGAACTACTTGGTTTTACCATGAAACCTACTCAATAACATATCCCTTAAAATTTGATAAAATACACTTTAAGCAAGCTTAAAGTGTTTCAAAATCCTTACACTCTACTTATCCCTTCAGTCCACTCATTCCATCTAGAAATCTATTCATTTTTTCAACCATTGGACCAAACTCTTAATAGAAACCTTGCTACATGACTGTCCAATCAAAACTTTGTATGTGGGCCAAAAAATGGCTAACAATACATAAAAAAATTAAATTTTACATGAATTTTTACCTATTTTATGCAATTACTTATAAAAGTATCTTTAGATGATTGAATATGATTGGCCAAATAATTCCATCAAAAATTTATTATTTCAATCCTCATATCATATTGGGAAATAGTGAAAAACATTTACACATAGTTAACTATGCCTTCATATAGTATGGCATTCATATGTTTGAATGGGATCCATAGAATCTCAAGTTTTAAGTTTCAACCTATACAAAAATTGCAAAGTGGGGAGCTTGGTTCATTGAATTCTATAATTTTTCATACATCAAAGTATGCAGGTTTGAAAATTATCCATACATGCTACCTAGATATGTTTATAATAAATGGGAGCTAATGGAGTTAGTGCATCAAATTGTTGAGACTCATAAGTTATTATCTTTAAAACACAAGATATATATACATTTCTCAATCATAATTGGAAGATACACTTGTGATTCTATTATCAAAGCAAAAACTATAGATACATAAATGGCTAGAATCTCTCTTGATCCATTTCATAGTATGCTTTATTTTTATTTTACGGGACTAATTAAAAATTCTCATAGTTATACATATCAACATGTTCCTTATATTTAATACTTTTGGATGGACTATGATAATGATACAAATGTTAGGGTACAATAGTATTCTCATTTTCGCATAGAAAATATAATTGAATATAATATTGCATATGTTCTCGAATAATTTGAACATCATGATGATGTTGTGGATCTCATTTATCCAGAATAGGATATTGAATAATAACCTATACCTTGAATTGACTAGATAAATGTTGAGCCAACATATTTGGAAGATAGAACTCAAGTAGTGCTAGACATAACACCTTCCTAGATCAAAAGCAAAGGGATTATGTTGAATTTTTTCTCCCTCCACCATTGAGAATTATGGATATAGGTTCTCATTATACTCAATAAAAAATATAAGGAAATTCAGTAAAATATGATTCTTCAAGAAAGGATATCAATAAAACCCAAATTTAATAACTAAAATAAAAATAAGATGTGATTCCAACAAATAGTCAACCTCAAAAGCTGGCTAAGCTCAAAATCTAATGGTTATTGTAAGGAGATAAAATTACTTTAGGGATTTATAGTTCTCTAAGTTATTCACCTTTTAATGTTGTGAATTTTGAAATTCTAGTCATAAACACCACACAATAGCTCATAAATATAAAAACTCCCTTGATAATCCCTATATCTTCTTCTCCCAAGTTAGGTGACATATTTCCCCAATTGTATCCCAAAATAGACATACCATTGACTCTTCTTTCACTTAAATATATGATAATGCATTCTCCCTAAACCCATAAAGCTAAAAAATAATCACCTAAGTTAGATTAAGGTGATATTTCACCCCCATCCACTGAAGCCTTGATAGTTTCCCTAGGTCCTTATAGTATTGAATTTCTAATGGAACATGCATTTTGTACAAATATTCTAGATTGGTTAAATGAGGTAGTGAAGAAAATAAAAAAAATAGTGCAATCTCAAGAACTTGATTTTAGTGCACTCATCACTCCTACTCCTCATATGTTAAATAAGCCTAAGATGGTTTCTAAAATATTGATAGATGAACAAGTCGAATGGTATGTTGAGGTGGTATTTTCTCCCCTAGACAAAGATAAAGAGGATGCCAATGTTTTGGATTATTATATATCAAAAGTGCATCTTGGCAAATCCACATGAGAAGGAGTATAAGAGAATGCAAAATCAATAATACATAGTCTTTGAGAATATGGATCAAGACAAAGTGACAAATGAGAAACTAAAAGAGAAATTTGAACAACTCTCATTAGATATTTATAAATTGGTGAAACTATTTCAATTCTTGTCCTCTGATATTGTACCTCAACTTTTAAATGCAGAGACATTGAATGTAGCTAAATAAATTGGACATATGGGCAAAGAAACAAAATAGTGGTTAGAAAAGTTGATGCCTTAGGGAACCAAAATTAATAAACAAGGCTATGTTTATCTACACTAATATTAAATATGAATTTTATCTTTCCAAAAGGTGAGAATATAAATATGAATTTAAAGCTGGTAAATGGAAATAATTGCTACCAAAATTGAAAGTCTTATCCAAAATAGATTCAAATGTTCTAATTGAATAAGGGGTTTTAAAATAAGAAAACTAGTGATAACACAAAATTTTTAGGTGCAACAAAATTTCATATCCACATTATGGAGGAAATCCTAAAGAACTTCAAAAAATCCTAGTCAATGGCAATTGATGAAAGAAATGATATATATGACATAATTGAGCAAATTCCTTGTGTATTTTTAGATGATAAAGGAATGGTTCTTCCAACACTAGTAGTCATAAAAGAATTCTAGTATTTGTTTGAAAAAGAGATAATTCCAAAATATGTATTCAAATGTGGATCAATCTAGAAATTCATCAAACATCAAAATTCTTTTGATAAACTTGATATAAATTTGAAGAAAATTTAAATTATTCAACACAAAATGCTTGATCTTCATTGTGAAGGAGAAATTGATTTCATAAATTCATATGGGCTTGATGAAAATAAAGTGACATAAACCATGAGGAAATTTGATGAATACATGAAAATATTTCAATAGAGTAAGCATAAGGAATTTCAAGTCATTCATGATGAAGATGACTGGAATGTGAAAATATTTCTCAACTCTCAAGCCTACTTTTTAATAAAGAGATTTTTCTAACATTTAAGTTTTGAATTTTGATGATGTCACTTTCGTAGCTTTTAATTTTTGAAAATTTTTAATGTCACTTTTGCAACATTTTAGTTGTGCATTTTTATCATAACACTTTTGCAATTTTTAAGTTGTGCATTTTTGTCATAACACTTTTGTAACTCGTAAGTTGTGTGCTTTTGTAAAGTCACTTTTGAAACTACTCAAGATGTTAGAAAATATGGTTATGACTTGTAACCACCATATTGTATGCTATAATTAAAAGCTTTTCAGACATTTTAAATTTTACAAAGGAGAAAGATAGTTTTATATGTAAAACTCAATGAAGAATCAATACGAGAAAAATCCATGAGAATTTGTGTTATGGGTTTTTCAAGATGAATAATGTGTAAGTTTATTCATTCATTTTGATTCTTTCTTTCAAATTTGATAAAAAATATTGTTAAATTATTGAGTGATTTGACACTATTTATTTAAAAATATGTTAGAGTTTATATAAAGGATTTAAAATTAGGAAACTTAAGCAAAATTAAGAAAATATATTTGTATTTATTTCCTAAAAGGAATACGTGGTTATTTTGACATATTTTAGGGTCAATATCTCCTTGGTGTATGGACTTCATGCTTATGTTTAGAGCCCATATTTTTTTTAATTTATAAGGAAAATGGTTTCCATCATCATATTTATCATCCATCCTATAAAATTTGGATATTTATAACATTTTCTAAGTTTAAACTATTAAATCTATCCTCCTTTTTTCCTTTATTTATTATTATTCTATAAGCTTCTTCCTTTTCTCTTTGTTCTCCTTTTTTCCAACTTATTTTAATTTTAGGTTACAAGTATAAAAAACCCCTATAAATACAATATTTTTTAAGTAGATATTTTCATTTTTAGTTATGTATTTAAATTTAAATAAATTTAGCTCTACCTTCGAACAGGAGAGGGAGTCAATCCTTACATTGTTATAAAAAAACATACAATTTATCCCCCTATTATTTTTAGCCAACATATTTTGTCACCCACTATGGGGCACATTTCAATGCTTTTTTTGAAACACACATGAAGACATTTTTTCCCATATGAATCTCCTAGTAGCTCAAAGATTAGTTCATCAACTAGAAATTCATTTGGGAAAAACCTACATAACTGGACATTGCTTATGATATTAGATACTGTGCATGGGAATGTGATGAAGTTAGTGTTGCTCAGTTTCATTTAATTTTGAATATACTTAACCAATAAATATATCATGTAAAACACTATCAAATATTTATTTAACTTAGAATATCTTGTAGAGATCATCAAACAAATCGTAATACTGAGTAGTAAAATTTATGTATGATTATTACTGGAGACCAAGATCTTAATTATCAACCTAAACTTAATTAAATAGAATCCATAGAAGGAGATATTTATTTAAGACTTTGATTAATCACTTGGGATAATAGAATAATCTATGCTCATTTCCAAATAATTAATACAATAATAAATGAAGATACATATCATAGTGCTATTGCTTATAGGATTGAAAAAATTGTTTTAATAATACAAACAATAAGACAAGAAAAAAGATCAATCTATATAGTCTTTCTAGCATCCCATATAGTAAAATTTTCTTCTCATGACCATCTTAGTAGTTTAGGATCCAATTTACCAACCAAATCTTAATTGGGTAAGTGAGACATAGAAAGACATTTCCTTAGATTTATAAGTATTTACATGGGACTAACAAAACTAGTGTACTTAAATTTTGAAGAGTTATGGAAATGTTGGAAGAAGAGGAAGATTGTATCATCCTGGCATAAATAAATAAATCAATAGCTACATGAAGAGAAAAACCAAGAAGTCTAGATCAAATAGTACTTCAATTTCAATTTATTCCACAAAAAAATAATTTTCCTTCAAACTAGAAGGAAGAATATTTACTAGAGCAAGCATATCTCTAGGTAATACACACTCCTTTTATTAATTTAAAGAGGTTTCTTATTTTTAGTTAAGTATTGAAAATAAAACTAAAATCAATAAATCACTATGCATTTCATTGAATTTTAAGAAAATTAAATAATAATAACAAGGTGGTCATATAATAAGTTAAACATGTGTCCTCTTTAGGAACATTCTTCCTTTGCAAGAAATATTTATGAATATGGAAGTAACATGGGATAATGAAATAGAACCATTGGTTATATTATAGTTACACAAAATCCATAAAGGTTTATGAAATAACTTTATAAAATTATTAAGTGATGGAAAACATCTATACGAGTTTATTAAAACATTCTTTGTGGAATGTGGTATCCTATGGGTAGAACACAAAGATATTTTAGTTAGATTATTTTTTGAAACTCTTCAAAATGAATTAGATGATTGGTTTTATCATCTCACTCTTAGATAAATTATAAATTGGAATAATATGAAAACCATGTTTGAAAACATATTCAAACATGATGAAGATGCACATGCATTACTCACACAACTTAATCAAATGAATAAAGAAGTATATAAACCTAGTAGATAGTTTGTTGCCAAGTTTAATAAATTACTGAGTAAATTAATTGAAATGGATAGACCATCAACATAAAAATAATTTTTTTACTTCATAAATTCAAAATTATCAGAGGTAAGTTATCAATTAAGAAGAGATAAAGTATTTAACTTGGAATTCACTTAGACACGAGACATTAATATTGAGGATGACATGATAATGGTTGGGAATATTTAAAAGGAACCTTCAAAAATTAAATGAAAAATTCAAATAAGACTTCACTAAACAAATCCTACAAAAAAAGGCTAATGATATAATGAAATTAGAGAAATAATTACTTCAGAAAACCATTACTCTTTCTTTTCAAGGCATTCCAAACTATAATTGTGTGCCTTATCAAGGAAATTTCCCATGTCTATAAGATCCTAAAAAAAATTAGATTGTCATAGAATCAGCTCCAAATCCTAATACAAGTGATTCTATAAATAATATTATAGAAACATAAGATATATTTGGATATTATGAAGAAGAATAATAAAAAGAAGTTGAGACATAAAATGTAGGCCCTTAAGAATTTGAATCATACAGACCTGATGTTGACTCCACTAACACATATCTAGAATATGATTATGGGGAAGATGATTATGATGAAATAAATAATGATATGAATGGAAAATCGTTTATAGTATTGACCATAACATAAAATCACAATGAATAATTTAGTAAAAGGTATAAAACTGATAGGCAAGAAGAAACACCAAAATTTATTCTTCATCAAGGAACCACAATGCCAAATCAGTAAAATGGTGAATAACCTATGAATAAGGTATGTAACACTATTAAAACCTCTACTACTACTTATGAAAAATCTAATAGTCCTTAAAAAAATGATGTAGATATGTCTCATCCTATTAAAATGCAAAAAAGTCCTCTTCCACTAGTCTATCAACTTTTGATATTATTGAGCATGTGATTAATACCAAAATTTAAATGTCCTAAGATAAATATCTAAGACCAAATCCTGATTAGTTAGATAGGCTAGTTGATTTTATAAAGGGAAAAAAACTTAGTTTGAAGAAGACTAATGTTAAATGGATTTTAGTGACCCCATCTTCTTCTAATGCCTTAAAATTTATGGCTACCACCACTTCTATTCGGTAAGGTAGAACCATTCTATGTTTATGTTGTAACCCCACTGGGATAGACAAAAGTTACTCAATTTAAAAAATAAATAAACCTATATATTACTTATAACATCATCTTTAATTATCAATATATCACACTGTTTGGCAAATGGAGTAGTAAATATAGAAATATAATTAACCCACTGGTTAAAATATGATCCGTTTAATTTTTAAACTATCCAAAATAGAATATTAAATGTGTATTCCTAATGAAATGAACAATAGAATGATAATTACATTAGTACACTGTAAAAATCCTTAATTACATCTATAAATAAGCATGCATCCACTATTGTTATAATATTTAAAATTATTTATAGTTTTAAAACCTCTGATGTACTGAATAGTCATAAATAATAGTTTATTACATATATTAAATTTCAACACTAAATCAAATATACAATATATAATATACAACTGTACAATTAAGCCTCATTAAAAACTCAATGATCCATTCAAATAACCATGAGTATAATTCCTGTATGGTTAGATAACTGAAGAGAGCAAACACATCATTGGGGTGATTTTACTCCAACCATTAACTATTGGTCTCCTTCACACCTCCACACTGGGAGTGGCCCTTCCCTTCATGGAGGGACATATAAAAGTAGTACAAATATCAAGAATTAAATTGGAACCTATATGTGTACAATCACTAATACATGCATTAGTCATAAATACCATGAAGAATAATCCTCTATCTAGTATGACATCATACACACACATGTAAACTAGAAAGTATAGTGGAATGATAATGTCTCAGCTATAACATTACTTTAGCCAAAGTTTTCATTATAGAAACTAGATATCTTATGGATTTGAGTCAATTACACTCACACATATTCTATGATAATGAATCAAGTCTATAAAAAGATACCAAAAGATACATACATACATACATACATACATACATACATACATACATACATACATACATACATACATACATACATACATACATATATATATATATATATATATATATATATATATATATATATATATATATATATCCTTCTCAACTATAACATTATTTTGGCCAAAGTTTTCATTATAGAAACCAGATCTCTTATGGATTTGAGTCAATTCCACTCACACATACTCTATGATAATGAATCATAGTCTATAAAAATATACCAAAAGATATGTGTGTGTGTGTGTGTGTGTGTGTGTGTGTGTGTTGCATGATATCAACCTCATATATATATATATATATATATATATCACTTTCTATCTAGTTAATCATGCCTAGTGATTTATTATAAATAATTTCAAGGCATAGAAAAAATAAATTATAACATACTGTCAAATCTAAATAGATTATTACATGCTCTATGCTATACATGGTAAAAGAAACCATATTTCTCAATAAGTCAATTTTTTTTCCCATAACTCAACCTCTATTATTATATATATAGTTTATAGGTTCCTAATAATGAATGACATTCAAAGATCTGAATATGCCTATTTGTCTAGGAGATTAAAAAAACCCATGTAATAAATACACTATTTCAATTTCAAAACTTCATTTTTTTAACACAAAATTACATAAGATCTAATGGAACACTAACTAGTTCATTAATGTAATTTAAATAGATCACTAAGTGGCTTATAAGCACATATTTTAGTCTCTTCCTAGTTTTAGCCAAGCCCCTACACCTATTGTATACTTCCAGACTATATTTAATGTTTAAAATATATTTCAACAATTATTTAATCTAAATAAATCTTATATTTATCTATTATAAATGCACAATCCTCACCCATATATGTTACACCACATTTTACAATATTGGTTTACAGTTTCTAAAATAATCTTTATAAAGAGATATAAACACATTAAGATATATTTTTAATGTATAAAAAATTATCACTAATTCTTATTAGTCAAGATAATTGAAAACTAAAGGAATAACCAATGAACAAGTCATCCATTTCAACATATATTGACCCATATAATATTGTTTAGAATTTATATCATAATCCTATAACTGTGCATATATCTCTTAATATAAATATCTCTAAGTTTATCTTAAGTCACAAAGAAGTTCATTGAAATCATATATTTACACATGGTCAAGTGAACACACACACACACAAATACACATACATACATACATACATACATATATTCATACATACATACATACATACATACTATTAATGCTTGAATTTATATCACAGGGGTCCATAGTGTTTTTGAAACACATTTCATTTCTAGATTCAAAGAATCCATTACATGAATTACAATTTTGATATTCTTGATATCTTTGGTGGAATAATGGCATAACAAGTGAACTATTTTACAAAATTTGTAATGTAATTATTTGGTTGTTGGGAGCAACCATGGCCTAATAGCTAGCTTGTGAAAATGAGAGTAATCTAAACTAAGTGGAATAAATTAAGATCAAAGTCTACGTCTAAAATATAATCCAAAATGGATATTCACAATGAAAACTTAAGCTAAAATGAAATGATAAAAAAAAAACAAAAGGAAGGGTAGGGTAGAGAAGAAAGATGATTCTAATCTTCAATCCAAACATTATGACAAGGTTTAAATTTCATCCAAACATGCACTTACAACCAATGTATGACATGAAATAGCTTAAGTTAAAATCCTATCACACATTAGGTAAACATTTAAGGATAATTGAAACAATGTAAATAAGAACTAGACCCACTTTAAAGATTTACTCCTACAAAAAAATTGCATATGCACATCTGCAAGAAGAGCAAAGAAAATGAAATGAACCCAAGATCTTTAAATCAATCTAGAATTAACATAAATTAACAAATCTACATTTAAAGGTGAACATCAATAATCCCTAAAAATAAGTCAAATATAAAAATTAGACCAGTTAGTTGAGATAACATCCATGATAGTAACCACACAAATAAAATGAGACAACCCTTTCAGAATTCTCTACTTATATTAATTACTCCAAATTTTTACAAAGTTTTCTTACTCAAAAATTCCCCCCTTGATTACAAATCAAAATACCCGTTATATAGAAGACTAAAGAGGTATGTTGGTCAGTCTTATAAAATGACAATTGTACAAGTGTCATGGATAATTGTCCCTTTTACAATCTTCTAGAACTAGACATTTTCTAAAGGACTGACCTATAAGCACTATATTTTACATATTTTCACATTATTTTACAAAATAATATTCTCTTTTCAAAATGCTATACACGTTCAGTTACAAAAGAATATTTTAAATTCAACAAATTTGACTTTGGGACTCCCCTATCATTGTAGTGTTTTGATTCTACTACAAGAACTTCATTTTATAGTGTTGTTCATTAATTAGCTTGAGGTTGACAATGGGTTCCATGAAGATATCTTTTTATTGATCTACTAGGTTCTTGAGATCTTTGTCAACCCTCTCTAAAGGTTCCCTGATGCTCCTAGAATCACTAATCTTTTCATTAGTTAATAAAATCATGTCCATGATTCTCTTATTATCTACCCCAGTCTTGCCTATGCTTTGATTCTTTACCTCCTACATAAACTGAGTAGCTCTTTGCTTAAATTCATCATTTTTGATTAGACCAATTGGGATGAGTTAATTAAGATATTTAATTAGGCTCCCAAATATGTGGGTTATCCTATCCTCTAACTATTTGAGATCACTAGAAAGGTATCCTTTGCTCTTATACCATATACTTAAAGCCTTGATCTTATCTACCAATATTCCTATGGACATATTTAAATGTTCCAAGCTCACTATTCTAAACCCAAGGATTTTGTCATATGTTAGGACACTGATTAAATCCTTCACTTTGCTACTTGAAGCTTGCCACTAAATTGAATTATGTAATTACAGACAATAATCTAGCTCTTCTAGGTTTAATTATAGTGATTATAGGGGTAAATTAGGGTAATCCATATGTTTAGGGTTTTTTTGTAAGCTTATGTAGAGATTCAATGGTGGGAATGAAGTTTGAACTTATGAGATTTATGACTTAGATTTTGATTGGATCATGTATTTAATACTTTTGTGTCTGTGGATCCATAAGATCTTTCAATCTAACTTGTCTTGTTTATGTGACATCACCATGTCAAATTATTTATTAATTTCTAAAAATGTGACCATTTGTCATTTTGGGACATGTGTCATCATATCATGCAATCTTGAGGCTTGATTAAACACACTTCATTGATATTTTATGGGGCCCTATAGCCCTACCTTCATCATGAGCTATTGATTTATTATTTGAGTTCCTGAGAATGTGCCACATGGTAGATCCACAAGATTTATATGCTCATTACAAACATGCTCCATCACTTAAAACCTTTGTGCCACATGTTGGCTTCTTGTTCCATTTTGGCCTTTTGAATTATCAACTCCATTTACCATAGATCTTAATACTAGAGGTTGAATGCCTTTAGTTGATCTACATCCATTCATCGTGGTTATGACATGGGTCAATATCACATTCATTCTAGGCTCTTTGAAAATTTAGATTCATCTCTCACCATTGGATCTTCTTTGTATAGATAAATGTGCTCCATAGATCTCAATCCACTAAATTATATCTAGCTAAATATGGACCATTGATTTTGGGATAAGTCATCAAGATCATGCCACTTGGCACTCTCAGATTCTTACATAAAATATTGACCTATTAACTTTTCCCCATGCTATTAGATCTTTGTTTTATGCTTTAACACCCTTCATTTATCTCAATTTGGGAGGTCATACGTGATTGTTTTCTCTGCTTCCCATTTTGACAAAATTGTGACACTTATCACTTTAGTGTTCCCTTATAAGATACTTGACTTATTGTCTCTTCCCTCATCAAAAGATATTCAAACTACCTTTGAGATGGTGACACTTGTCACTCTCACACTTGATACGAGTTATTTGACACTTTAAATTGGGTGGGTGCCTGCATATCATTGATCTTTTACTTGAGCTCTTAGATCTCACCATGTGGTGTCCTAGTATTGATTCATTCATGTGGACAACAAAAATAGACTAAGTTAGGGCTCAGGGAATATAAAAAACTTAGGATAAAGTTTTTAGCCTAAGGTTTTAGTTGTATTAATAAATATAATTAGGACTTTTAGGATAAAATTTAGACTAAGTTTAAAATGTAATAAATTTCTCCCATGTTTAATTAGTCTATGTGAACACTAAAATGGAGTTGGTGGAGTTTTGGGATATAAAGGACCTAACATAAAAAAATTTAGCCTAAGGTTTTGATCATGTTGATAATCATGATTAAAACCTTAGGATAAAAAATTAAACTAAGTCTAAGACATAAGATAATATTCGTGTGCAAATTTGACCTATGCAAATTTGAATCTTATTCAAAAGGACCTAGGCTAAAACATATTAGACTATGGTTTTAACATGATTTAAATGTAGATTCAATTAATCAATAAGAGACCAAGGATTAATCAAAATAAAGGGTCAAATCAAAATTCAAGCATAAAAATCTTAAACATGGTTTATTTAAAATAGACTCCATTAAAACTTCAACCTATACACACACAAGTCAAACATTATCAACATTCAATGAACTCAAATGAAGATAATATGCTAGCATGATAATGAAAGATGAAGCAAACATGATATTCAATAATGAATTTTTCATCAATTTTAATGTCAATTCATAACAAAATTTGCAAAATTGAACAAGATTCCTCTTTTTTCAAAAAATGGGGGTATTTTGACCTCAATAAATGGTGACTTCTAGGGGAAACATTGCAAAATATTAGAACTCAGATACTTTGGTTTTAACTAATAACTAGGCTACTCATTCCATATGATCAAGTATCATCATTAATATCAACTCATGATTAGAACATGTCTTATACTTGTAGAGTTAGTCTCAAACATTAAAACCTAGTCATGTTGTGTGTGATTTGATTCCACTTAATAATAGCCATGGGATTTAGAGAAAAACTTTTAGACTTCATGACCTTGATCATTAACATTGACTTATATCATATTTAGATATTCATTAAGAATCATTATTTTAAAATAAAAAAAGCTTGAGCATTACTCTACTACCATCTATACATCCATAGCCCCAATAGAAATACCTTTGGCTCCACTAAAGGCCTTGCTTCACTGCCATCCAGGCATCTATAGCCCCGATAGAGGCTATGTTGACGTCAATATACCCCCTTTTTAAAAAAAAGGACCCTTGAGATACTTTGAACTTTAACCCTAAAAACATGGCATGTTTTGATCATTATTAGAATTTGAAGATCATCTACTTTGATAAGGTTGGCTTACTAGTTTATGGTTTTGATTTGAGCTTACAAAATGTTGTTAATAATTGGTCTTCATACCTTATACTTGTAGGTTTCATGGAACCCTTGCTAATGGATCATGCTTAAAAAACCCTAGCATAAACCCTTGGTTTAAATTTTCATTTGGTAGGAATATTTTAAACTTATTATGGACTTAAGCCAAATTTTTATGTTAAGGCTTGGTTGTGTTTTTTAACACAACCAACTTTATTTTCCCCTTTTATTTTTTATATTTATAACTAAGTCCAATGTTATGCTAGTAGGGTCCTTTTATTTTCTTAGCATGGTCCCCTTTATTATTATCTATTTAGCTTAAAGTTTTAATTCTAAGTCCCTATTCATGTTTATTAACCTGAATGAGACCTTAGAATTAATTCTTTAGCCTAGGTTTTTATTTCCACCTAAGCACTGACTTAAATACCTTGAATCTTGTAGGATATAATAGTCTACACTTCATCATGGATTTTAATCAGATGATGCAAAGAAAACATGACAAAATTGACTTAGTCCTTCTGACCAATCATGTTTGAGAATTTGGATTATGATCAATGGCTCACACTTCATCATAGACTAAAGATTAGATGGTGTGAAGATAACATTGAAAAATCAAAGGATTAAGAAGCTCCATGGATTCACCATGTGACACTTATATTTTATGTTTAAATAACAAAGGGTCTCATAGATTAAAGGGAACCAATGGTGTACAAATACTCGAATAATGATTGGATGGCTTTCGATTCATCATGGATTTTAATCAGATGGAGTGAATTGAGTTTGATATCTAGAGAATAAAAGTCACCACACGGCATTCCCGCATTGGAATACAATAATTTTATGAGCTTAAATTTGACATTCTCATGACCATGATTTGATATCCGTGAGGATATATTTAACATTCACATGATCATCAACATTAAGCCCATCAAAACTAAAAACTTCATGAACTTAAATTTGAATTTTGCAAAACCATCATTTGACATCCATGAGGACATATTTGACATCTATGAGGCCATTAAATTTAAGCTAATGGATTATTTTGCTCAAAAACATGATATACTCCAAAATGCTTTTAAAAAACTCATGAATTGCATTTCATACTAACGGACCCCTCAGAGGATGTTAAAATACTTGAGGTCTTTGAACTGAAAATAATGAAATGATTTCATAGTATAAATATATGCATAAATGAATTTAGTCTAAGTCTATATCCTAAGGTCCCCATTGCATTTGTTTGAATACCATGAACCTTTGGTTAGAGACTTATACTAAATCCATTTATAAAAGGGTCCTTGTGACATAAAACTTGGCCCAAATCCTTTTAACCAAAGATTTTATTGTGTTTATTAATATAATAAAGCCCTAGGTCAAAATGTAGTATTTGGTCCTTATATCACATTGACCCCTTTGGGAATGTTATAAGAGCTTAACATAAGTATTTTATCCCAAAGTATGCATTATGTTTATTATATACAATGTAAACCTTAACTTAAAATATTTACCCATGTTCCCCCTTTTATATAAATCTTAAAAAACTTAGGAATAAAACACTTTAGCCTAAAGTTTATTTCATGTTTAATAAACACAAAATGAACCTTAACCTAAGGTATTTAATACTAAGTCTCCATTTAAATAATAATTATAATTAAAGATTGTGCATATTTCAAGATCTGATGTTTTGCACTTCATCATGACCCTTGATCCAATGATGCAAAACAATTGACAACTTTTCAATGGTGCTCTGAGAACCTATGGGCTTGACACATGGAGGACACATGTTCAATATGCAATTAACATGGGTGCTAGAGCTTAGAAAGCCCATGGAGGTTCTAAGTGGCATAATCATGGAGTTAGATACCAAAAAGAACTAATATTAAGCAAGGGCCCATATTATAATCAACAATCTATGTTGATCCTTAGATCTTGATCCAATGTCTTGAATTCAAAGGGGAAATTTCAAAAAACAATGGCTAGTGCTTAGAGGCATTTATGGAAAATGCCTCAAAAAGTGCTAGATAGATTCCAAAAAACACCATGCAAGCATAAAGTGATAAAATAGAAGATCTTGTGTACTCAGAATGAAAATGTATAAAGGGAAAGGTAAAAATCAAATATAAGTCACGTATAATCCTAGGTCCAAATAAGCTACCACCTTTAAAGATTCAAAGCCATAACACTTTCATAAAAGGCCTTAAGTAAACTCAAATTGAGCATGAAATTACTAACATAGAGACCATTTGCAATTTTATTGAGAGAAATTTGTAAGTGTGGAATCCATGGCAACTCAAAGGAAACAATTGAGGGATGAGATATAATTATATCTATCTACAAATAGTGAGGGAAGGGTTTTCAAAGACACTAACTTGGATACTACAACCTTGAATACTAAAAACAAGAATTAGTTTGAGCTCTTCCAGACCATTGAGGAGATGCAAGACATCACCAATGAAGAACAAAATTATTGCAATAGTTAGTAGGAGGTATTTTAACCTAGTTATAGTTCAAATGGCTAGTCCTCATCATGCTACCACCAAACTAGAGGTACTCTATTGCATTGACATCCTTGCTCCTATTTTTATGGATTTTTGAATTGAAAGTGACTAGATCATTCATGAATGGAGATCTAAGAGAGTTTCATACATTTCCCCACTAAGCTTTGAGAGGTATTAAAAACTTTCAAAACCCCATGTGGACCTACCCACTATTAAGAAGTGATCTAGAAAGTATGATCTTGATACCATCCTTACGCCATGGTTACTCCAAGGGAAGTATGTGATCCGAGAACCCACGAGAAACATCTTAGTTGCCCAATTTAGAGAGGGAACTAGGGTAGTTATGACCTTATTGAATAAAATATTTAGGGCCCCTTCAACCACATTTGTTAATAAGAGTTGGGTATCTTATGTCTACTTCATGGTATAAAAAGGGCTCACTCCCCTAATTAGAGATATGATCAACATCCACCTAGGGAGATAATTTATAGCCATGAATAAGAAGACTAACAAATAATTGTTTATGATGTCCTATCTATTGGATACGTTGATATCCTCTACCAAGATCCCTCACATCAAAAATTGGCCTCCTGAGAGTAGATTCACAATCTCCCACCATTATTGAAAGCTACATATCTTCAAATATAGAAACCACATGTAGTTGATTTGTGATTGTGTCTATCCTGCTTTAGTAGAATCCATCACAAGGATCACACTACCTAGGGAAATCCCTCTAATCAAGAATTATGTGGAGCTAATGGGAGAAATTTGGTTGTATCTCAATTGTATTGTGATCAAAATTGAAGGGATTCTGACTCAACCTTTTAAGTTGTATATCTATGTTCCCAAAAAGCTAGCAGAATAAGAAATTACATGTGAACTTCTTCATGGTGTCGATGGAGTGTACAAGGATAAAAGGAAATGCCTTATCCATCCCTTTCTTCTAATAATTGGTAGAACTATTTTTCAAGATTGGAAACATGTGGACACCATTTTTAGGCACAATGATTATTTTGGATTTTAGTTGGATGATCTAAGGCACTAGGATCCTTATGATAGGGTGGGTAAACATTTGAAGAGAAAATAACTACCCAAGCTATTTTACATGCATAAACCTAGTCCTTATGTTCCTCTACACATCAAGACCAATAATTTTTAAGAAGTATTGGATAGTTTCAAGAAAACTTCATGAAAAGCCACCAAGGGATATATGGCAAATGACACCTCTTCAATATCATTTTATACCTATATATTCTAGGCCACGTAAAGAGAAACCATAGATAGAATTTCATCCCCAAGCATAAATTACACAAGGTCTTGGCAAGGATAAGTTGGAAGAGAGTCTTGGTGAGAGACCTTCATCCTTAGCCCAACCCTAAAGACCAACAACTCCCATTGAGTACTTGGACATGATTGCTTTGGAGCCTGATGAAGTAGTGGAGGATGCCCTTAAGGTCCTAGCTAAAGAATATGGCTTTGAAAAAGTGGAAGAGCAAGCTCAAGAACCCCAAAATAAAATTGAAGAGGCTAAGAAAGACAAAGGAAAAAATATTGCTTTGGATTTAGTTTCAATAGTACCCCCATAGAAAAGTAAAATTAGCCTTGGTCCTAGTTGGATCAAAGATACCAAAGTTGAATTTCTCTCATCCTACAAGTGAAATTAACTTATTTAGTGAAGACTACCCTACTCATAGACCAATCATTCCTGATTGGTTTATCTATGGAAAAACATAGAATATTTCCACTTTGTTTCACTCCTGGGCCTTGATCAAAACTATTAACATTGATGTACATGATGATATCAAACCATGGATAAGGGATTTGATGAAGGAGGAAAAATAAAGAAGAATAATGGTCACTACAAGGCCAGTTAACAAGAATATAGATGCTCCAAGAGCATAAATTAGTACCCAAATGGAGGCCCATAAACCTCTAAAATATACTAAACCAACTATAACTATATAATTCACTACAGAGATAGCCAGATTAGAGAGAGTAATAACAAGAAAGGCCATGGTGGGGACTGAAGAGTTGACATTCCAAAGGGTTGATCCATTTTTAATATTAGATCCAATTGGTTGAAAATAGCCTGGTGAACTACCCATTCGTGAAGAGGATGTTGAAAGCCTTATTGAGGCTCATTCAACTTAAGTCAGAACTGACATCAGGGGGATGAAATAAAGGATATATAACTTGTAAAGAGAAAAGGAGAATTTAGAGACCCATGATGTATTTTCAATTACTGAGGCTATAATAAATATGTTTTAAGCATCCTTTTTCAACATGTTTGATTCCTTAAAATTAATGAAGCTAAGATAAGATGCATTGAGCCAACAAAGTGAGGTGGTGAAAGGATTGATGACAGAGTGGTAGGATGCAGATACTAAAATAAGAGATCTCATTAATATACTAACTAGGAATAGAATTATTAAATTCAAAACCATTAGCCTAGCCCACTTAAATTCTATATTTGGGATAGTGGTGGATAAGATCCAAAGTTTAAGTACTTGGTCAAAAGGCTTGGATAGACTCTTGAGGGATGATGAAGAGTTGATTTACCAGATTAAGCATCTCCTTGGCACTCTTTTGTCTAATATTTCAAAGTATACAACCCTAGACATTATTAATGATGAATAATATAAACATATAATCACTTTGGTGATGCAAAAAGTGAGAATTAAAAGCCAGGGTCAATCTGGCAGTGATAACAATAGAATTATGGAATGATCTTCACTATTGAAGAAAAGATTGTAGAAGCCAGAAGCATCAAAGAAGATGTGGCAAGGGATGATAGAGAATTTGATGACTTTGTTGATCAAGAAGATGTCTCTCTCCTAAATCTAGCTATAGATTTAGATCTTATCAAAGAATAGCATCAAAAGGCTATGGAGATTCTACAAGAGCAAGGGAGCCCCTCAACAATGGGCCCACTAATTAGTTAATATTCTATTTTGTAGAAAAATTGTAATATTTTGAAATAAAATATTATTTTGAAATAGAATATTATTTTGTAAAGGCACATGATATTTTATTAGCATGTTGCCTTAGGTTAGTTTAGTTTAGAAAAACAAGTGTATTCTAGAACCTTCCTAGAAAAAAGACAACTATCCTTATCTTTTGTAAATTTATATATTGTAACTGACCAGTGTACTACCTTGACCTCTTATAAAAGGCAATACTACCATTTTTTAAAGGGATAAAATTTTGAGTAAAATTTGTATACTGTGAGTAGTTAATACAATTAAAGAATTTTGAAATAATTGTCCAAGTTTGTTTCTGTCAATTGTTACATGCTTTTCTCTCAATTTCTAGTCTTAAGTCTTAAATTTGAAGAGTTTATATGAATTCTAAGTTGCATCTTTTATTACAAGGTTACTAATTTGTGCTTATGCTAGATTAGTTGAAGGATCTTGAGTTTGATTAATTTCATTTATTCTATATTTAGATATGCTAATGTTATTCGAATGTGATAGAAAATATTTTAAGTAAATTCAATTCTTACTTTTAATTATTCATATCATCCTTCAAGGTTTTCCTAGTGTGTGTGAGATTTGAGTTATTGTAATTGGAACTTTGTTATAATTTTTGGGGCTAAGATTAGTAATCATTTATTATCCTTCTACCTTATTTTTCTCTTTTTCTTCTTTTTTAACCATATCACTTTAGTTTAAACTTCATTGTATATATCCATATAGATTAGTTTGTAATTTAATCTTTGATCATAATTCACTAGTATTAACATAGATGATTACACTTTGTAAAGATTTGGTCCATGGTGGCTCCTAACCACCAATTAATATAAATTTTGTGGAACAACTTAAACATTGCTCTACCTCTATTTCACCATAGGTAATGTAAGTTACCAAAACCTAATACTCATTCTCTGAATTCCTATAATTCTAAAATGAGAAGTGTTCTTTGAACACTAAGGATACCTGTGATACATTTAGAGGCATTAACAAGTCCCACTAGCACTAAAAGAAGGGCCTCTCTTTGAGAATTGGATGAATTTTTGTTAATCTTAGTATTTTGGTCTAGGATTAATGCTATCTTTGCACTTTTGCATAATTATTTTCTTACAAGTGTAAAGGTCATTGATCTTTATGGTGTTCAACATATCTTTTTGCTTCCTTTAGACAAAGATCAAAGTTCTTTGAAGTCTGATGCTTTATTTTGGTAAAGATGGCTTAAGATTTGAAAATCCATGGTATTTGAGGTTAGAATATATATTTTTGACTAAATATTGGTATATATTTCATAGATCTGAGTTTATTTGAGCTTGTAATTATAAAGATAGACCATATTTGCATAATTGGACACATCTTTGACCTGGATTAGTCAAATATTGATGTTCTTTACTGTTATTTATACAATCTTTGCAAAATGAGCTTAATGTGTATGCTTAATCCTTGTTATTTATAAAAATTAACTTGACACATCATATTTCAAATAGGGTATTCAATCTTCAAGCTAGAATTTACAAGGATTCAAACAAGATCACATTTAGAGACAAGATAACCTTTACTTGAGCTTGAGGTCAATATAAGAACTAGACAGGATAAAGGTAGGCATAGGCATTCTAAATCTTTACCAACCTCACCTCTTCAAGGTAACCTTACCTTTGACCTTCATTCAGGTATGGCTTGGTTGGGAGATTATTTAATCAAAGTGCTAGGTGTGGTACATGATCTCCCACATAACCTTGAGAAATACTTGCCAATATTTAGTCTGATTGATATTGTAACTATTGAAGAGAATATTAAATATTTTAAATATAATTTAAGGTTACTAAATGTCATACATGAAGATGTAGCATGCAAATTATTCCCATTTAAGTTTAAAAATGCTGCATAGAAATGGTTTCTCAATTTTCCTAATAATTATATTACTAGCTAGGATGGTTTCACTAATGTTTGTCATATACCACTAGTTCACCACCATTAAGAGGGATGAAAGTGAGCCCATATGGTACTTTAATACCAAATTCTATAAAATGTATAGTAGGACCCTATAACCTTAAAAACTTGATGATGTTTTATATCTAGAAATATACAAGGATGTAGTAGATCTTATGACTTTTATATTTCGAAAAAGGTCTCTTCTAGCTATAACTTCATTAGCTAGGGCTTATTCTGAAGTAGTGATCATCAATGATAAAATGCAATGTCAGGGACAAATGGCCTACTCTATCCCAAATATCAATACAAATATGCCCATTCTAAACATCTTCTCCAATAATAAATAGAATATCCCAACCTTGAATCGACTCCCAAATCTAAATTAATTACCTTTGAATCATGCTACTCCTAATCAAAATTTAGGATTCTTAAGTCATCCTACTACTAATGGATTCAATAAAAATGATCAAAGAGATTTAGTATCAAATTTTAGTACTAAAAATAAATGGGTGCATAATTTTGAAACTCCCAAGAATGAGAATGAATCTATCCTAAAAATGGACCAAAATTTATGCACTGATTTCCTTTAGCTACAAAAACAAGTTGGAAATATTGGAGAGAGCTCTGGTAGGAACTTCTCATTCCAAAGGATTAATATGATAACTAATAGGTTTTATAATGATATCTTCCATAATAATAAGAATAATGAACCATATTATAAAAAGAGGACTATGGAAATTAATCTTACTGATATTTCTTTGCTTGATTATTGCAGAGTGCATTGTACAACCAAACATGATGAGATTGATTGAATTGAGTTTTGTAAGGATTTAAAAGATTTAAAAAAGGAATTATACACATTTGAACTGGTCCATAACAAATATTGTGGTGTAGGTACTTCAATATCTAAGCCTACTAATCAAAATTTCATGGTGGAAACATTTGATTTACCCTTTCAAGAGGAAAATGAACCTAATGATGTCCATGAGGAGATCTAGGCCTTCCAATAATTCTTGACAAAGACTTATCCTTTGAGTAATAAATATTAGATGTATCCCTTGATTACCTAAATTCCTCCAAATAACTTTGTAACCCCTCTAACTTCTTCAAGTAATGATCCTGAACCACCCAAAAGAGCTACCTCTAAGCTTAATGTTGATGTTCTTAGTTCTTCAAATAAGACTAGTTATAATATTATTGAGGACATGAAGAAGATAAAAGATAGAATAAAATTACATGAATTAACATAGATCACATAATAATGAGACCTCTTGATGGAATCATTATCAAATAAATCCAATAGACCACCCAAGGTTGATAATGATAATGTGACTATGCACAAAACTAAGGTAGAATCTCCTCCTTTCCTACTCATAATCAAGATGTTTGGTAAGAGTTTTCACAATTGTTTATTTGATTCTAGTACATCTAGAAATATCATTCCAATTAGGTATTTGCAAAAAACTTGACTTGAGACCTATTAAATTTGATAGAGTTGTTACTCAAATAGATAAATCTAGAGTCAAGGTGATTGGGGAGTTACTAAATGTTCATATGCAATTGGCTTTTGAGCATAGATTATAGTAGTTTATTGATATCCAAGTTATTGACATTCCTAAAACTTATGGGATATTTTTAATTAGGGAATGGAATAAATATTTGAATAGCTACATGTCCACATATTGTTCATATTTATGGTTACCTTAGAAGGGAGTTCCAAACCAGATTAAAGTTGAAAGAGAGCCAAGGATGGAGAACATGATCACTGAATACAATGCTATTAATGAAAGGGTAAACATAATTTACATAAAATTATGGGTTTTCACCCTAGAGACTACAAAGGTATGTGATCCTAAGAGTACTCATGTTATTCCTATGCTATGGAAGCTACATTTTGATGGTGCTAGGTGTAAGTCTAGATCTAGGGTTGGTATTGTCCTTACTGATCCTATTGGTAATAAAGACCATAATTCATATAGACTCTAGTTTATTTACACAAATAACCTTTATGAATATGAGGCCCTTATCCTAGGTTTTCAATTTTATATAAAAAAATAAAGTCAAAATAACTACTAGTCTATGGTTATTTAGAACTAATAGTCAACCAAACGGGAAGCAAATATCAATGCAAGTTCTCATGCCTTAAGAGGTATAAGTTTAGGGTCTAGGATATAATTTATTATTTTTATTATTTTATTATTATTTCCATCCCTATAAAAACTACTTATGAGTTGGCATCTACTTCAGCCAACCTCATGCCCAACTAAGACTTTCCCAACTTTAGCATTAAGTTGATACCTTACCCTTTGGTCCTTGATAGTGTAAATAATTTTAAAGTCTTTAGTGATGATCAATAGATATTAAATTTCATGACTAATTATGGATAATTTTAGGCTCAAATCATTGATGAGACTGATGAAAATGTACTTGAAAAAGGCAAGTTTGATGGAAAAGTCATTCAACTGAATGACAATAAGATTCCCAAAGGCATGATTGCCTTAGATAGGCTGTTTGATCATGACAAGCTAGCTGAGGTTTCTAAAGTTTTGAAGGTAAGTTGGAAAGACTATAATTTTATTGATCTTATCCCCCAAGATCGGATTTAGCAAGTTAACATTGGGAAAGCCTAGACCAGAATTGAGAACAAGAAGGCCAAAGACTTGCTAACCAAGTATAAGGATATCATAGCTTGGTCTTATGATAACTTGAAGATATTTGATCCAAGAGTCATCACCCATACTATCAATTAAAGAAATTTGTAAAACCTTTAGGTAAAATCAAAGGCCTGTGAACCCTATCTTATAATCATGATCTTCAAAGAGGTTAAGAGATTACTAGATGCTAGAATTGTGTTTCCCATAAGGCATTCTACCTGGGTGGTTAATTTGGTGTCAACCAAGAAGAATAATGATGAGATTAGGCTATGTATTAAATTTGAAATTTTTAATAAAGCATATGAAAATGTTAACTATCCTCTTCCCTCTCTTGACCAGGTGATATAAGTTGTTTTAGGATCAGTTATGATGTCTTTTTATGATGGATTTTTAAGATACAACCAAGTGTTGGTTGGCAAAGAGGATAGGATGAAGACAACTTTCAAAACCAAATGGGTGACATTCACCTACAAAAGAATTCCTTTTGGTATAATCAATGTAGGAGTTAATTTTCAAAGGGCCATGGACTATGCCTTCCAAAGTCTGATTAGTAAGTGCATCATTATATATATGGATGATCTAAATATTTTTTATAAAAATAGAGAGGATCAATTTATTCATTTACAACAAATTCTTGAGAGATGTAGAAGGTATGGAATATCCTTATACCTGAATAAAAGCATCTTTTGTGTTACCGAGGGAAAATTATTAGGTCATGTCATAACTAAGGATGGGATATCCATAGATCCTAAAAGGGTGGAAGTTATATCTAGGATAGAGCCTCCAAATAGTAGGAAAGATCTAAAATCATTGTTTGGTAAGAAAAACTTTGTAAAAAAGGTCATTTCTAGTTTTGCACAGATTGTCAAGCCATTAAATGACATGCTAAAGAAGGATGCCAAGGGCTCATGGAGTGAAGAATCTAGTAAGGCATTCAATGATATCAAAGAATCAATTATCCAAGATTTAGTACTAATAAGTCTTGACTTTTCAAAGGACTTTTATGTCTACTCTTTTGCATTTGACCATACTATGGCTATAGTTTTAACTCAAAGAGTTGATGGATGTGATCACCTAATAAATTTCATAAGTATTAAATTTAAGAATGTTGAATTGAAATATCCATTGATTGATAAACAATAATATTCATTAGTTAAAGTAATGAAAAAATTTAGGCACTATATCCTTAGAAATAAGATGAATGCTATTCTACCTAACCCTGCCACAAAGCTCATGCTAAGCCAAAATGAGTTAGGAGAATGTAGAGGTAAATAGATGTTAGTTTTATAAGAATATGATATAGAAATGAAAATGGCAAAATTGGTTAGGTGCCAAGGCTTGATACAAAATATTGATAATACCAGCCCTAGGCTAAGTATTTTTCAAGTTGATCAGCAAAACTTTCAAGATAGTGAGTGGTATGATTCCATCATTCACTTACTAATTAATGTACCTATCATATAGGACTAACAAGGGAGCAAAAGAGGGTCCTATGGCTCAAGGCAACCCATTATCTAATCAAATATGGAGTCTGTGATGTCCCTTACTTAGGGGCTCCTTTTTGTCTCTACACAACTCTGATATATAGCAATAAAAGCTCTGAACAACTGTAATATCCCCTTCAAATAGGAAATATAGCAACACAAAAACTCTGAACAAAGATACGAATTTGCAGAATAAATTCGAATAACAAGAAACTATAGTAAATCACTTAACTGGAAAATCACTAATCTTATTATTGTCCAAATGGTTACAATAGATGTCCACCATCATGCATAAAAGAAATATTCAGATATGGCCTTAAAACCCTGATTAACTTTTGCAAATCTAGCAATTGAGCTTGAATCTATATGTCTCAGCTTGCTGTGTTGAACACACAGTCATCGACGTCGGTCGATATACTGCCGGCGTCAGTCTCTGTCAGCTCTTCACTGCCGACGTCGGTCTCCAGTTGGCTGATGTCGGTCACTGGGACTCTCTTTCTGCCATGGTCGGTCTCTACCTAGATCTGTACAGACCTGTACGGACTTCGTATGGTCACCAAATAAGCACAACCTGTCTGTCTTCACCCCTGATCTGAAGATATACTATTCTAATACATAATATCTCTATCTGTATAATTTATTGAAGAAAAACTAATAAAATAAATACCTGAATTACTGTGATAACTTCTGTGTGAAGTTATCTCTCAAAATACCTAAAACACTGTGATAACTTATGTGTGAAGTTATCTCTCAAATCTATACCTCTGTAATAACTTCTGTATGAAGCTATCTCTCAATTTGGCAATAAATCAGCTGATATCTCACAGCCTCTAAATCACACACAATGAAGAGTTGACGTTCTCCACTGCAATGGAATCTTGGAACCCTTGGCTCAGTCTTCACAGAAGAATTTCTTCAATATCAATAATCAATAATCGATGCATACATACCAACTCTCTCTCCCATGAGAAACTCTTATACCCTTCCAAAGGTGTGCTTGCTAAAATTAGATTTCCTCAAATTAGAACTTGGGGTTCTAAAATTAGAATTCCTCAAATTAGAACTTGGGCTTCTAAAATTAGAATTGCTCAAATTAGAACTTGGGTCTTAAATTAGACCAATTAATTAATAATTAATAATTAATTAATATCTAATTTAAAATTAGACCAAATAATTAATTAATTAATAATTAATTAATATCTAATTTAAAATTAGACCAAATAATTAATATTTGATTAAATCAATCAAATATTAATATCTCCCTCAATACATGTCAGATCCTCGAACCGTCTAAAGCTGGTGAACCAGGGAGTGATTCTGCACATAACCATATCAAAATAAAGGCGCTCTGCTGCATATCAAATATCCCTAAAAAGTAGGAGCTCAGACCAAATGTGTTCGAAAGAGCCCGAATGAAAATCAAATGTAGAAATTCTGTGAATCAAAGTCAATCCAAGCTCCATTATGACCCTCTATCCATCCTATTAGCCTACGAAGGTCGTATAATAAGCCAATCATCAAATCTGTCAATGTCCATGAAAAAGGGGACATGACAATCCGCCCCTCCAAAAATTGCTTGTCCCCAAGCAATCTCGGAACAATGAACTACTCGATCCACCTGGATCCCAAATGTAGTTATGCTCTACAATGCCGTGAATCAATGCAAGTACCTGCAATATCAACAGAAGTAGAACAAAGGGGAATCCAAAATCAAACTGACTGATGCAACTCAACCAATCTCTAAGATCACAAATACCATAGTCAAGAATGCATGAGAAGTAAACTCTCAAAGTATGATAACCCAAGTAGAATGGACAACTCCAACTGCCAATTCCATCTACAAAAGATGGTGCCAATCCATCCCATAACTGATCCCTCTGTAAAGGTGGCACAACGAACAGTACCACACTGTCATATGTGTGAGGAAAATCAATCTGGAGACTCGACTCCACTGGTATCTCCAACTCATCAAAATCAGGTACTCCCAAAACCTGAACATGGGTGTCAGTGTCAATAACATGCTCCTCAGCGACCCCTGCAGGAATGTACTCACCACCAACCATCTCAATATATAAATGGACTGGGCCTGGTACCGGTGAAGACTGTAAATGCTCCAACTCTGCAGTCACCTTAGCCAAATGAAATTGTGACTCCTTGAAAGCCAACTGCGTACTCTCAAGAATCTCAGAAGTCACCTCGAGCTACTGAGTAAGCTCACTCACCTTATCTTCCTTGGCCAATAATGCATCATATGCTGTGCCGCCCCACTCTATAAGATAATCTCTGTCAGTGACCAACTGCATATAGTCCTGTCTCAAAATCTGGATAGCCTCCCATAAACAGTGGATCTCTATCAAGGACAAATAACTGCCTCCCTACTCGATGCTAGTAGGAGAACTCCATCCATAAACTGCTAACAACTGACGAGCATCATTGAAATGTTTGCAAGTGGTAGCAATGTCTCGCTCACTAACTCGTAGCTGACTAGACACATGATGGCGCTGGCTAGATTGTCTCCTACAATCCTCCACTGATGCATGGCCCAAAAGAGTAGACTCAGAATCACTGACCTCTGTAATACTACCATCCATACTCTGTGAATCAATTCCATAGCTCATATCAACATATGGAGTATCAACAACTGTAGCATCACTGTCTAACTCTTCCATACTGAAAGAAACTGTCGGTGAAACTAAGTCCTCAAAACTGTCCACTGCATTCTCTTGATTATCATCTGCAATAATCGGATCCTGGGACTCTTCTACAATCTCTGCCATAGCTGAGAGATCATCAACCCTCAGTGCACTAACATCTGAACACACCTCTACACTCTGAGTGCAAGCATCTAACTCATCCTCATCTTCACTATCTCTTATCTCATAATAATCATAATAATCATAGGACATGTTGCTCTCTCGTCGAAGTGATCTATAGTGCTCTCTCCTTAGCTTAAAAAAGTGATCAAAAGGCAACAACTTCTGAACTCGAGGTGGTACTAACTCCCACTCCTCATTCGCTGTCATATACCGTGCAGGTTTGTTTCTGGATGTAGGATATGAAAGAGATTCATTCAACCTCTTCAAACTTAGTTCCAACTTCTTCATATCATTGTCCCACTATCTCTGAGTATATGAAGTCATTACGATACTTTGCTGATTCAATCTACCCAAACTACCCAACAGGATGGCAAGACATTAGCTCTGATGTGCCCAACAGGATGACAGGAATTTGGCTCTGATACCACTGTGATGTCCCTTACTTAGGGGCTCATTTTTTTCCTACAAATGCTCTGATACCACTGTAATATCCCCTTCTAATAGGGATATATGAAAGACACAAAACTATGATACCAAAGACCAAAGCTCTGATACCACTGTGATGTCCCTTACTTAGGGCCTCTTTTTCTTCCTACAAAAGCTCTGATCAACTGTAATATCCCCTTCAAATAGGGAATATATAAACTCATAAAGCTCTGATCACAGATACCAACTTGCAGAATAGATTCAAATAAGCATACACAAATCACAGTATAATCTCTCAATAGCAAATAAAGATCTCATTACTTGTTCTTCTGGACGATTACACAATTCAGTCTCTGTTATACAAATAAAGAATATTAAAATCTGATCTTAAAACCCTGACTTAGCAAAATTTGGCAATGAAAACTGGATCTAGAAGAGTCTCGGCCTTTCTGTGTCGACACACAGACGCTGTCATCGGTCGATCCCTCGCCGACGTCGGTCTCTGTCGGTCGGCTTTCTGCCGACGTCGGTCTTAAGTCGACTGATGTCGGTCACTAAAAGCCCTATATCTACCAATGTCGGTGCCTGAACAGCTCTGAACGGATCTGTACGGACGTGGTATGGCCGCCAACCTATCTCTTCTTAACCCCTGATTGCTGAACAGCCTGATCTCACGAATATAGATTCTAACACAAGATCTATCTCTGTATAACTTATTAGATCAAAAACTAAATAAGAAAATACCTGGAAAGCTCTATGATAAACTTTTGTGTGAAGTTATCTCTCAAATCTGTACCTCTATAATAACTTCTGTATGAAGCTATCTCTCAATTTGGCAATAAATCAGCTGATATCTCACAGCCTCTAAATCACACACAATGAAGAGTTGACGTTCTCCACTGCAATGGAATCCTGGAACCCTTGGCTCAGTCTTCACAGAAGAATTTATTCAATATCAATAATCAATAATCGATGCATACATACCAACTCTCTCTCCCATGAGAAACTCTTATACCCTTCCAAAGGTGTGCTTGCTAAAATTAGATTTCCTCAAATTAGAACTTGGGGTTCTAAAATTAGAATTCCTCAAATTAGAACTTGGGCTTCTAAAATTAGAATTCCTCAAATTAGAACTTGGGTCTTAAATTAGACCAATTAATTAATAATTAATAATTAATTAATATCTAATTTAAAATTAGACCAAATAATTAATTAATTAATAATTAATTAATATCTAATTTAAAATTAGACCAAATAATTAATATTTGATTAAATCAATCAAATATTAATATCTCCCTCAATACATGTCGGATCCTTGAACCGTCTAAAGCTGGTGAACCAGGGAGTGATTCCGCACATAACCATATCAAAATAAAGGTGCTCTGCTGCATATCAAATATCCCTAAAAAGTAGGAGCTCAGACCAAATGTGTCTGAAAGAGCTCGAATGAAAATCAAATGTAGAAATTCTATGAATCAAAGTCAATCCAAGCTCCATTATGACCCTCTATCCATCCTATTAGCCTATGAAGGTCGTATAATAGGCCAATCATCAAATCTGTCAATGTCCATGAAAAAGGGGACATGACAGAGTCTTATATAGAAATAAATTTGAAGGGGTCTACTTGAGGTGTGTCTCAAAAGAAGAAGCTACCCAAATCATGAACACCTTTCATGAGAAATTCAACCATGGGAACCCATCTAAAAATACTACATCCCATAAGATCCTTAGAGATGGATACTATTAGATAATTGTTTTCAAAGATTCTCACAAGCATGTGAGGGAATGCCATTCCTGCCAAATCTTTAGCACCAAGGAACCTAAGGCAATAATTCCTTTACAACTAGTCATGGTTGATAAAAAATTACACAATGGGGGTTGAATTTTTTTGGGGTAATCAACCCCAATTCATCATAAGGTAATAAGAATATCCTAAATACCATATATTATTACACAAGGTGAACTAAAGTTATAGCCACCAAACAATGCAGAATGGAAGAAGTGATCAGTTTCTTAGAGGAGAACATTTGTACTAAATTTGGAACTCTAGTCTCTTTGGTGTGTGATAATGGATCTGAATTTATATCCATTAAGATGATGGAATGGGCATATGATAATGGAATTTGTCTCAAGTTTTCATCCAACCATTACCCCCAAAGAAATAGAGTGTCTAAGTCTACCAACAAGAACTTATTGAAAACAATCACGAAGTCTACTTTAGACAAGCTTAAGACTTGGCACAAACTTCTCAAGTATGATTTATGGGTAGATAGGATAAGGATAAAAAATTCCCTAAAGGCATCATCATTTATATTGGTTTATGGCTAAGAACCTATCTTTCCCATCACTCTCAAGTTTCCCACATACAAATTCATGCAAGAATATATGGAAGAAGACCAAGAGCTTGAAAATTCAAGATTTATAGACATAATATAGATGGAGGATGCATGGGAGAAGGATTTTTATAATTTTATTAGAAATTATACCATGATAAAGAGGTGGTTTGATAAAAGATCAAAGATCAACGATCAAGGTGTTTAGATAAGGGGATTTAGTTCTCCTTTGGGATAAAGCATTTGAGCCTAAGATAAAACATGGAAAGTTCACACCTTTGTGTATTATCCCATATCATATTTTAGACATAATGGGAGACAAAAAATTTAAACTCAAAGACTTATAAGGAGCAGAGTTCACACTACCCACCAATGGGCATTACCTCAAGCATTACTTCTCTACTATTCCTCCTAAGGTCTTTATGGAGTAAACTATAAGATAGTTAGACTTAGTGTAGGTAGGATAGTTAGTTTTTTTGGTTCTTTCCTTCTTGTCCCTTATTTTTATATAATAATTTATATATCTATTTGTTTCCTTTTATTTCTTTCTTTGCTTCTTTTATTGTGTGTTTGCTTTCATTGCCTTGTTCCTTATTTCCAATAAGTCCTTTTGGAAAACTCTGAGATCAATGTTTATTTAGCTTGATTAAAACTCCAAAGTTTAGGAATGTAGGTATGAACCTAATACATATGGTAACCATGGTTCTAAAATGTGAGCCTAATGTTGTGATTTGAAGAAACTGGTAAAGACTAGTCAAAAAGGCCATCTGTTCTATGAGAACTTAAACATTGTCTTGACCTAAATTTGGTTTTATGAAGAGTTACACTTGTAGGATGAAAGCTTAATATATTGAGGCATAATCAGGTTTTCACTTAACAAACATCCTTTATTTAAATAATAGTTTCATCCATAGGTAATTATCTAAAGATCAAACACTTGACCAAATCCTTAAAAATAGCTACCCTAGTTCCCAACCTTACTAAAAGCATAAAAGATCCAAAAATATAAAAAATAAGAATTCAATACAAAATCAAAAGATTTTCAAGCATAGGTGATTATGGTAATCTCCACCATGTCTATGGACTCGTGGATAGAAGTGAAGCAAGGCCATGAGTGGAGCCAAAGGCATATTTGTCAAGGCTATAAATGCCTAGCTGGTAGTAGAGCAATGCCCAAGCCTTCCCTGAACTAGAAGTATGATTCTTAATGGATATCTAAACATTTTCCTAGTCAGTGTTAATGATTAAAGACATGAAACCTAGAAGTTGTCCCCTAAATCCCATTGGAAAATAGTAAGTGGAATCAAATCACACACACAACATGTCTATATCTTAATGTTTGATCCTAATTCTAAAAGTAAAAGATTTGTTTCAACCATAAAATGATCTAGATATTGGCATTGATCAAGTGGAGTGGATGATTTACTTTTTTGTCTAAACCAAAGTCTCTAAGCTATAACATATTGCTATGTTTCCCTTGAAAGTCACCATTTATTGAGATCAACATACCCACTTTTTGAAAAATGGGACCCTTGAGATACTTTGAAGTTTAACCCTAAAAACATGGCATGTTTTAATCATTGTTAGAATTTTAAGATCATCTACTTTGATAAGTTTGGCTTACTCATTTATGGTTTTACTTTGAGTTTGCATAATTTTGTTAATAATTGGTCTTCATGTCTTATAGTTGAAGGTTTCATGGAACCCTTGCTGATGGATCATGCTTAAAAATACCCTAGCATAAACCCTTGGTTCAAATTTACATTTTATAGGAGAATTTGATGGGAATATTTTAAACTTGTTATGGACTTAAGCCCATTTTTTATGTTAAGGTTTGGTCATTTTTTTTTACACAACCAAACCTTAACCTAAAAATTATGCTTAGTCCCCTTTATTTTATCCTTTTGTTCTTTATATTTCTAACCAAGTCCAATGTTATACTAGTAGGGTCCTTTGTTTTCCTAGCATGGTCCCCTTTATTATGATCTATTTAGCCTAAAGTTTTAATTCTAAGGCTCCATTTGTGTTTATTAATAATAATGAGACCTTAGAATTAATGATTTATCATAGGTTTTTATTTCCACCCCAAGCCCAAACATAAATACCTTACATCTTGTAGGATCCAATGGTCTACACTTCATCATGGCTTTTAATCAGACTATGCAAAGAAAACCCAAAAAAACTAAGCATTTAGTCCTTCTAAACAATCATGTTTGAGAATTTAGATCATGATCAATAGATCATGCTTCGTTATGGACTAAAGATCAAATAGAATGAAGATAACATTTAAAATTCAAAGGCCTAAGAAGCTCTATGGAGTTGTCATACAACACTTTTACATTTGATGTTTAAATAGAAAAGGGTCTCATAGATTAAAGGAAACTAATGGTGTGAAACTACTCAGATCATAATCGAATGGCTCTTGTTTCATTGCGGCTTTTAATAAGATAGAGTGAATTGAGTTTGAGATCCCAAGAATCCCTACAGAGTCACCATGTGACATTCCTACATTAGAATACATGCATTTGATGATCTTAAATTTTACATTCACACGACCTTCGTTTGACATCCATGAGGATGAATTTAATGTCTACATGACCATCAAATTTAAGTGTAATAAAACTTAGAACTTTAGAGCTTAAATTTAAAATTTGAAAAATCATCATTTGATGTTCATGAGGATGTATTTGACATTTGGAAAGCCATCAAATTTAAGCTAATGGATTATTTTTCTCAAGACCATGATATACTCCAAAATTTTATTAAAAAACTCATGAATTGCATTTTAGACTAATGGGACCCCTTGGAGGATGTTCAAACACTTTAGATCTTTGAACTGCAAATAATGAAATGATCTCATAATCTAAATATATGCAAAAATGAATTTAGTCTAAGTCTATATCCTAAGGTCCCCATTACATTTTTTTGAATACCATGAACTTTAGGCTGGATATTTATACTAAGTATTATTTTGAAAGGGTCTTTGTGACATAAAACTTGGCCCAAATACTTTTAATCAAAGATTTTATCATTTTTATTAATATAATAAAGCCCTAGGTCAAAATCTAACATTTAGTCCTTATATCACTTTGACCCCTTTAGGCATGTTCTAAGAGCTTAACATAATTATTTTAGCCCAAAGTATGCATTATGTTTATTATATACAACATAAACCTTGGTTTAAAATATTTAGCCATGGTCCCCCTTTTGTATAAATCCTTAAAATCAGTGGCATAAAACACTTTAGCCTAAAGTTTATTTCATGTTTAGTAGACACAAAATGAACCTTAGCCTAAGGTATTTAAACCTAATTCCCCACCTAAATAATGATGTTGACTAAAGATCATGCATCTTGCAAGATCTATTGGTCCATGCTCTATTGTGACCCTTGATCTAATGACATGAAATTATTTATGAATTTTCATTGGTGCTCTGAGAACCCATGAGCTCAACACATGGAGGATGCATGTTCAATATATGACTGACATGGGTACTAGAGCTCAAAAATCCTAAAGAGGTGTCAACTGGCATAACCATGGGGTTTGGTACCAAAAATAACCAATAACAAGAAAGGGCTTGGATCATAATTAATGATCCATGTTTATCCTTGGATCTTGATCCAATGATGAGAATCCAAAGGGAAAATTTCAAAAAATAATAGATAGTGCTTAGAGGTATTTATGAAAAATTCCATGAAAAGTGGTAGATAGATGCCAAATAAGCACCATGCAAACACAAAGTGACAAAATAGAAGATCTTATGTGCTCAAAATGCAAATTTATAAAGGTGAAGGTTAAAATAAAATTTGAGGCACGTATAAGCCTAGGTTTAAATAATCTACCACCATTAAAGCTTCAAATCCTTAAAAATTGCATAAAAGGCCTAAAGTGAACTTGGATTGACTACAACAAATCTATAAGTTCAATTGTGATTTGAGCACGAAAGAACTAACATAAAGAAAATTTGAAATCTGATTGAGAGCATTTGCAAGTGTGGAAGCCATGATAGCTTGGAGGCAATAATTAAGGGACAAGACAATTGCATCTATCTACAAATAGTGAGGGAAGGGTTTTCTAAGACATTGACTTGGATACTGTGACCTTGAACACTAGCTATAGTAATTGGTTCAAGTTTTTTTGGACCATTGAGGAGATGCAAACCATCACCAAGGAAAAACAAAGGATTGCCATAGTTTTTAAGAGGTATTTCAACCTAGTTTTAATTCAAATGTCTAGTCTCCATCATGTTGCTACCAAACCAGAGGTACTCCATTGCATTGACATCCTTGCTCCTATTTTTATGGATTGTAGAATGGAAAATGATTAGATCATTGATGAAGGGAGATCTAGGAAAGTTCCATACATTTCCCCACTAGCCTTTAAGAGTTATTACAAACTTCCAAAACCCCATGTGGACCTACCCACTATTAAGGAGTAGACTAAAAAGAATGATCTTGACACCATCCTAAGGCCATGGTTGTTCCAAGGGAACCATGAGATCTGAGACCCTATTGACAACATCGATATTGCCCAATTTGAGAGGAAATTAGGGTAGTTATGACCCAGTTGAATAGAATATATAGGACCTCTTCAACCAAAATTGTCAATAAGAGTTGGGTATCCTATGTCTACTTCATGGTGGAAAAAGAGATCACTCCACCAATTGGAGATATGATCAACATCCATCTAGGGAGACAATTTATAGCCATAAAGAAGAAGACTAACAACCAATTCTTTATGATGTCCTATATGTGGTATGTCTTTCTAGCCTCCACCAAGATCCCTCACATCAAAAGTTGGTCACCTGCAGGTAGATTCACAATTTCCCACCATTATTGAAAGCTACATATCTTCAAATATAGATTCCACATATAGTTTATTTATGATTGTGTCTATCCTACTTTAGTATAATCCATCATAGGGATTCTAATGCCTAGGTTAAGCCTTCTAATCAAGAAGTATGTGGAACTAATAGGAGACATTTGGTTGTATCTAGATTATACTATGATCAAAATTGAAGGGATTCTGACTTAGCTTTTTAAGTTGCCTATTTATGTTCCCAACAAGCTAGCAAAACAAGAAATTACATGTCAACTTCTTCATGGTGTTGATGGAGTGTACAAGGATAAAAAGAAAGGCCTCCTCTATCCCTTTCCTTTAATAATCAGAAGAACTATTTTACAAGATTATAAACCTATGGACACCATTTCCAGGCACAAATATTCTTTTGGCTTTTAACTATATGGTCTAAGACATTGGGATCCTTATGATAGGGTGGGAAAACATTTGAAGAACAAGTAACTAACCAATCCAATTTATGTGCATCAACCTAGCCCTTATGATCCTCTACACATCAGAGCCAACAATTTCAACTAAGTACTCAGTAGGTTCAAGAAACATAATGTTAGGTTTGAACATAGAGATTTTTTTAATGAAAATACACTAGGGGATATATGGAAAATAACACCTATTCAATATCATTTATTACCTAGATCTTATAGGCCACCTCAAGAGAAACCACCGATATAAATGCATCCCCAAAAATAAATTACACAAGGTCCTAGTAAGGAGAAGTTAGAAGAGAGTCTTGGTGAGAGACCTTCATCCTCAACCCTACCTCATAGATAAACATCTCCCATTGAGTACCTAGACATGATTACCCTGGAGCTTGATGAAATAGTGGAGGATGCCATCAAGGTCATGACTAAATCATATGGATCTAAAAAAGAGGAAAAATAAGCTCAAGAACCCTAGGCTAAAATTGAAGAGGTTGAGAAAGATAAAGGAAAAGAGGTTTCTTTGGATTTAGTTCCAGCAACACCCCCACATAAAATAAAAGTATAATTAACCTTGGTCCTGATTGGATCAAATAAGCCAAAGTTGACTTTCAGTCATCCTAAAAGTGAAATAAACTTATTTAGTGATGAACACCCTATTCATGGACCAATCATCCTTGATTAGTTCATCTATGGAAAAATGTAGAAGATTCCCACTTTGTCTTACTCTTGGGCCTTGACCAAAATTGTTAAAATTGATATACATGATGATATCAAGCCATGGATAAGGGCTTTGATGAAGGAGGAAGAAGAATAGTATCCATTATAGGGCCAGACAACAAGAAGATATATGCTCTAGGAGCATCAAATAATACCCAGATGGAGGCCCCTAAACCTTAAAAATATACTAAAATAACTACAACTATATAATTCAATCCAAAGATAGATGGATTAGAGAGAGTAACAACAAGAAAGACTATGATGGAGAATAAAGAGTTCACATTACAAAGGGTTGAACCATATTGAGGCTTAACTACAATTAAGGGATAATAGCCTAGTGAAATACCCATTCATGAAGAGGATGTTGAAAGCCTAGCTGAGGCTCATTCAACTCAAGTCATAGCTGGAATCAGGGGGATGAAATAAAGGATACATAACTTGGAAAGAGAAGAGGAAAATTTAGGGACCCAAGATATCTTATAAATTCTTGAGGCCATAATAAAGATGTTTAAAACATCCTTTTCTGAAAAGTTTGATTCCTTAAATCAATGAAGCTAAGACAATATGCATTGAGCCATTAGAGTGAGGTGGTCAAAGGATTGATGACAGAGTGGCAGGATGTAGAGGCTAAAATAAGAGTGTAGATGCCAAAATTTAGCACCCTTGTCCTATCCTACCATATTTTAGGCTATAATTTCAATAATTAAATGTAGATTCTATAAATATACATTGTAGCCTAGAATCCTAAAATAAGATAAGTCTAAAATGTTGTAGAAACCTCCAAAAATCTATATTTTGCATCTTAACTCCTGGAGGTCCCAAACCACTCTCAAACATCTTGAAAGTATATACATAAAATATAACTTAAAGTAAAAGAAACTAAATGTCCAACTTATACTTAAATGTTTATTTCATGTATAAACCCACTTTTTACCCATGGTAATTAATCTTATTAATTACTCTTTACCATCCCTAACTACCTAAGATCTTTTTAATATTCAAAATTCTAAAAATAAAATAAAACCAAAACATATTAAACCTCCTAACACACTTAACCTATGGTTAAAACAACTTGAACAACATTGAAAGTCATTTTAACCCTATTTTACCCCATGCCAACCCATTGGAATGGATTTTAATTTAGCTTCACCCATTTTTGGTAAATCAACATTGATATTCCATGATCGACATCGATCGGTTAGGATCAACATCAATCCATTTATATACAACAGACCTCCATGGCTCGGGAGGGAATGTGACTACACTTTTGGAACCTAAATTGCTACCAAAATCTCATTGCAACCTGCATATGGACTTTATCAACAACCTGCTATCTTTTGGAACTTTTATTGGAGAGATTATCAAAGGTTTTGGAAGGTCTCTCACTCATATTATCAAGAATTAAAGGTAAGTTTTGTACTTCAATTTATTTACATTTCCAATCTACTATCTTCTATGTCTATTTTACATTCAATTTTATTCTTTTATCAATAATATAGGCCGTCATTATAGTCTATTTATAGTTTTAAAATTTTACATAGAATCAACATTGATTCATCTGAATCGATGTTGATCATATAGAATTGACGTCGATCTTATAAGATCATCATTGATCCCTGTCAGACTATAAAAATATCTCTTTAAACAATTTATTTTACATCTTTAGAATCTATTTAATATATATTATATTGTCTAAATATCTCTCCTAATCTATTTATATCCATTAATAAAATTTAGCAAAGCATTTATATATCTTGTCCTTGAATAATCCATTTATCTTATCTCTTAATCATAGATAGTTTGCATTTATCTAATATTTATTAAATTATATGTTGGTGTTGTTTATACCTACATCTATTATCTTGTATATTTTATCTATTATCTTGAATAATTCATAATCATTTATCTTTGTCAAATTATCTTTTACATCATTTATATCTTATAATCTTTATCTTTTATCTTTATTATCCTTTGGGCTGGCATCCATCTGAGAAAGCATGCTACTTCTCAGGACTAGTTTGTAACCAAGTAACCCACTCATTTATCTATTAATTCATTCTTTGTTTAAGTGTGGTATATTACAGGTCATTCTTCCCTAGCCAAAGAGTTCTCACAATCAAGCTTGATCGTTAGTGTGAAACCAACCATGCATATCTCTAGTTAAATTTTAAACCCTGCTTATAATTTGTTTTTAGTAGCTAATTAGAAAATCTTGAAAAAGCATAAAAACTACTCAAACATTCTAGCACACCCAATGGGACCAATAATGCGTCCCTTTCTTTTATTCTTTCTTGTGCATGTAGTTGCATTAGTGAATTTCATCTTCTTGTAAATTTAATTTCAATCAAATAACTTTCAATATATTTTATTTTTTAAAATAAAATTATCATAGGCAAAGGATTTGCATTTCATGTGCATTTGTTTGACATTGAGTTGAATTCTTTGTCTGCATCTAAATTAAATCAAAATCTTCTTTTGGATTTAAAATAAAATGCATTCATAGTCTATCTACTTGAATTAGTCTATCTAAATTAATTAGGTAGTTAATTAATCCATATCCATTAGTCCATAAATCAATCACACACAACCAAACCACAAAATCAAAAATCACACATAAAAACTTGACATAGTGAACTGAGTTGAATTTCATCACCAAGTGGGAAGCTTTATTCCTGGTGTATTCACTTGGATTTAACCACCAAGTGGAGTGCCAAATCAATACTCTAGCTGAGTATAAAACCTAGTTGAGTGGTATATCTTGGCTAAGCACCCACACTGGCTATGAGATTGTGATATGAGGGGAGCAAGCCCTAAGTACTAAGCCATGTACCATCACTATTATAATTTACACCTCACGTACCTTAGGGTATATAGAGGGTCTGTGCCTAAACATCTTGAAACCATCCTTAGACATCTATTTCTAGTACCCTATCCAAGACCCATCAAGTTTCACATAATCAAAAAGTAACATAATCAAGGAATCCTAAGCGTTTAACATTTTAAATGTATGGTCTTTTTATTGATTTTTATTGTCTTATTATTATTTGAGTGTGTAAGGTTTGAAATCTTCTACCATAATATAAATTGTTCCACTTGTATAGCCTTATAGTTCTAACTTGGTAACAGGTTCAAGAACTATTAGATCCTCATCCTTACCAATGGGGAAAACCTTTGAGATCTCCTATGAAACCTTCACTAAAAACCTTGATACTAGTCCTCAAGCATTGAGTGATTACCTTGCCAATCATGCAACATATTTTTTTCTTCCATCTCATGAGTATATTAATTACTCTATTTATATCGTGACACCTAAGGGACAAAGTGAATTCTCACTACCCCATAGTGCCAATTTTTAGCACTTGGTTAAGCCAGGTCAACCTCAGTCCATGCATTATCCTAAATCATTCAACTATTATCCAAACACCTTTTTTCAATATACCCAACTATATTAATCCTAATCCCAACCTTTACAACCTCTTTAATCAGCCTTGTCAAGTCTGTTAGTTTTACCAATCTAATTAACTATTTTGTCCTCTTTATAGGGACAATCAGTAGAATTACTTCCAAAACCTCATACCCAAAAGTATACTCCATTGGGGAAACCATATATTTATGTGTTGGAAAAGTTGTTAAAATCATCAATAATCCATATCCCTCCTATCAAACCTATTGTATTAGGACCATATGATTTCATTCTACCTTGGTATAAGGGAAATGAATTTTTCCCCTATCATCATATCATGGGTCATATAGTGGAAAGATGCAAATCTTTCAAATAGTTGGTCCAAGATTTGATTGATCATGGTAAGCTTATGTTGGTCAATCCCAATCCCTTACAGAGTCAACAATCTATTGTTAGTCATCCTCATGTGTTAGTTACCTTGCCCATTTCTAGTCAAAATCCCTCAAGCCATGGCATCTTTGTATCTAAAACCATCCATAGTAAGCCTATTATTAATGATATTTTTAAAACCTTATCCAACCCATCTATTGAATCCATTCAAGTTTCACATCTTCCTCTAAACATAGTTACAAAGGAAGACCCCATTGTCATCAACCCTCTTGTGGATCAAGTTTAACTTGTCCACCCATCCTTAACTACTATAGTAAATGAACCTCTCAACCCTAATTAGTTGAGTCAACCACCTAAATTGGTCAATCCAATTCACTCACTCTATAGTTTTCTCACGCTCATCTATTTGATAGTGATAATATTGTTACCTTTGATCTTATTCCTTTTAGGTGAGAGTCAAAGTTTTATTGCCTCATTTCATTTTCAAACCAAATCAACTAATCCCATCCATTATATACCTTTTTTTTTCAATCCTATAAATCCATCACCAAATATAAAGCAACCCAAAACCAAGTTAACCAATCAATTTTTCAACCTCTTCATGTAAACCATTGAGTTGCTTCAGCATCAAAAAATTCATGTTTTAAATATCCCTAAATCTATCACCCAAACTAGCCCAACCAATCAACCACATCCACAGTCCAAAAGTTTTCCTAAATACAAGTCATCAGGTTTAGGTCATTATATTAAATATTACAAGCCATTTTTAGGCACTATGTTGAAGATTCTTATAAGATAATCAAATAGTTTTATTATATTTGTCTACATTTAAAATCCATTCCATCCATTTAATTTTTAGTTTTTAACCTTATAATCTTTTGAAGCACAGTCTAAATCAGCTGTCTCTCTACCCTCTTGTCATTGTAAAGGTCATCCCACCTAAACCCCCACCTATGTGTTAAGTTCTTTGTCAACTAAAAACTAACAAGCCTTTATAAATGGATGAAGATAATTTCACCACTCTAGGCTTCCTTTAACCATATGTTAAGATTTATTTTCCCATTGGGGGAATCTTTTTACTTTGAGTTGATGTGGATCATATAAGTATGGGGAATTTTCAAAATTCTCCCCCTTTATGCATATTTACACTTGAATCCTTCATGGTCAAGGATAATTTTCCCCTTTTTTGTCTAATGCAAGCTTTTTATTTGATATTTATCATCCACTAGAAGTCCTTTAACCCATTATCACTCATTGTCCATTATCAAGATAAATTGATGGAAAGAATCATGTGATTTTTCCATTATAGACACTTAGCCAAATCTTAAATGTGAACACCTCAGCTCTGCTCATAGCATGTTTGTTAGGGACACATTCCATCTTCTTAAGAAGGAACCCCATGGTAATTATCTCTTTAATTCCCATATTAATTCTATCTGAAACATATCTCCCCCCCTGTGTTTTAGTTTTTCTCTCTAAAAGGTGACCAAGACTAGCCTGGGTTAATTCACATGAAAAAATAATTTTTTTTTGGGATATCTTACTCAAAAGGGTCATTGTCAAAATTACATATTTCTCCCTTGAAGGATGGTTTCCAAGCATTATAAGTTGTATAAATATAATAGATTGATCCCTTGAAGGATAACTATCAATTAAATCAAAAGCTAGACCACTCCCTTGAAGGATGGCTAGTTATAGTTCTATAAAAATAAAAGAAATTGGAGGCTTCCCACATTGATCATCTTCCCAAAATCTCTAAAACTAAAAGCATAAAAAGGACCCTAAATCAGAAAGTCAAAATTTAATATATCCCATAGAAGACTTCCTACCTTGATCAGTCTTCTCCAATTATGTAGACTTCCCACATTGATCAGTCTACCTCATATATATAAAGTGTGTATTAACCCATGGATCATCCTATGTCACCTATAAGGACATAACCTTTTACAAAAGATGGGTGGTATACCCATAGTTGTTTCATACATGTCACACCTCTTTAACCCTATCAAGAAAATCACCTTTTACAATTTTGTTAAAAGTGTTTATTTACCTTCAAAATGGAGTTAAGTGCAAATCCTTAAAGATTTTACTTTTTCACTAGGGTCCATGTCAATAAATTTTTGAAAAGGGTCCCCCTTTGCATCTTTTTTTTGGTCCATTTGTGTCTATTTCCTTAATCCAAACACATCATAAAGGAGGTAAACCTTTGTGTTCATTCTATTCTTGCTTATCCAAATTTACATCTTTTGTGACTAGGTCGTAGCCTTTATATGATGCCATTTTACCCGTCCATTGTCATCCTAGCATACCATTAGCCATACCAACATGGAAAAGTGATTGTGATTCATATGAATTCATATCAATCTCTTTGTTTATGCTTTGATTTTGACTTTCATAGTAGTCACATTTTTATCCTCAGCCAATCAAGTCATCCTTTTTGCATTTATTTCATCCTTATTTACCAAAAAACCAAAACATTGGATTGTGGAAGTTTGACCCCTATTGGTCCCATAGTCTAAGTCATCTTGATCATTTTGCCTTGAAACATAAGTCTATTGTTAAAACCCCTTTATAAGCCCAGATAACTTAGGTTTAGTGTCATCTATATTTTGTTATCTTGGTGTCAAATATTAAGCCCATGTGATTCATGGAAAATTTATGTCTTATTTGGCTGCAAATATTTTTGTGTATTTACCTTAGTCCTCATTCAAGCTTAATTCTAGTGTTTGATGGATTAACATTTTTTGTCACCTATTTTTTATGGTGGATACTTATCCATTTGTCTATTTGTCCAATCCATATTTGTGAATTTAGTCCTTCAACCCAAATTTATATATTTGCATTTTTATTGTATCCATTTTCATTATCTCCCCTTTCCTCTACCCTTTTGTCAAACTAGTATCCATCTCCTTTTCCCCTCATTAGTTCCTAGTTTGAGGGGGAAACATTCCCATATCAAATTGGGGCATGTTGGGGGAATTTATTCAAGTTATACTTCTATATTTTTATCTCATGGTTCTATTCTCTCAACCAATCCACAAAAAAGGGAAAATTTAGATGCCGGAATTTAGCACCCTTGCCCTATTCTTCCATCTTTTAAGCTATAATTTTAATAATTAAATGTAGATTCTAGAAATCTGCACCATAGCCTGAAATCTTAAAATAAACTAAGTATGAAATGTGGTAGAAACATCCAAAAATCTATAGTTTACATCTTAAATCCTGGAGGTCCCAAACCACTCTCAAACATCTTGAAACTATATACATAAAATATAACTTTAAGTAAAAGAAACTAAATGTCCAACTTGTACTTAAATGTTTATTTCATGTATATACTCCCTTTTTACCCATGGTAATTAATCATATTAATTACTATTTACCATCCTTAAGCACCCAAAATATTTTAAATAATCAAAATTCTAAAAATCAAATAAAACTAAAACATAATAACCCTCATAACAAACTTATCCTATGTTAAAACAACTCAAATACCCTCAGAAGTCATTTTAACCCTCTTTTACCCCATGCCAACCTGTTGGAACAACTTTTCATTTAGCTTCACCCATTTTTGGTAAATCAACATTGATCCTCTATGATCGACATCAATTGGTTAGGATCGACATTGATCTATTTATATACAATAGACCTCTATGGATCGAGAGGGAACATGATTGCACTTTTAGAACCTAAAACACTACCAAAATCTCATTGCAACCTATGTATGGAATTTATCAACAACCTGATATCTTATGGAACTTTTTTTGGAGAGATTATTAAAGGTTTTTTAAGGTCTCTCACTCATCTTATCAAGTTCATTTTTAGGTATTAAAGGTAAGTTTTGTACTTCAATTTATTTACATTTCCAATCTACTATCTTTTATGTCTATTTTACATTTGATTTTTATTATTTTATCAATAATATAGGCCATCATTATAGTCTATTTATAGTTTTGAAATTTTACATAGAATTGACATCAATTCATCTGAATCGATGTTGACCCTATAGAATCAATGTTGATCCTATAGGATCATCATCAATCCCTATCAAACTATAAAAATATCTCTTTAAATAGTCTATTTTACATATTTAACATCTATTAAATTTGTATTCTATTGTCTAAATATCTCTCCTAATCTATTGATATCCATTAATAAAACTTAACAAAACATATTATATATCTTGTCCTTGAATAATCCATTTATCTTATCTCTTAATCATAGATATTCTGCATTTATCTAATCTTTATTAAGTTGTATGTTGGTGTTGTTTATACCTGCATCTATTATCTTGTATGTTTTATCTATTATCTTGAATAATCCATAATAATTTATTGTTGTCAAATTATATTTTACATCATTTATATCTTGTAATCTTTATCTTTTATATTTTATCTTTATTATCCTTCTTAATTGAAAATAATGGGTTGACATCCATATGAGAAAGCATGTTACTTCTCAAGACTAGTTTATAACTAGGCAACCCACTCATTTATCTATTAATCCATTTTTTGTTTAAGTGTGGTGTATTAAAAGTCATTCCTCCCTAGCCAAAGAAGAGTTCTCATAATCAATCTTGATCATTGGTGCGTAACCAACCATCCATATCTCTAGGTAAATCTTAAACCTTGCTTATACTTTATTTTTAGTAGTTAATTAGATCACATTGAAAAATCATAAAAACTACTAAAAAAAGAGATCTCATCAATATACCGATTAGGAATAGAATTACTAAATTCAAAACCATTAGCATATCCCACTTAAATTCTATTTTATGGATAGTGGTGGATATGAACCAAAGTTTAAGTGCTTGGTCAACAGGTTTGGACAGACTCCTAAGGGATGATGAAGATATAATTGCCTAGATTAAGAAACTCCTTTTAATTATGTTTGCTAATCCTACAAAGTCTACAACCCTGGGCATTATTAATGATGAATAATATAAACACATAATCACTTTGGTGATGTTGGAAGTGAGAAGCAAAATTCAAGGTCAATCTAACAGTGACAATAATAGAATTATGGGCATGATATTCATTACTGAAGAAAATATTATAGAATATAGAAGCATAAAAAAAGATATGAAAAGGGATGATAGAGACTTTGATGACTTAGTTGATTAAGAAGATGTTTGTCTCCTAAATCCAACTATAGATTTGGATCTTGTTAAAAATACCACAAAAGGCTATGAAACTTATACAAGAGCAATAAGGGAGGCCCTTGTCAATAGGCCCACCAATTAGTTAATATTCTATTTTGTAAAAAAATTGTAATATTTTAAAATAGAATATTATTTTAAAAAGGCACATGCTAGTTTATTAGCATGTTGCCTCTAGGTTAGTTGAGTTTAGAAAACCAAGTGTATTTTAAAACTTTCTAAATAAGGACAACTGTCCTTATCTTTTGTACATTTGTATCTTGTAATTGATCGATATACTGTCTTGACCTCTTATAAAAGGTAGTTTTACCATTTTTTAAAGGGAGAGAATTTTGAGAAAAATTTGTATACTTTAAGCAGTTAATAAAATCAAGGAATTCTAAAAGGATTGTCAAAGTTTGTTTGTGTCAATTGCTACATGCTTTTATCTCAATTTTTAGTCTTAGGTCTTAAATTTAAATAGATTCTATGAATTCTATTTTGCATCTTTTATTACAAGATTGTTAATTTGTGCTTATGCTAGATTAATTGGAAGATCTTGAGTTTTCATTTATTTTATATTTAGATGTGATAATGTTATTTGAGTGTGGTTGAAAATCTTTAAAGTAAATTCATTTCTTACTTGTAATTTTTCATATTATCCTTTGAGGTTTGCCTGTTGTGTAGTGAGATTTGAGTTTACACTATTTTGAGCTATATACTAGTTAAATGCATACTCAATTGTAATTAGAACTTTGTCATAATGTTTAGGGCTAAGATTAGTAATAAATTATTATATTTCTACCTTACCTTTATCTTTTGCTTCTTTTTTAACTAGATAACTTTAGTTTAGACTTCATTATAAATATCCATTTATATGTCTATAGTTTAAGCTTTGATCATAATTCATGAGTATTAACATAAATACTAACACTTTTTAAAGATATGGTCCATTATGGCTCCCAACCACCAATTAATATAATTTTTTTGGAACAAGTTAAACATTGCTCTATCTCTATTTCACCATAGGTAACATAAGTTTCCAAAACCTACTATTCATGCTCTGAATTCCCAGAATTATAAAATGAGAAGTGACTTTTGAACACTAAGAACACTTGTGATATATTTAAAGGCATCAACAGGTTACCATAATCACTTTTCTTAGAAAAATTAAAAAATTTCAATAAATCTCTTGTTTTTAGTAATTTTCAAGTATATTTAGCTTTCAACAAAGGTTAGGAACTATAACTAGATAGGTTTTGGGATTTTGTCAAATGTTTGATCTTTAGAAAATCATCCTTGGTTATAAAATTCATCCCAGATAATAATGTTATTTATGTGTTAACATGAATTTATCCCAATAATTCAAACTTTCACTCAACAAGTGCAATCTTTATCAAAACCAAACTTAGATCAGAGTAAGGTGTAAGATTTTAAGAACAATTAACCTAGATATCAATTCTTACCAATTTGTCCAATTCATAACATCAAGCTCAAATTTATAGAATCCATGGTAAACCAAAATTTAAGAGTCATACCTTCATTCATAATTTTTTAAACTTTGAGTAACTATATGCATTAGAGATTGAGGACTATCTTGAAAAATACTTAATAAAAGCAAGGAACAAAACAAAATAAAAGGAAACACAATAAGAAATAAAACAAGTAAAAAAATATTTATAAGCACTATTTAAAAATAAGGAATAAAAAAGAAACTAATCTAAGCCTACCTAAACTAAATCTAATTATTCTTACAAATTACGCCATGTAGACTTGAGGTGGGGTAGAATATAAGTAGTGTTTAAGGTATTTCCCATTTGTTGGAAAAGTAAAGTCTACTCCTTAAAAATCCTTGAGTTTGAAGGCATTGTATCCTAGTGCCTTCATAATCTGATAAGGACCAATCCACAAAGGAGTGAATTTACCATGCTTTCCCTGAGGTTCAAATGATTTATCCCAAAGAAGAACCAGGTCTCCCTATCTAAACACCTTAATTTTAGAATGTTTGTCAAACCATATATTCTTATGGTTTGATGTCTATTGAAGTTGGTAAAATCTTCTTCTCTTGCATCCTCCATTTGAATGATGTCAAGTAACCTTAAATTTGCAAATTATTGATCTCTTCCATATACTCCTACATAAATTTGTAGGTTAGCATCTTGAGAGTATTGGGAAATATAGGTTCTTGACCATATACTTGTAGAAGTGGTGATGCTTTTAAAGCTTTTTTTACTCTATTTGTATCTAACCAAAGGTCATACTTGAGTAGTTTATGTCATGTTCTTGGTTTGTCAGCAACAAACTTCTTGATGGCTTTCATCAAATTTTTGTTTGTTGATATAAAGACTCCATTACATTGAGGATAATGATTTGATGAAAACTTGAGAACAGTGTTATTATCATATACCCACTTAGTCATCTGAATAGATATAAATTCAATTCCATTATCATAAATTAGAGATATAGGTGTTTCAAACCTAGTACATTTGTTCTCTTCCAAGAACTTAATCACATCTTTATTATACATTATTTGGTTGCCATTGCTTTTGTCCATCTTATGAAATAATCAATAGCAGTGAAAACATATTTATGTCCTTCTAAAGAATTGGGGTTGATGACCCCTAAAAAATCTAATCCCCATTGAGTGAAAGGTTTGTCAATCATAACAGGGTTTAATGGCATGGTTAATTTTTGTTCTTTAGTGTTGAATATCTGACATTGATTACATTTTCTCACACGTTTGTGAGCATCTTTGAAGATTGTAGGCTAATAGTACCATGCCCTTAGGATCTTATGAGATGTTATCCTTCTAGAGGGGTGTCCACTTCCAAGCTTCTCATGAAAAGTATTTAGGATATTTTTGAGGCCAACATACCCCCCATTTTTGAAAATTAGGACCCTTGAGAAACCTTGAAGAATAGACATGAAAACCTGGCATGTTAATATCATTTATAGAATTTGAAGATCATCCAATCTTTAAATAAAAATCTTACTTAGTTATGTTTCACTTTAATTTTGTCTAAAATTTCTAATAAATGGTCTTCATAGCTGTTAGTTACAGGTTCCATGGTATATTTTCTATAGAGGTTAATGTTCTAAAACCCTGACAAAACCCTTAGTTCAAATTTGAATACTAATGGGAACTAAATTTGTGGGAACCTATTAAAAATCCATTTTTGGACCTAAGCATGAATTTAATATATTAAGATTATTCATGTTTTTTAACATGACAAATTAGCCTAAAAATGCTTGGTCCCTTTTATTATTTCCCCCTTTTTTAAGTTCCTTACATGGCTAACTAATATTAATTTTTATAAGGTCCTTTTAATATTTCATAGCTTGGTCCCTTTGATTTATACCTTATCCTAACATTTTAATCCTAAGGTCCTATTGTATTTATTTATACAAACAAGACCTTAGTCTTAATACCTTAGCTTAAGCTCTGGTTCCCTAAGTCCAATTTTATGTTATCTTGGTTCTTTTGATTAAACGTCTTAGCCTAAAGGTTAAACCTAAGGCCCTAATGTATTTATTAATATGAATGGGAAATTATCCTTAATACCTTATACTAATTCTTTTATATCACCAAAGGTCCTAATTTAACTTCATTACATCTTGTAAAATCCAATGATGCTCGCTTTATCATGGTATTTGATCCAAAAGAGAGAGAAAGGCCCAAGTGTAAACTTAAACAACATGCATCGTAGATGATCCAATGGTTCACACTTCATCATGGGAAAAGGATCTAATGGTATGAAGGCCTAGAAAAAGTTGTGCCCTTAGAATTCATCGAATGGTTCTCATTTCATCGTGAAGATTTGATTAGATGGAGTGAGGCAAAGTTGAAAAGTCAAAGGATTATGGAATGCCTGTAGGACCGAAATATAACACCCTTATATTCAAGGATGAAAATTAAAAGGGATTACTTGATAGAAATAACCAATCATGAAAAAGCTCTCAAATCACAATCCTATGGCTCTCACATCACAAAATCCTAATCCAATGGAGCAAATTAAGTCCAAGATCTTAGGAAGCCCCACAAAGGTGCCAAGTGGTACTCTTCTATCAGGTCACAAAAATTTGACAAGCTTAAATTTGATGTTTGTGTAACTATCATTTAGCATTTGTGAGGATGTATTTGATGTTTGTGTGACCATCAAATTTAAGCCCATTAAATAAAAATTTTATGAGCTTAAATTTTACACTCACATGACCATCATTTGATGTCTACGAAGATGTATTTGACATTTTTAAGGTCTTCAAATATAAGCTAATGAATTATTCTTCTCAATATCAAAATACACTTCAAAATTTTGCTAGGAATCTCATGAATTCCTTTGTAGATGATTGTAATCCCTTAGAAGATGGTCAAACACTGGAAATATTCAATCTGCAAATATGGGAATGGTATTATGGTCTAAGTATAAATGAAATAAACTTAGTCTAAATATATACTTTTATGTTCCAATTTTATTTTTTTTAAATACCATGAACCTTAAACTATAGACTTATATCATGTCTTATTTTAAAAGAGTCTTTGTTACATATAATTTAGACCAAGTGTTTCTAACCAAAGGTTTTAGTGTGTTTGTCAATGTAGTAAAATTGTATTTAAACATTATACCATTATATCATTTTGAACCCCCTTGAGCATGTTTTTTAGGCTTGACATATTTATTTTAACCTAAAGTATACATTATGTTATTTAATACAATGTAAACTTTGGCCTAAAAATATTTAGCTATGGTCTCCTTTGGATAAATATAGAAAAATTAAGCATAAAAACTTTATCATAAAGTTTATTTCATGTTTAATAAACATGAAATAAACCTTAGCCTAAGATGTTTAAACTTAAGTCCCATCTCAATAAAATTCTAACTTAAAGATTGAGCATCTTTGTAGATCAATGAATCACACTTCATTGTGAGAGGGTGATCCAAGGATGCAAGGACTCCATGGACTTTTCAATGGAGTCTCGAAAGCTTGTAGGCTCAATGCATGGTGAAAGCACATTCAAGGCAAAATTGATAGGTGATCCAATGGTCTACGCTTCATTATGCTCCATGATCCAATGACACAAAGGCACAAATGGATTTTTAAAGGCATAAAAAATCACTACTTAGCTAATACTTATTCAATAAAGGACTAAAATAGGTTATAGAGCATAAGAAGGCATGTAAAGATGCCAAATGGCATAACCATGAGGCTTGGAACAAAAGAGAGCCAATTAATAGGCAAGATCCTAGATCATAATCAATAGTTCTTGTCAATCTATGATTTTGATCTAATAGAGTGAATAAAATAAGGAATTTTATATACCAATGGCTAGTGCTCCAAGGCATTTATGAAAAATTCCATGAAAGGTCCAAATTGATTCTACATAAGCACCACACAAGCAAAAAAGGATAAAAAAGAGATCTTGTGGGCTCAAAGATGTGAAATAATAAATTCAAAGGTCCAAATCAAATCCCAAGCACGTATGAGTTAAAGTATAGATATATCTAACCACTAAATCTCTAAAACCTTAAATCGTACATAAAAGTGACCCAAGTAAACTCAATTGGTTAGAATTTGATCCAAAAAAAGATTGATTATGTTTTTGAGCACAAAAGAGCTACCACAAAGACTAATTTGAAATATAAGGTAAATAAATTAGCAAGTTAAAGCCATGGTAGCCCACAAATAGTAGTTAAAAGAGGAAACATAAATCTACCTATCAATATATAAGGAAGGAAGGATCTTTAAAGACACTGAATTGGACATTGTAGCCCTAAACTTCTCAGGCATCAAGAATTGGTCTAAAATTTTCTTCACTATGGAATAGATAAAAATAATAACCAAGGAGGAGTAGAGAATTACCATGGTGAGTAGCAAATACTATAACCTGGTCATAGTCTAGATGACCAACCTTAATTTTGCTATCACAAAGCCTAAGGTAATTCATTACATAGATGTTCTTGCTCCAATTTTTGTAGATTGTAGGGTTGATAATGATTAGATCATCTAAGAAGGGAATTCTAAGAGGGTAGCTTACATTTCCCCTATGGAATTCAAAAAATATGACAAGCTTCCAAGGCCCCACATGGAATTATTTAAATTAAAGGAGTGGACCTCCAATCATGACCTAGACACCATCCTTAAACCCTAGTTACACCAAGGAACCCATGTCTTTAGAGACTTTAAGAGTAAGATCATAAAATATAGTTTAGGGAGAGCATCAAGGTGATCATGAACCTATTAAACCAAGAATTAGGAGCCCATTAAACCACCTATGTAAATAAAATCTAGGTCCCCTATGTGTATTTTATGTTTAAAGAGAAATTCACCTCTCCATTTGGAGACTTGATTAATGTCTTCTTAACCAGGTAGTTCACTACTATCAAAATGAAAAAAACCAAGAAATTTTATATGATGTCATATTTATTGGATGACCTTATTACCTTCATCAACTTTCTTGTCATTAAAAATTAGTCTCTTAAAGGGGGGAACCACCATTTCCCACCAATAATCCAAATTGCACATCTTTAAGTACAGAAACCACAAACAATTAATTTGTGATTGTGTCTACCCAACCATATTGGAGGATATTATAGGTTTTCCCATTCCTATATTCCATACACTAATCAAATAATATGTATATGTGATGGGTGATATATGGTTCTATCCAGACTACATAGTTATTAGGATTGAGGGAGTCATGTCCTCACCATATATATTACTTTTGTATGTATCAAGAAACCTGGATGAGCAAGAAATTGCTTACCAACTCATCAATTGAATTTATGAAATTTTTAAGGAGAAGAGGAAGGGTCTTATCCATCCTATCCCTCTAATTATTGGAAAGACCATGTAGAAAGATTGGAAATAGGTAGAAACTATGTCCAAACATAGGGACTCATTTAGGTTTGAGCTTGATGAAATCAAAATGTGGGACCCCAAGAACATAATAAGTGATAATTTTAAGGAGAATAAGTCTCCCAAGCTTGATTATATGCATTATATTTATGTTCATAACACCATTTACATTAAGGCAAAGAACTATGTAGAAGTGTTGACCAGGATCAAGGGCCACAACATTAAGCTTGAGCACAAACTAACAAAAGATGATAAGCCAGTAGGAGAGGCATGGCAGATGCATACCCTCTAATATCACTTGCTACATGGAAAATTTTGGACATCTTAAGAATAACCTCAAGGGAAAATTATGCAAAGGCAAGATGAATAGGGCCATGGTAAGGAAAATCTAGAAAAGAGACCTAAAGAGGGACCCTCATCCTCAACCTTACCACAAAGGCCACCTTCGCTAGTTAAATATATAGATACGATTTCCTTAGAATTATATGAGACACTTTAGGGTGCACTAAAGGAACTTATAGAGGCATATGACATAGATTAATAAGGAAAATAGATTGAAGAAGCTCAAATCCAAGAATGGGAGCCTTGAGAAAAAATGGAAAAGAGCTTGCTCTTGACATAGTCCCACTGACCCCTAAAGAGAAGAGGAAGGAAGAAATGGAATTGGTCCTTGTTGGACCTAAAATACCAAGGTTGAATCTCACACATCCTAGTAATGAGAGCAAACTATTTAGTGATGCATTCCCCATTCATGGACCAATCATCCCTGACTAGTTTATTTATGGAAAATTGTGAAAGATCGCTTATCTCTCCCATTTATGGGCCATAAAAAAATATACCAACATTTAATTACTTGATGACATTAAGCCATAGATTAGGGTTATAATGTAGGAAGAGGAAGAAAGAATAATTTTGGTCACTCTAGGACCATAGATCAAGAAAATGGATACTCCACGAGCATCAAGTAGCATATATGTAGAGGTCATAGAGCCTCTCAAATTCATAGGGTCATCCACCACCATGGAGTTTAATCTAAAGATAGTTGGATTGTAAAGGATCGCCACTAGGAAAGCTATGGTGGGAGCTAAGGAATTCACCTTCCAAAAGGTTGAGCCCTTTATAGGTTTAACCCTGGTAAGTGGGAAATAACATGGTAAACATCCTATCTATGAGGAGGATATTGAGAGCTTGATTGAGGATCAATCATCTCAAGCTAAGGCTAAGATCCAAGGGTTGAAATAAAGAATCCAAAATTTGGAAAGAGATAAGGAAAACCTAGAAACATAGGCCATTTTGTTAGTACCTAATGCCATGGTAGATATGTTTGAGGCCTCATTATTTGACATGTTTAATTCTTTGAGTTTAATAAAGCTAAGGTAGGATGTACTAAGCTAATGAGGTGAGGTATCTAGGGGGTTAATAATAGAATGGAAAAAGGTAGAGACCCAAGTAAGGGATCTCATTGACATTTTGATTAGGAACAATATTCCTAAGTTTAAAACTTTTAGCTTAGCTCATTTAAACACCATATTAGGAATAATAGTAGACAAGTTCTAATGTATAAGTGCCTCGAAAAGGAATTTGAATAGGCTTTTTATGGATGATAAAGGATTGATCATTAGAATTTAGTAGCGCATAGGAATTATGTTGGTAAATCCTACCAAGACCACTTCCTTTGGAATCATTGATGAAGCTAAATACAAACACAGGGTCACTTTGGTAATGTAGTCAGTTAGGAGTAAGAGCCAAGGCTAATTTGGGAGGGACAATAGAAGAATATTAGACATGAACTTCATAGCTAAGGAGAAAATTAAAAAGGCAAGGAACATAAAGGAATCAATGGCTAGGGAACATAGAGACTTGGATGACTTGGCTGATCAATAAGAAGTTTGGCTCATGAAGCCAGCTATGGACCTAGAGCTCATCAAAAACCAACATTAGAAATTAATGGAGCTTCTATAGAATAAATAAGGGGATCCTTCATTAATGGACCACCCATTAATTAATATTCCTTTTGTAAAAAAATTATAATATTTAAAATAGGAATATTCTTTTGTAAGGCATATGCTAGTCTATTAGCATATTGCCCCTAGGTCAATCTAATTATGAAAGACAAGTGTATTTTAGAACTTTCAAAGGAAGGACAACTATCCTTATCTTTTGTACACCTTTATATTATAGCTGACTAGTATACTACCTAATCTTTCTATAAAGGCATGTATCACCATATTGTAAAGAGATAATTTTGAGCAAATTTTGTATACTTGGAGAAATAAATATAATCAAGGAGTTCTATAAATATTTTCCATATTTGGTATGTCAATTGCTAACATAGTTTTTATCATAATTGATAGTTTTATGTCTTAAATTTGAATGGATTCTTTAAATTATGGGTTGAATTTTCTAATCATAGGGTTTCTAATTTATGCATATGCTAGATTAGCTAAAGGATCTTGGATTTGCTTCATTTCATTTTGATCTGTATTTAGATGTGCATATTGATTTGTGATTATGGTAGTAAATATTTAAATGTAAACCTAGTTATTACTTGTGATTGTTTACATTATCCTTTGAAGTTTTCTTGGTATATAGTGAAGGCTATTTTGCATTATATATTGGTTTGAATTCATGATCAATTACAATTTATGATTTATCATAATATTTTAGACCAAGATAAAAAATCACTCACTTTATTTTCTACCTTACCCTTCTCTTTGCTCCTTTTTTATGCTAGATCACTTTAGTTTAAACTTCATTATAAATATACACATAGATTAATTTATAGCTTAAATTTTAGATCATAATTCACTGAGTTAACATAGATCCTCTAAAATTCACAAAGAATGGACCATGATGGCTCGCAACCATCACTTATTTTAAATTTTGTGGAACACTCACACATCTCTACCACTATTTTACCATAGGTGACATCAAGTTTCCACAACATGCTACTCCTGATGTGAATTCTTGAATTCTAAAATGGGAAGTGTTGTTTGAACATTAAGAAACACTGTGGTGCATTTAGAGACATCAATAGGTGTCTCCATTGGTGCTAGAAGGAGGACCATATTTGTCAATTCTTTAAATCTTTGTTAGTATTAGAGTGTTATGATCTAAGATTAGTGTATATTTGTGTTTTTGAGTGAATTCTATGCTTAAAAGTATAAAGATCATTGATCTTTGTGGTTTGTGGTGTACCTTTGTGCTTCCTTAGACAAAGATCAAGGTTCTTTGAGATTTGATGCTTGTTTTTGGTAAATTTTACTTGAAATTTGAAAATACATAGTATTTAAGGTTAAGACAACTTGTTTTGATCAAATGTTGGCATATATTTCCTAGATATGAGTTTATCTAGGCCTAGAATTATAAAGAAAGATAATAATAGCATAATTGGATACATATTTGAGCTATTGTAGGCAAATATCAACATCCTTTATTGTTCTATACACAATATTTGAAAAATGAGCTTATTGTGTAGGTCTAATCCTTGTTCTTTTTAAATATTAGCCTAATACATCATATTTTAAATAGGATCTTCAAACTTCAAGATATAATTTCCAAAGATTCAAACTAGATCACACTAAAAGACAAGGGAACCTTTTCTTGAACTTAAGGTTCACTAAAAGGGTAGGCAAGATAAAGGTAGACACAAGAGATCCAAATATTTTCCAACTTCACCTCTTCAAGGTACGTTTTGCTTTGACCTTAATCTAGGCATGGATTGGTTTGGACAGCCTTCAATCAATGTGACAAGTGTGGTACATGATCTCCCACATAACCCTAAGAAGTATTTTCCTTCATTTAGTCCAACTGGTATTACAACTACTGAATAACACATTAATTCCTTTAAGGCTATCTTAAGGTTGATATATGTTGTGCATGAGGATGTAGCTTGCAGGATATTCCCCTTTACCTTTAAGGATTCTACCTATGAATGGTTCTTGAACTTTCCTAACAATTACATCAGTAGTTGGGATGGTTTCACCAATGTTTTTATAGATCAATTTGGTAAAATTGTTAGTCCTTGTGTTTTTTACCATTAGTTCACCACCATTAGAAGGGACACAATTGAGCTTATTAGGTACTCTAATGCTATATTTTATAAAATGTATATTGGGACCATAAAACATTATAAGCTTGATGATGTCTTAGATTTATAAATCTATAAGGATGTGGTAGATCTTATGACCTCTATATTCTTGAAGAGATCCATGCCAGCTATAAATTCATTAGTTAGGGCTTATTCTAAGGTAGTAACCATCAATGATCAGATGCAACCCCAATAAAAGATGGAGTATTCTATTCCAAACATCAATCCATAAATTCTCATGTTAAACTTATTCCCCAACAACAACCAAAATATGCTAGCCTTAAATCAACTTCCAAACTTAAATCAATTACCATTGAGTCATGCTTCTCCCAATTAGAATTTAAGATTCTTAAATCATCCTACTAATGGATTCAATAAAAATTATCAAAGGGATTTAATACCATATACTAATAATAACCAGGTACATAATTTTGACTCCTAAAAATGAGAATGAATCTATCTTAAAAATGGTCCAAAATTTGAGCATTGATTTTCTTTAGCTATAAAAACAAGTTATAAATACTACTAAAAGCTATGGTAGGAACTTCTAATTTCAAAGGTATAATAGGAAAAATACCATATTTTAGAATAATATTTTCCATAATAATATGAATAATGAGACATCTTATGAAAAAAATACCATGGACATTAACCTTAACGATATTGCATTAACTAATTATTGTAGAGTACATTGCACAACTAAACATGGTGAAATTGACTATATTAAATTTTGTAAAGCCTTTGAGGCTTTATAAGATGAGTTGGATACATTTGAAGTAGTCCCTAACAAGCAAAGTGGTGTGGGTAATTCTAGATGGAAGTTATCTACTCAAGACTTCATGGTGGATACTTTTGATTTCCCCTTTCAAGATGAAAATGAACCTAATGAGATCCAAGCCTTTGAATAGTTATTGAAGAAGACCTATCCCTTGAAAAATAGAGAGTAGAGGAAACCCTTGACTAACTCAACACCTCTAAACAATTTTGGAACTCCTATAAACACTTATTCAAACAACAGTCTTGAGCCATCTAAAGGAAGTATTTCTAAACCCAACATTGATATTCTTAGTTCTTCTTAAACTAGATATAACATTGTTGAGGATATGAAGAATATAAAGGCTAATATTACATTGTATGAACTTACATAGATTAAATAATAAAGGGACCTCTTATTGGACTCATTATCAAAGAAGTTAAATAAGCCACCCAAAGATGACCATGACAATGTAACTGTGCACAAGGCCAAAGCTGAATCTCCTCCTTTCTTGCTCACTATCAGGATGTTTGGTAAGAACTTACATAATTGATTACTAGTTTTTGGTGATTCTAAAAATATCATGCCTATAGGTATATACAAATGACTTGGCCTAACTCCTATTAAGTTTGATAGGGTTGTTACTTAGACAATTTTAGAGTCAAGGTAATTAGGGAACTTTTAAATGTTCATATGCAAGTAGCTTCTGAGCTTATAGTGTAGCAATTCATTGATATTCAAGTAGTTGATATATTTGATGTTTATGGAATCTTGTTAAGTAGGGAGTGGACTAAGGCCCTGAATGGTTACATGCCCTCATATTTCTCACATTTGTGGTTACCTTGGAATGGGTTTCCTAATCAAATTAAGGTTGAGAGAGAACCAAGGATGAAACACATGATAATAGAATATAATGATGTGAATGAGAGGGTCAATATAATTGACATAGACTTAGGGGTTTTCACCATAGAGGATGATAACATATGTGATCCCAATAGTTCTCATGTTGTTCCTAGACTATGGAAGTTGCATTTTGATGGTGCTAGGTGTAAATTTGGATCTGGAGTAGGTATTTTACTTACTAATATGATTGGTAAGAAATACCATGCTTCTTATAGACTCCAATTCCCTTGCACTAATAATCTCAATGAATATGAAGCCCTTATCCTAGGTTTACAATTTGATATAAAGAATAAGGTCAAAGAACTGTTCGTTTATGGGGATTCAAAACTAGTGGTTAATCAAGTAAGAAGTAAATACCAATGCAAGCTCTCATATCTTAAGAGGTATAAGTTTAGGGTTTGGGATTTTATTGAGCCATTTTATGCTTTTAGCATTACCTCCATCCCAAAATAAGAAAACCAAAATATTGATGAGTTGGCATCTTCTAAAACCAACCTCATTCCCAACCAAGATTCCCCCAATTTTAGTATTGAGCTAATTCCTTGTCCTTTAGTACCTGATAATGTTAACCATTTTCAAGTTTTCAATTATGATCAACATATATTAGAATTCATGACCAATTTTGGATAATTTTATGATCATATTATTGATGAGACTAATGAAAATGCATCTAAGGAGGACAAGTTCAATGGTAAAGTCATTTAGTTGAATGACAACAAGATCCCTAAGGGGATGTTTGATTTAGAGAGACTTTTTGATCAAGACAAACTGATTGAAGTCTTTAAGATTCCCAAGGTAAGTGGGAAGGACTATAATTCTATTGATATTTGTCTCCAAGATCAACTCCAACTAGTAAATCTTGGGAAAACCTACACAAACATTGAGGAAAAGAAAGCTAAAGAGCTCCTTATCCAATATAGGGATGCCATAACATGGTCCTATGATGACTTAAAGATATTTGATCCAAGGGTCATTACCCACACCATCCCTCTTAAAGAAAAATTTAAACCATTCAAGTAGAATTAGAGGCCTGTAAACCTTGTCTTAGAGCCAATGATTTTTAAAGAGCTTAAGAGACTACTAGATGCTAGGATAGTCTTCCCCATTAGGCATTCTACCTGGGTGACTAATATGGTGCCAATTAGGAATAATAATGGTGAAATTGGGATATATATTAATTTTAAGAATTTAAATAAATCATATAAGAAGGATAAATACCCTCTTCCTTCTCTTAATGAGGTTATTCAAGCCTTTTTAGGTTTAGCCATGATGTCTTTTCTTGATGGATTTTTAGGTTACAACCAAGTGTTGGTTGACAAAGAAGATAGGATGAAGACAACTTTCACCATCAAGTGGGTAACCTTTGATTATTAAAGGATGACCTTTAGGATAATTAATACATGATATAATTTTCAAAGAGCCATGGACCATGCCTTCCAAGGCTTGATAGGTAAATGTATCATTATTTATATGGATGATCTAACAATTTTTTTTAAAAATAGGGAAGATCACTTCATGCATTTACAATAAGTGTTTGAAATATGTATAAGGTATGGAATTTACTTAAACCCTAAGAAAAGTATTTTCTATGTCAATGAAGTTAACCTATTGGGACATGTTATAACCAAGGATGGGATTTTTGTAGATCCTAAAAGGGTAGAGGATATATCCAAAATAGAACCCCAAAATATTAGGAAGGAGCTAAAGTCATTCTTTGATAAGATAAACTTTGTAAGGAATTTCATTTCTAGATTTGAAGAGATTGTCAAACCATTAAATGACATGTTGAATAAAGATGTCAAGGTCTCATAGAATGAATAATCTAGAAAGGTATTCAATGATATTAAGGAGGCCATTAACTAGGCTCTAGTCCTGATAAGTCCTAACTTTTCAAAGGACTTCTACCTCTATTCATTTTCCTCTGATCATACCATGGCTATTTTATTGACTCAAAAAGTTTAAGGGTGTGATCACCCAATAGCCTTTATGAACACTAATTTTAAGAATGTTGAGTTAAACTATTCATTTATTGACAAGTAGACATATGAATTAGTAAAGGTAGTAAAGAAATTTAGGCATTATATCCTTAGAAATAAGGTGCATGCTATTCTACCTGACCCACACATAAAGATTATGTTAAGCTAGAATGAGCTCAAAGAATGCAGAGATAAGTGGATGTTAGTTTTATAGGAGTATGACATAGAAATGAAAATAACAAAACTGGTAAGATGCCAAGGTCTGATTTAAATGATTACTAATACCAACCTTAAGTTAAGTATTATGATATTTTATCAACAAAATTTTTGAGCTAGTGACTAGTATGATTCTATTATTCATTTGTTAATTAATGGTACCTATCCTATAGGATTGATAAGGGAGCAAAATAGGGATCTAAGGCTTAAAGATGCTCATTATTTGATTACTAATGGATTCTTATAAAGGAAATAATTTGAGGGAGTCTACCTTAGGTATGTTTCAAAAGAGGAAGCTACTCAAATCATGAGTACCTTCCATGAGAAGTTTGGTAATAGACACGCATCATGGAAGACTACTTCACATAAGATTATTAGAGTTGGATACTATTGGACAACTATCTTTAAGGATGCTCATAAGCATGTGAAAGAATGCCACTCTTGCCATATTTTTAACACCAAAGAGCGTAAGGCAATAATGCATCTACAACCAGTCATGGTTGACAAACCATATGCATAATGGGGGTTGGACTTGATAGGAGTAATCAACCCAAATTTATCTAAAGGTCATAAATTCATCTTGGCTACCATAGATTAATATATAAAGTGGGCTAAAGTTGTAGCTACTAAGTAATGCATAATAGAGGAAGTGATTAAATTTATGGAGGAAAAGATTTGTGTTAGATTTGGAACTCTAGACTCTCTAGTGTGTGATAATGGGTCTACATTTTCATCTTTATAAATGACTAAATGGGCTTATGATAATGGTATTTATCTAAACTTTTAATCTAATCATTATCCCTAAGGGAATGGATTTTCTAAGTCTACCAATAAAAAATTGATGAAAACAATCATGAAATATACTAAAGACAAACCCAAGACTTGGCACAAGTTTCTCAAGTATGCATTATGGGTAGATATGATTAGGATTAAACAAGCCTTGAAGGTATCACCTTTTATATTGGTGTATGGCTAGGGACCAATATTACATATCACTCTTAAGTTGCCCATGTATATATTCATATAGGAATATATGGAAGAGGGTCAAGAATTAGTAAACTCAAGATTTATAAACATAATTCAGAAAGAAGATGAAATGGATAAATCCTTTGCTAAATTTAGTAGACATCAAACCATAGTGAAAATATGGTTTGATAAAATATCAAAGATTAAAGTGTTTAGACAAGGGGACCTAGTTTTCCTTTGGGACAAAACATCTGAGCCTAAGGGTAAACATGGAAAATTCACACCTTTCTAGATTGGCCCCTATTAGATTATAGAAACACTAAAAACCAACACCGTAAAGATCAAATATCTACAAGGAATAGAGTTCATGATACCCACCAATAGACAATACCTTAAGCACTACTTCTCTGCTGCTCCTCTTCAGCTCTTTATGGAGTAAACTGTAAGATGGTTATATTTAGTGTAGGTAGGATATCTAGTTCCTTTTAAGTTCTTTCCTTCCTATCCCTTATTTTTATATAAGAATGTATATATTTGTTTTATTTCCTTTGCTTTCATTATTTCTTTCTTTCTATTATGTGTTTGCATTGGTTGCCTTGTTCCTTGATTTTAATACGTCATTTTGGACAATCTTGAGCTCAAAGTTAGGTGGTTTGCTTAAAAATTACCAAAATTTAGAAATTTAGGTGTGTACCTAATACATATGATGGCTATGATTTTAAAATATAATCCTAATGTTGTAATTTGAAGAAACTAGTAAAGACCAATGGAAGAAACTAGTCATTCCATAAGAACTTAAGTATTGTTTAGACCTCAAATTGGTTTTAAGAAGACTTGCACTTGTAGGGTGAGAGATTAAACTCTTAAGGGATAGACACACTAGCACGTAATAAAAATAATTTCTTGGTGTAAGGGTTATATCCATAGTTGATTCTTTCAAAACCAAGCACTTGACCAAATCCTAAAACCTAGCTATTCTGGTTCCCAACCTTGTTGAAAGCATAAAGATCTAAAGAAAATACAAAAAAAAAATTCAAGGAAAAATCAAAATATTTATGACCATAGGTGATTCTATTAATCTCCATTGGGGCTATGGATGCCTAGTTAGCATTGGAGAAAGGTCTTGAGTGGAGCCAAAGACGTCTCTATTGGGGTTATGGATGCCTAGCTGGAAGTAGAGTAATGCCCAAACCTTACCTGAGATAAAATCATGGTTCTCAATGAACATCTTTACATGCTATATGTTAGTGTTACTTATTAAAGAAATGAAAATTTCAAGTTATTTCTTGAACCTCATCGAAAATAATAAGTGGAATAAAAGAAAACACACAGTATGGCTATGTCTTGATGTTTGACCCTAATTATGTAAGTGCAAGGTTTATTTCAACCATAATCTGATCTAGATAATGATATTGATAAAGTAGAGTGGATGACCTAATTATTTTTTTAAGTTAGAGTCCTTAGGTTCTAACATATTTATATGTCTCCCCCATGAGTCACCATTTGTTGAGGCCAACATACCCCCATTTTTGAAAATTGGGACCCTTGAAAAACCTTAAAGAATAAACATGAAAACATGGCATGTTAAGATCATTTGTAGAATTTTAAGATAATCCACTTTTCAAAAGTAAGATTACTTAGTTATGTTTTGTTTTAATTTTGTATAACATTGCTAATAAATGGTCTTCATAGCTATTAGTTGTAGGTTTCATGGTGTATTTTCCTAAGAGGTTCATGTTCCAAAACCCTGGCAAAACCCTTAGTTCAAATTTGAATATTGGTGGGAACTAAATTGGTAGGAACCTTTTAAAAATAAATTTTTAGACTTAAGCATGAATTTCATATCTCAATATTAGTCATGTTTTTTGACATGAATAAAAATTAGCCTAAAAATGCTTGGTCCCTTTATCATTTTCCTCCTTTTTAAGTTCCTTGCATGCCTAACTAATATTCATTTTTATAGGGTCCTTTTAATATTTCATAGATTGATCCCATTGAATTATAGCTTAGCCTAACATTTTAATCATAAGGCCCAATTGTGTTTATTAATACAGATAGGACCTTAGTCTTAACACCTTAGCTTAAGCTCTGGTTCCCTAAGTCTAATTTTATGTTATCTTGGTCCCTTTGATAAAACATCTTAGACTAAAGGTTAAACCTAAATCCCCAACATATTTATTAATATGAATGATACCTTATCCTTAATAACTTAGCCTAAGTTTTTTATATCACCATAGGTCCTAACTTAACTTCCTTGCATCTTGTAAGATCCAATTATGCTCACTTTATCATGGTATTTGATCTAATGGAGTGAGAAAGGCCTGAGTGTAGACCTAAATGACATGAATCTTAGGTGATCTAAAAATTTTCACTTCATCATGGGAAAAGGATACAATGGTGTGAAGGCCCAAATAATGTTGGACCCTTATCCTTCATCCAATGGTTCTTGCTTTATCACAAAGACTTGATCAAATAGAGTGAGGCATAGTTGAAAAGTCCAAGGATTATGGAAGGCCTATAGGATTGAGATGTAACACCCTTACATTTGATGATTAAAATTAAAAAAACCCACATAATAGAAACAACTAATCATGAGCAAGCTCCAAGATCACAATCCTAAGGTTATCACTTCATCATACAATCCTAATCCAACAAAGTGAATTAAGTCCAAGATCTTGGGAAGCCCCATAGAGGTGCCTAGTAGAAATCTCACATTAGGCAATAGTAATTTTATGAGATTAAATTTGAAATTCACACAACTATAATTCGATGTATGTGAGGACATATTTTACATCCACACAACTTTCAACTTTAAGCCCATTACATAAAACTTTGATGAGCTTAAATTTGATGCTCGTACGACCATCATTTGACATCTATGAGGACATATTTGATGTTCTTAAGGCCATAAAATTTATGATAATGAATTATTATACTTAGGATCAAAATACACTCCAAAATGTTGCTATAAATTTCATGAATTGCTTTGTAGATGAGTGAAATCCTTGGAAGATGCACAAACACTGGAAATATTCAATCTACAAATATGGGAATGGTCTAAGTATAATCAAAATAAACTTAGTCTAAGTTTATACTCTAAGGTCCCCATTTCATTTTGTTCAAATACCATGAACCTTAAACTATAGACTTATCCTAAGTCTTATTTTAAAATAGTCTTTCTTACATATAATTTAGACCAAGTATTTCTAACCAAAGGTTTTAGTGTGTTTGTTAATGGAATAAAACTCTATTTAAACATTAAACCATTATATAATTTTGAACCCCCTTGAGCATGTTTTTAGGTTTGACATAAATATTTTAGCCCAAAGTATACATTGTGTTACTTAATAAAATGTAATATTTAGCCTAAAAATATTTAGCTGTGGTCTCCTTTGTATAAACACTTTAGCCCAATGTTTATTTTATGTCTAATAAACATGAAATAAACCTTAGCATAAGAGGTTTAAACCTAAGTCCCACCTAAATAAAAATTAACTTAAAGCTTGGGCATCTTTATAGATCAACGAATCATGCTTCATCATGAGAGGATGATCCAATGATGCAAAGACCCCATAGAATTTTTAATGGAGTCCCAAAATATTGTAGGCTCAACATGTGGTGAAAGTAAATTCAAGGTAGAACTGACAGATGATCTAACATTTTGCACTTCATCATTTTCAATGATCTAATTATGCAAAGGCACTAACAAAATTTCAAAGGCTCATGAGCTTACCACATGGCCAATACTCATTTAATAAAGGATTGATGTAGGATACAAAGAATAGAAAGGCATGCAAATATGCCAAGTGACACAACTATAAGGTTTGAAATAGAAGATAGATAATTAACAAGCAAGATCTTAGATCATAATCAATAGCTCACATCAATCTAGGATTTTAATCCAATGGAGTGAATAAAATAAGGTATTTTAAATACCAATAACTAGTGCTCAAAGGCATTTGTGAAGAATACCACAAAAGGTCTAGATCAATGCCACATAAGTACCACACAAGTAGAAAAGGAAAAAATAAGAGATCTTGTGGGCTTAAAAACATGAAAGTATAAAGGCAAAGGTATAAATCAAATCCCAAGCACATATGAGCCAAATTCTAGATATATCATACTATTAAATCTCTAAAACCCTAAACCTTGCATAAAAGGGACCCGAAAAAACTCATTTGGTTACAATTTTGTCCCAAAAAAAGATTGATTATTTTTTTGAGCACAAAAAAGCTACCATAAAAACTAATTTACAATCTAGAGTAAATAAATTATCAAGTTGAAGCCAGAGTAGCTAGCAAATAATAGTTGAAAAAGGAGACAAAACTCTACCTATCAACATATAATAAAGGAAGGATATTCAAAGACACTAGATTGGATGTTGTAGCCCTGAACTTCCCAGGCATCAAGAATTGGTATAAACTCTTCTTAATCATGGAAGATTTAAAACCCATCACCAAGGAAGAGCAAATAATTACCACAGTGAGCAGGAAACACTATGACCTGGTCATAGTCCAAATGACCAACCTTAATTATGCTACCACCAAGCCTAAGGTACTTCCTTGCATATATGTTTTCACTCTAATTATTGTAGACAATAGGGTTGATAATGATTGGATCATTTGAGAAGGTAATTCTAAGAGGGTATCTTACATTTACCCTATGGCATTTGAAAAATATTACAATCTTCCCAAGCCCTATGTGGAATTATCTAAAATCAAGGAGTGGACCTCCAAGCATGACTTGGACACCATCCTTAGACCTTGGTTACACCAAGGAACCCATTTCTTCAAAGACTTTGAGGTTAAGATCTGAATAGTCTAGTTTAGGAAGGGCATCAAGGTGATCATGACCCTGTTAAACCAAACATTAAGATCCCCTTCAACCAACTATGTAAACAAAATTTAGGTACCCTATGTGTATTTCTTGGTTGAAGAGAAACCCACCCCTTCATTTAGAGACTTGATCAGTGTCTTCTTAACTAGGTAGTTCACTGCTATTGAAGGAAAATAGCCAAGAAATTCTACATGATGTCATATTTACTAGATTCCCTACTTACCTCCATCAGCTTCCCTAGCATTAAAAATTGTTCTCCTAAAGGGAAAACCACCATTTCCCATAATTACTCCAAATTGCATATCTTTAAGTATAAAAACTACATGCAATTTATTTGTGACTATGTCTACCCAGCCATAGTGGAGGATATTATAGGTTTACCCATGCCTATGTCTATCCACTAATCAAAAAATATGTAGAGGTGATGGGTGACATATGGTTCTATCTAGACTGCATAATTATTAGGATTGAGGGAGTCACATCCGCACCAGATAGATTGCCTGTGTATGTACTAAGCAAGTTGGTTGAGCAAGAAATTGCTTCCAAAATCATCAATGGAGTTGATGGAATTTTTAAGGAGAAGAGAAAGGGTCTTATCCATCCCTTCCCTCTAATTATTAAAAGGACAATGTTGAAAGATTGGAAAAAGGTAGAAACCATATCCAAACATAAGGACTCTTTTGGGTTTCAACTTGATGAACTCAAAATAGGGGACCCCAAGAACATATTAAGTGATCATTTTAAGGAGAATAAGCTACCCAAGCCTAATTATATATATCATCTCAATGTTCATGAAACCATTTACATTAAGTCAAAGAACTATGAAGAAGTGTTGGACAAGATCAAGGGCCACAACATCAAGCTTGAGCACAAATTGATATAAGATGATAAGCCACTAGGAGAGGCATGGTAGATGCATCCCCTCCAAATTAACTTTCTAATTGGACCATTAAAGACATACTAGGAACAACCTCAAGTGGAGCAGCCACAAACTCAAGGGAAAATTGTGCAAAGGCAAGATGAACAGGGCCATGGTAAAGAGAAGCTAGAAGAGAGACCTAGAGAGGGACCCTCATCCTCAACCTTGCCATAGAAGCCACCTTTAGTTATTGAAAATATATATATGATTGCCTTTGAAGTAGATGAGATAGTTGAGGGTGCCTTCAAGGAATTTATAGAGGCATATGGCATAAATGAAGAAGGAGAATATATTGAAGAAACTCAAATCCAAGTAGAGGAGTCTGGGGAAGAAAAAGGAAAAGAGCTTGCTCTTGACATATTAGCATTGGCCCCTAAAGAGAAGAGGAAGGTAGAAATGGAATTGGTACCTATTAGACCTAAAATACCAAGGTTGATTCTCACACATCCTACTAGTGATATCAATTTTTTCAGTGATGAATTCCCCATTCATGGACCAGTCATCCCTGACTAGTTTATTTAGGGAAAATTAAAAAATATCCCTTATCTCTCCCATTCATGGGCTATAAAAAAAGATAAAAATATTGAAGTGGATGATGACATTTAGTCATGAATTAGGGCTATAATGAAGGAAGAGGAAGAAATAATAATTTGGGTCACTTAGAGCTAGAGAGTAGGAAAATGGATGCTTCAGGAGCATCAAACAACATATGTGTAGAGGTCCCAAAGCCTATAAAATTCATGGTTCATCCACCACTATGTATTTTAATCTAGAGACAACTAGATTTTAAAGGGTCATAACCAAGAAAGCCATGGTGGGAGCTAAGGAATTCACCTTCCAAAAAGTTGAGCCCTTTATAGTTTTAACCCTGGTAAGTGGGAAACAACTTAGTGAAGCTCCTATCCATGAGGAGGATGTTGAGAGCTTGATTGAGGTTCAATAAACTCAAGCTAAGGCTAGGATCCAAGAGATGAAACAAATAATCTAAAATTTGGAAAGAGAGAAGAGAAACCTAGAAACACAGGCCATTTTGTTAGTTCTTGACACCACGATGGATTTGTTTGAGGCTTCATTATTTGACATGTTTAATTATTTGATTTTAATAGAGATAAAGAAGGATGCCCTAAGCCAACAAGTTGAAATAGCCAGGGGGTTAATAACAAAATGGAAAAAGGTAAAGACCCAAGTAAGGGATTTCATTGATGTTTTAATTAAGAATAAGATTCCAAAGTTCAAAAATATTAGATTAGCTCATTTGAACACCAAATTGGGAATAGTAGTAGTCAAGGTCTAAGGTATAAGCTCTTAGACAAGGAATTTGAATAGGATTATGATAGATGATAAAGGATTGATCATTATAATTGAGAATATCCTAGGAATTATGTTGGTAAATCCTACTAAGACCACTGCCCTTGGAATCATTGATGAAGCTGAATACAAACACAAGGTGACTTTGGTAATGCAATTAGTTACGATCAAGATCCAAGGCCAGTCTAGTAGGGATAATAGAGGAATATTGGACATGATATTCATATTCAAGGAAAGCATTACAGAGGCAAGGAGCTTAAAGGAAATTATGGCCAGTGATGACAAAGAGTTGGATGACTTAGCTGATCAATAATAAGTCTGCCTCATAAAGCCAACTATAGACCTTGAGCTCATCAAAGACCAACATCAAAAATTAATGGAGCTTCTATAGAATCAACAAGGGGACCCTTCAATAATGGGTCCACCTAGTAATTAATATTCCTTTTGTAAAAACACTGTAATATTTAAAATAAGAATATTATTTTGTAAGGCATATGCTACTTTGTTAGTATATTGCCCCTAGGTCAGTCTAATTGTGAAAGACAAGTGTATTTTATAACTTTCTAAGGAAGGAAAATTGTCCTTATATTTTGTACACCCATATATTTTAATTGACTGGTATACTACCTAATCTTTCTATAAAAGTCATGTATCACCATCTTGAAAAGAGAGAAATTTGAGCAAATTTTATATACTTGAAGCAATTAATATAATCAAAGAGTTCTACAGAGATTGTCCAGATTTGATATGTCAATTGCTAACATAGTTTTTCTCTCAATTTCTAGTTTTATGTCTTAAATTTGAATAGCTTCTTTGAATTATGGGTTGCATTTTCTAATCACAGGATTTATAATTTGTGCATACACTAGATTAGTTGAAGGATATTAGATTTGATTCATTTCATTTTGCTCTGTATTCAGATGTGCATATTGCTATTTGATTATGGTAGTAAATATTTAAAAGTAAATCTAGTTCTTAATTGTGATTCTTTACATTATCCTTTAAAGTTTGCGTAGTATATAGTGAAATCTAAGCTTGGGCTATTTTGCATTATATATTGGTTTGAATACATGCTTAATTGTAATTTATGCTTTGTCATAATATTTGAGACCAATATAAGCAATCACTCACTTTCTTTTTTTCCTTACCTTTCTCTTTGATTCTTTTTTATATTAGATCACTTTAGTTTAAACTTAATTATAAATATACATCTAGATTAATTTTTAGCTTAAGTTTTAGATCATAATTCACTGAGTTAAAATATATCCTTTAAAATTCACAATAGAATAGACCATGATGGCTCCCAACCATCACTTATTATAAATTTTGTGGAACACTCACACATTTATACTACTATTTTACCACAGGTGACATCAAGTTGCCATAACCTACTACTCATGCTCTAAATTCTTGAATTCTAAAATGAGAAGTGTTCTTTGAACACTAAGAAACTCTATGGTGCATTTAGAGACATCAATAGATCTTAGTTGCTTCTTCTTTAGAAACACATCTTCAAAACATTCCTTCATAATTCTTCCTAAAAAGTACTCCATATTTGATCAATAAATATGTTCCCTTGAGCCTCAAAGCTCACTTTTGCTCTCTATTCAATCCTGTAGGATAAGAATCATTGATTATAAGATGAATAATGACATCATACCAATAATTGGGTTGAAATATTTGTTGTTTTACCTACATGACACTCAATTTTTGATTAGTGATAGAAATTAATTGAATTAGTCCTTGACACCTTACCAACTTGGTAGTTTTGATTTCAATATCATATCTTAGATTATGGACATCCATTTAACTCTTCTTTCCCCTAGTTCACATTGAATATGCATAAGTTTAGTGGTAGGGTATAATAGTATTACATGCACTTTGTTCCTAAGAATATAGTGTCTAAATGTCTTAACTACCTTAACTAAAACACATGACTACTTGTCAATTAGAAAATATTTTAACTCAAAATTCTTAAAGTTAGTGATCATAAATGTAATGGAATGATCATTTCCATCTATTTTTTAAGTTAAAATAATAGCAATGTTATGATAAAAATTAAAATAATAAAGAAAAAAATCTTTAATGAGATTAGGACTTATCAACACGAGTGCCTGCACTATTGCTTCTCTAATCTCTTTAAAGGCTTTTCTTGTTTTTTCATTCCATGTGATCTTGGAATCCTTATTCAACATGTCATTTAGTGGCTTTAGAATTTATGCAAAACTAAAAATGAACTTTCTCACAAAATTAATTTTCCCAAATAAATATTTTAATTCTTTTTTACTATTAGGGGGTTCTATTTTGGACATGACACGTACTCTATAAGGGTTTATAGAAATCCCATCTTTAGTTGTAACATGTCCTAATAATTTCCCTTATATAACAGAAAAAATGCTTTTATTGGGATTGAGAGAATACTATACCTCTTGTAATGTTCAAATACCTATTATAAGTGCATAATGTGATCCTCCCTATTTTTAGAAAACATAGTTAGGTCATATATATATATATATATATATATATATATATGATAATTCACTTACCTATGAGACCTTGGAAATCATGGTCCATATCTCTTTGAAATGTTACTCCTACATTTATTATCTGAAAAGGTATTTAATTATAGGTAAAAGTGACCCACATAGTTGTAAATGCAATCTTTATCCTGTCTTCCTTGTTCACAAGTACTTTGTTACAACCTAAAAAACCATCAATAAAATACATCATAACATAACCAATAACAATTTTAATGACTTATTTAAGTGAAGGTAAAGGATAATTATCCTTTTTAAAATATTTGTTCAAATTTTTGAAGTCTATTAATAATCTAATTTTTTCCTTTTTCTTCTTGAATGGTACTAAGTTATCTACCCAAGTGAAGTATCTAATGGGAAAAAATATCTTTACATCCAATATCTTCTTGACCTCTTTGTAGATCAATGGTTTAAGACAAGGTTGACTAGCCTTTGATTTTGCCTAAAAGTCTTTTAAGATTCCTTTAATGGGATGGTATGCGTTATGACTCTAGGATAAAAGATATCTAAATATTTATATGACCATGTTATAACATCTTTATATTTGGTTATCAACTCTTTATATTTTATCAACTCTTCATTTATGAAGGCTTTGCCAATATTTACTAGCTAGGTTTGACCTTGAGTTCCTAGGTCAACTATATTATAATCTCTACCACTTATCTTGGTGGATTTGATAGTTTCAACTAGTTTATTTATGTCAAATAGTCTTTCTAAGCAAATCATGCTTTTGGGAATTTTGTTGTCACTTAATTGTACAATCTTATCATCACTGTTGTCCTTGTCAAGAATATTTTCATTGACCTCATTAGTGATGTGAGACTAAAATACTCCTAAGTTATTCATGAATTCTAGGATCTATTGATCATCACTAAATAATTTTAAGTGATTGATATTATTATGAACTAAGGGACATGGAACCAACTCAATACTAAGGTTTCCTAGTTTAGAATCTTGTTCTGACATAAGATTGGCTATAGTTAAGGCTAGATCATCAAAAAGTTTATTCTCTTCTCTAGGAATTGAGGTAATGTTAAAGGATTTAAAGTAATCTATAAATTCCCATACTCTAAATTTATACTTCTTAAGATAAGACAATTTGCATTGGTACTTACTTCTAACCTAATTAACTACTAGTTTTGAATCACCATAAACCAATAGTTCTTTGACCTTGTGCTTGATAAAAAATTGCAATCCTAAGATTAACTCTTCATACTCTTCCAAGTTTTTAGTGAAATAAAATTGAATTTTGTAATAAGTATTAAACTCTTTTCCCATGGGATTGATTAGAACAATTCCTACTCTAGAACCAAATTTATATCTATCACCATCAAAATATAATTTCCACATTCCAGGCACAACACATGTATCTTTAGAGTCACTTACCTTAGAAGTGTCAATATTGTAAACTCCTAACTTATAATTGACCATGTTGACCCTTTAATTTATAGAATTGTATTTAGTGATCATGTGTTTCATTTTAGGCTTTCTTTTAATATGAATCTGATTGGTAACTCCCTTCCATGGAAGTCACATATGTGAATAGTTAGTGGAAATGTAACCATTTAAAGACTTGGTCCAATCCCAAATGAGTATCATTCCATAAGCATTAGGAATATCCACTACTAGAATTTCTATAAATTATTATATCCTTAGCTCAACAACAAGCTGCATATAAACATTCAATAATTCTCCAATTACTTTAACTCTTCATTTATCTAATTAAGTAACAAATATATCATATTTAATTAGAGTTAAACCAAGTTTTTCACAAATAATTTATGCATGATATTAGTAGAAGCACCTGAATCTAACAAAAAAATATGTAAATTCTTACCAAAAATTCTGACTGTTAGTAAAAAAGGTGGAGCATCTACTTTGTTTTTGTATAAAACTACATTAGCATTTATAGTCTTTGGTGACTTACTAGGATTATTGGATAGAGATTCAAGTAACAAGTCTCTTTGTTTAGTAATTTGAGTCAACTCATCTAAAGTGATTTTAGCCTTAATCTTTTTCATGTCCTCAACTATATTGTATCCACTCCTAGTGGAAGGACTAGATGTATCAAAATTGTTCTTAGAGGTTCTTCCTTTTGGAGACTCTTGATTGTTATCAGCCATAGGATTAGGAGGAGTGCCAAAATTATTTGGTGGATTTGAATTTTTCAAAGGTTGCTTTTAATATTTATTCCTTAGAGGACAACTTTTCTTTAGGTACTTTTGAAAAGCATGCACCTTTTTTGGAGTATCTTTAGGTTCATTATCTTCTTGGAATGGAAAATAAAATGTCTCCACCATTTGGGTTGTATCAAAAAATTTATATGACTTTGAAGATATAAATATACCTAAAGTATTATCTTTGTTTGGTCCACCTTCAAATGTATTTAATTCATATTGAAACAATTGAAAAGCATTAAAAAATTAAATACAATCCAATTCACCATGCTTTGAAGTGTTATGAACTCTAACATATTCAATTTAAGCTAAATCACATATGTTTATCTAAATATTGCTCTTGTTGGTAGATGACTCATTGTTTTTATTGTTATTACCATTGTAAAACTAGCTGTTAGGTCTGTTGAACCTTTGATAAGAGTAATTTTTATTAGAGTTTCCAATATTTCCTACTTGTTTTTGTAATTGAAGGAAGTTAGTGCTTAGATTTTGAACCATTTTGATTATGGACTCATTCTCATTCTTTAGAACCTCTAAGTTGTGAACTTGATTACTATTGATAGTTGTTGGCACCAAAACTCTTTAATCTTATGGCTGAAATCCATTTGTAGTGTTATTTAAGAATACTAGGTTTTGTCTAGGATGAGCATGACTTAAGGGTAATTGATTCAATACTGGTGTTTGGTTTAAAGTAGGCATGTTCTAGTTTGAATTTGGAATCACATTTAATGTAGGAAAATTAGGGTTAACATTAGAAATGGCATATGCAAGTTAACCTTGAGGCTGAATTTGATCATTGATTATTATAGATACAACATAGGCCAAGGCTAATGTGTTTATAACTCTAGTAGACCTTTTAAGAAACACAAAAGTCATGGGAACCAAATAATATTTGTAAATTTATAAATATAAGGATTCATCAGGTCTATAAGGAGTTATGGTTCTTCTAAACATCTTCTGAGATCTAGCATTAAAGGCTCTAATGCTTTCACTTGAATCTCTTTTCATAGTAGTGAATTATTGATAAAGGATACAAGGATTGATGATCTTTATAAATTGATCAATGTAAATTTGATTAAAATCATTCCAATTGGTGAAATAATTCTCAAGAAGGTTAAGAAACCGATCATATACAACATCTTTGAATGTAAATGGAAAGAATATGCATGCCACATCTTTATGAACTACATTCAAAAACCTTAAATCAAATTTGAAACTTTTGATATGTTCTTTAGTAGTGACAATACCATTGGGACTTAAAGATGTTAAATAATTCTTAAGGTTTATAAGTAAGCCATGTACCTAACTAGGCACATTGATGGAATATCCACCTAACCAAGCCATACTTTCATAATGACTGAACATAGGAGCATCATGAATAGGTGAAGCAGGGTGTGATTTAGAAACCCTTTTCTTACCTTTATTTGTTCTTGTTTTCTTATGAAAATATAATAAAAGTAGAGGTAATCTCAATTCAGATTGTGATCTAGTCCTGATTCTTGGTAGTTTTAACTTGTAAACCTTGAATCCTGTTTAAAATATGATGTGTAAATATTATATTTACAAAGACAATGATAAAACTTTCACATTAAGTAAATTTTTCACAAATATTTATAAATAACAACTATCTTTAACTGAATCAGCTCAAAGATATGTCTGAATTGATGAATATAAATGATTTTTACACTCCTAAGCTCAAATAAACCTAACTTTGTAAATAATAAATAGATATTTAAACAAAATTTCTATCACTAACCTCAAACATAAAATCTTTACAAAACTTAAGCTACCTTTGTAACTATTTACCATGCATCTTCAAAGAATAATAATCTTTTGCTAAATGAGCCTAAAGGTTGGTCTGAAACCATGAATATCAATGATCTTTACATAATTGAGCCAAGAATAACACAAATATGTAAAGGATTCACTGATATTTGAATAAAATTCACTAAAATTAGAAAAGACACTACAAATGCACAAAGATTTAGATAAGGCCCTCCTTCTAGCACCAATGAAGCCTCACTTATTGATGCCTAAAAGTGTATCATAGGGGTCCAAAGTGTTTAAAAAACACTTCTCATTTGTATATTTGAATAATCCATTGCATGAGTTGTAGGTTGTGATATTCTTGATATCTTTGGTAGAATAATGACAAAACAAGTGAACTGTTTCAAATTTTTTATAATGTATCTATTTGGTTGTTGGGAGCAGCCATGGCCTAATATCTAGCTTATAAAAATGAGAGTAATCTAAACTAAGTAGACTAAATTATGATCAAAGTCTAAGTCTAAAATCTAAGATAAAATGGATATTGACAATGAAAACTTAATCTAAATTGAAATGATAAAAAAATAAGCAAAACAAAGGGTAGGGTAGAGAAGAAATATGATTTTAATCTTCAATCCAGATGTTTTGAAAAGGTTTAAATTTCATCCAAACATGCACTTAAAGCCATTGTATGACATGAAATAGCTTAAGCTCAAATCTTATCAGACATCAAGAAAAGATCTAAGGATAGTTGAAATAATGCAAATAAGAACCATATTCACTTTGAAGATTTACTCTTACAGATAATTACATAGGCACATCTACAAGAAGAAAAAAGAAAATGAAATGAACCTAAGATCTTTCAATCAATATAACATTAACATAAATTGAAAACTCTATATTTTAAGGTGCACATCAATAATTCCTAAAAACCATTCAAATCTAAAAATTATACTAGCTAGTTAAGAGAGAAACCATGATACCAATCACATAAACAAAATGAGACAATCATTTTAGAATTCTCTACTTATATTAATTGCTCCAAATTTTCATAATGTTTTCTTGCTAAAAAACTCTCCCCTTTATTAGAAATGATAATACCCCTTATATATAAAATTAAGGAGGTATGTCAGTTAAGCCAATCAAATTATAATTGCACAAGTGTTATGGACATATGTCCCTTTTAAAATATTCTATAACTAGACACTTTCTAAAGGAATGACCTATAAGCACTATGCTTTACAATGTTGCACATGATTTTACAAAATAATATTCTCTTTTTAAAATGTTATTCATGTTCAGATATAAAAGAATATTCTAAAATCATAAAATTTGACTTTGGGACTCCCCTATTGCTACAATATTTTGCATCTACTATAGGATCTTAATTCTGTAGTGTTGGTCATCAATTAGCTTGAGGTTTACAATGGGTTCTATGAATATCTCCTTTTCTTGATCTGCTAGGTTCTTGAGATATTTGTCTGCCCTCTCTAAACCTTCCCTAATGATCCTAACATCACTAATATTTTCATCAACTGATAAAATCATGTCTATGATTCTCTTTTTATCTACCCCAGTCTCGATTATGCTTTGATTCTTTACCTCCTATATAAATTGAGTAGCTCTTTGCTTAAATTCATCATATGTGATTAAACCAATTGGGTTGAGTGAAGTAGGATCTTTAATTAGGCTCCCTTATATGTGGGTTATCATGTCCTCTAACTATTTGAGATCATTGAAAGGTCTTCCATGCTCTTAGACCATATACTAAAAGCCTTCATCTTATCTATCAATATTGATATGGCCATATTTAAATGTGCCAAGATCACTATTCAAAACCCAAGGATTTGGTCATCTTCTAGGACATTGATCAAATCCTTCACTTTGCTACTTGAAGCTTGCCATTAGATTGAATTATGTAATTGTAAAAAATAATCTAGCTCTTCTAGGTTTAATTATAGTGAATATAAGGGGAAATTAGGGAAATATATACACTTAGGGATTTTATAGAGGTTTATGCAAATCTTCAATGGAAACAATGAAGTTTAAACTTATGAGCTTTGTGCCTTAGATTTTACTTGGACCATGTATTTAAACCTTTCATGTCTATAGGTCTAAAATATCTTTCAATCTGAATTGTCTCACTTATGTGACATCACCATGTCAAACTATTTATTAATTTCTAAAATGTGACCATTTATCATTTTGGGACATGTGTCATCATATCATATAATTTTAAGGCCTGATTAAACATGTTTTGTTGATCTTATATGGGGCTCGCTAGCCTTGGCTTCATCATGGGAAATTAATTTCTTGTTTTACTTCCCAAGAGTGTTCCACATGGTAGCTCCATGGGTTCTCTATGCTTATTGCAAACACGTTCCATCACTTAACGCCTTTGTTCCACTTGGTAACTTCTCATTCTATCTAGGCCCTATGAATTGTCAACTCTATCACTCACTATAGAGATCTAAGAGTTTAAATGCCATTGGTTTATCTATGTTCCATTCATCATGGTTGTGACATGCATCACTATTACATTTATTATAGGATCTTTGAAAATTTAGCTTTATCTCACACCATTGGATCTTCTTTGCATAGATCAATGTGCTCTATCAATCTTAATCCACTTGATTCTATCCAAATAAATATAGGCTATTGATTTTAGGCTAAGTCATCAAGATAACACCACTTGGAACACTCAAATTCCTCCATAGAATATTAACCTATTGACTTTTCCCCATGTTGTTATATCTTTGTTATATGATTTAACGTGTTCCATTGATCCTGATCTGGGAGTTCGAATGTGATTGGTTTCTCTACTTCCCATTTTTCCAAAATTGTGACACTTGTCACTTCAGTGTTCCCTTGTAGGATGATTTACTTATTGACTCTTTTATCATCGTAAGATATTCGAGCCACCTCCAAGATAGTGATGCTTGTCACTCTCATGCTTGATATGAGTTCTTTGACACTTTGACCTAGGTGGGTACCTATGTACTATCGATCCTTTAATTGAGCTATGAGATCTCACCATGTGGTATTTTCACATTGATTCATTCTTATGGACAACAAAAATAGACTAAGTTAGGGCTTAGGTAATATAAAGAACTTAGGATAAAGTTTTTAGCCTAAGGTCTTAGTTATATTAATAAATACAATTAAGACTTTTAGGATAAAAATTTAGACTAAGTTTAAAATGTAATAAAGTGCTCCTATGTTTAATTAGTCTATGTGAATAATAAAATAGACGATGGGATTTTAGGATATAAAGGACTTAACATAAAATTTTTTATCCTAAGGTTTTGGTCATGTTGATAAACATGATTAGAACCTTAGGATAGAAAATAAAACTAAGTCTAAGACATAAAAAATGTTCTCGAGCAAATTTGACCTATGCAAATTTGAACCTTATTTAAAAGGACCTAGGCTAAAACATATTAGACTAAGGTTTTAACATGATTTAAATGTAGATTCAATTAATCAATAAGAGACTAAAGGTTAATTAAAATAAAGGGTCAAATCAACATTTAATCATAAAAACCCTAAAAATGGCTTATTCAAAAGGGCTCCATTAAACCTTCAACATGTAAACACACAAGTCAAATATTAGCAACATTAGATGAACTCAAATGAAGATAATATGCTAACATGCTAATGAAATTTGAAGCAAACATGATATTCAATAATGCAATTTTGATCAATTTTAATGTCAACTCATAACACAATTTGCAAAATTGAACAAGGGTCATCATTTTTCAAAAAATGGGGGTATGTCGACCTCAACACATACATACATATATATGTCTATATTTATATGTATATGTATATATGCATATATATGTATACATGGATGTATAAATATATATTTACACATGTATATATATTTATATATACATATAAGTTGAGTTCAAAATAGTAACTCAAATAAATTTCATCTTATAAATTGAATACCCTACCATGAGACTATGAAATAGAATAAGATACATATAAAAGTTACACACACACACACACGCATGCACGCGCGCGCGCGCGCGCACACACACACACACACACACACACACACACAAACACACACACACATTAATTTAAATATACCAAACATCTTCAAACATGTATATCATATAAATATTATATTTGTACACCTTCATAGATCTATGTTGTTTAATTACCATTTTATACATCACAAATAGTTATCACAAGTTTTTATGGAAACTGCTATTGAAGCATACACAAAGCTTATTCAATATAGTCCATAATTATCACTCATGGGTTTTATACAAAAAATAACTAAATGATAGTACATTTTTAAAATTTATATGCAAAGCATAATACTAGAGTGAAAAACTCAAAATGGAATCTCCAAGTTGTAAAAATTTTATAAACCAAACAAGAAACATACCCAATCACTATAAAATACATATTTTTAAATGATGATAAGACTTGCCCAGGCTATATCATATCAAAGATAAATTAAGGAAATAAAGCTTTAAGAAAATTATTTTAATGATAACCCCCAAGGCATTATTTATCTTCTAACCCAAGTGAAGTTAAAATTTATATAGGGGATACATCATAAAAATGGCAATTTAATAGTTATCTAAACATTCAAATTCTTTAAAAAGGCTTGATATCATATTTATAGGCATCTGTATCGAACTAATTTCCATCCCCAGGTCTATAAGTATGAAACCTTATTCATTTTGAGGTAATATACCATTGTATACATTCAAACAAAGCACACTTTTAAACATTGATGAAGAAAACATTTAATATTTTATTCCCTAATAGAAATTAGGTCTACAAGTAAAACCCAATATTTCAAACTTAAAGCTTGACCAACCTAGTTATGAAATGGATGTCGCTTGAATGTATTGGATGGTAGCTCATGTTCCTTCTTGCTAAAGCTCAATTCTTCCTCTATGTCCCCTATTTTCATTTTTTTCAATCTTCTTATTCTATTTCCACTCCACATCTATGCTTTGCATGGCCTCTATGTTCTTCTATTATACTACATATTATTCATTGTGAACTCTAATATGTCAATGCATGATCTACTTATTTGTCCTATTCACTCATAATCAATTACATTATTTCTGAGCATGGACACCACATGAAACACCTCCTCATCATAATGAAAGGTGAAGTCAACCTAAATCATGGCAATTATAACCTAATTCCATTATGACCTAATTTTTTTTCATTTAAAAAGTATGTTGTAACTTTGCTATTAAAATATTTACAAATTCAATGCCCAATTTTTTGTCAACATTACAAAACTTTGTTAATATAATTATTTTGGGTGATTTTAAACCTATTTCATCCCCCTTATGTCACCAAAATGGCATATAAGTATAAAAACTTACACATGATTCAAAAAACACCCAACACTTCTATAAGTTAAAATGCATAAATGGTTTACCACAACATAAATCAACAAAGTTTAGTCCAAATATAGGTTTCAAGGAAATACAAATAATCAATACATAAAATTTACATATTTTATAAATTAAAATCATCTAAGACAAGTAATGAATTTGAAACCAATGCAAACATGATTTATTAATCACAAGGACAACTAATGCAAAGCAAACACTTAACATTTTTGTAGAATACTATTATCATTTATTTCATCTAAACAATAAAGAGTGTAATGTGTGTGTGTAGGTTTGGTTCCATTAGCTATATCCTCAATCCTGATATCTACATCCTCTTCCCCTATGATACTCTCCATCTATTCCATTATGTGAGGGAAGGACAGTCCTACAACCACCCCAATGAAACAAAAAGGTATTTAGTTTGAGATAACAAAAAAATAATCAAGTACTCAATATATAAATATAATTATAAATAAATAAATATATACACATATATCAATAAACTACTATAATCTAAATCAAACCTAAAAATGAAACCATAGTCATACATGATTATGATACATAAAAACATAGGACATCCATAAGCATATATAATATAATTGATCATGAAATAAAATAGTAAATTGTCAACTATACAACATTAGATATACTATAAAAATCACAAAATTCTAATCATTAGTTTCACTTACCTTACTAATACTAATGTAGTTTTTGAAGAGTGGGACATAATGTGACACTTTCCCTTTTCCTCAAAGGATATCAAGTGAGTGACTACATCATTGATAATGGGGCCTTTGATAATGTGATGCTAGATAAAGTAGCTCATGCCATAGGTCTAACATGTACTAAAACATTTGGCTGTTACTATTCCATGAAAATAAAATAGTAATCCTAATTAGTTATATCAAAGAGGCATAAATAACTTTGGCTTATTTTCCTCAAAATAGAGTCAAAATGACCATATTAGTGGTAGATATCCTAGATACTTATGACATCCTACTAGGAATAAACTTCTGCAAAGAATTAGGTGTTATAATCTAATTAGATTTGTCTCAGGCTATGATTCAAATCAAAAGAGATAAACAATACCTATAACCTAAGTTGAAAACTATGTTTACATTATATAAGGTTGATTATATGAGAACTGATATTTTACATGAAGATAAATAGGAAATTATCTACTTATGATATAAGATGATTTAGATATGCCTGATGTAACAAAATGTAATAGCAATGACATATGGATGTTTAATTTTATGGACGTTGTTCCTAATCTAGTGTAGGTGCACGAGTCATTATTATGTCTCCAATCAAGGAAGTTTTTATTTTTTCATACAAATTATAGTTTGAATGTACCAACAATACTACCAAATACAAAGCTTTTTTCCTTAGCTTATAGGTTACTGAAGAGATGGCAATAAAAAATTTAAAAGTATAGGGAGATGTATAATTAGTTGTGAAACAAATCAAATTCCAATATAAATTAAATAATGATTATCTAAGGACTATCTAAATAAGGTATGAGAGAATAATTAATATTTTGAAGCTTTTTACATAATGGTTATTTCTAAAGAAAATAATATGAAAGCTACTGCACTTGCCATATCTACTTCATTATTGATTCCACACTCTGATATTGGAAAATATAAGCACATTACTAAATTGGTTTATAGTCCTAATGTGTTTGATAATTATAATAAATGCTAGGTTTTCAATGATCAAAAAATTATCTCTTTTCTTGAAAAAGTAGATATATTCAAGAATATCTACTTTGAAGGAAGTGATTCAACATAAAGGGAATATTCAATGAAAACTAAGAAATATGGAATTTTTAAAGAATAAAATGAGGGAGTAATTAAATTTAAATGAAATAAAATTCTTAAAGGTTTAGTTTCTCTAGAAGATTTGTTTATAAATGTAATAGGTTTATTAAAAAAGGACACAAAAATATTCTCTTAATCCATAAGACTACAAAAAAGTGAATATCAAATCTGAAGAAAAACCAAGATTGGTAAACATTGGCAAGAGTTACTCACTTGAAGAGTAGAGAAATTTTATTTCACTTCATTGAAAGTACATTGATATTATTTCTCATTCATACATTGATCCCAAATATTTTTGGCCAAAATAAATGCAACATACAATACCTGTCAAATATAATTCAAAACCTTTTAAACAAAAATAAGGAAATATAATGTGAAGATCACTGGGACTATTTTTGAGAAGGTTTAGAAAAAAATTAATACACATAATTTTTCCCATCCATCATTCAACATGGGTTGTGAAAATACTACCAGTTCACAATAAAAATGGAGAGATCAATATATGTGTAGATTTTTGAAATTTGAATTAGGCCTCTCTAAAAGATAACTAACCATTTCCAATTATGGATCAAGTGCTTCAAGTTGTCACATGATCAAAAATTATTTCTATGTTCAGTAGTTTTTTAGGATATTCAGATAGAGGTTTCCAAAAAAGATCAATAAAAAACTGCCTTTACCATCCCTTGGGGTACATTTACATACCATAGATTATTTTTGGCCTCATCATTTTAGGAATAACATTCCAAAGATAAATGGATCTCACATTAAATTATCCCCAAAATCAGATAATCATAGTCTATTTAAAATGATCTAATAATTTTATCAAAGAAGAGAGAAGACCATTATGAGCATTTATAAAAAATGTTTTAAAATTATTGTCTTCATGGTATTTATATGAACCCAAAAAAGTTAGTATTTGTAGTAATTGAAGGGAATTTACTTGGGCATATTATTTAAAAATACGGAATCAAAATTGATCCTTCAAGAGTTGAAGTTATTCATAAATTATATTTGCCAACTAGTAAGGTAGGAGTTCATTATTTCTTCGTAAAAGTATTTTTTTGAGATGGTTTGTACCTTACTTCATAGAATACATAAGACATGTTTCTGATATAAAAAGAGGCAATTATTTCAAATGAAACAATTAAGGAAACTATTATTCTAAGAAAATAAAGGCTATAATTGCTCACACCTACACTTTGGTATGTCTTGATTTTAAAAATGATTTAATTATATATTTCTATTTTTTTGATCATACTCTCTCAGCTATTTTTATTCGAATATAATACTAAAAGAATCAAATGAGTAATTTACTTAATGAGTTTTGGTCTAAAATACTATGAACTCAAATATTATCCTATTGAAAAACATGCATATATGGTTATCAAAGCAATTAAATCATTCAGGTATTATATTCTTAATTCTCATTCTATTGTAATGGTTCCTGATACAACCATAAATTATAATCTAACACAACAAGAAGTTCATTTAAAGAGAGGTAATTAGATCATGAAAGTTTAAGAGTTTTATCTTTAAATCAATCCTACTAAGCTGTTATAAGTCAAAAGATTATGTCAACTTATGGTAGAATAGTCTAAAAATTAGATGATTCATGTTTTTATAAGTGAAGATGAGCATGAAACAAAGAACTTGCCACCATTATTGTTTGTTGATTCTATAAATGAGTGGTATTTAGATATTACATATTTTCTAACATATTGTGAATGTTCATCACATCTAGATGCTAAAACATGAAAAATGCTTAAGTTGAATTTTAGCAAGTTTGATATTTGGGATGTCACTTTGTTTAAAATGAGTACCGATTGTTTCTTTTTGAGATGTGTAGATAAAGAACAAAAAGAGGATTTTTGAGGCTTTTCATAATCTAGCTTGTGGAAGTTATTTTTATGCATTATTAACACCATTAAAAATTCTAAGAGATCATTATTATTGGCCATCCTTATTCAAATATTCCTATGAATGGGAAATGAAATGTGAAGCTTGTTAATGTTTCATTGTTAGGACATAACTTTTAGATTGCCCCCTCAAACTAGTTGTGATTGAAGAACCCTTTCAATAATGGGGGTTGGATTTCATTAGAATGTTGAATCATGATTCAATAATTGGCCATACACATGTTCTCATAATGAAAAAATATTTCACAAAGTGGGTTGAATCAATTATAGTTAAACAAAACTTTGGAGGTGGTTTGTAAATTTATCAAAGAAAATATTCTAGTGCGGTACATTATTCTTAAAAAGGAAGTAATTGATAATGCATCAAATTTTTCTTCAGACGAGTTGGTTGGTTTATATTATGGTTATGGCATATCATTTTCCCATTCTTCATACTAATATCCATAGGGAAACAACCAAGCAAAATCTATCAACAAAAACCTTATTACTATCATTCACAAACTTGTAGATAAAAATAAGAGGAATTGGCATAAGAGATTATACAATGCATTATTGGAATATCATATCACTCCTAATAAATCTATTGGTATATTTCCATTATAGATGTTGTATGGAATGAATGTTACAAAACCCATAATGCTTGAATTTCATGCATTGTAATTTGTGAGAGCTATTGTAATTAGAATTTTGAAATTTCATTAGATAAGAAAATTACTATTTGAATAAGTGTGGAGAGGAAATAACATGCATTGTTGACATAATTTTATAACATCAATCTCATTTAAAAAAACTATTTGATAAGAAGGTGAAGAAAAGAGACTTTTAGATTAGAGATCTCATAATCTTATGGGATAAGTGTAGAGAACCAAATGAGAGAAATGGTAAGTTTGATTCTCTATGGATGGTCCCATTAAAGATAGAGAAATTATGTGGAAACAATAAATTATACTTGGCTTAGTGATATAGTATGTACCTTCCCTTGCCCTACAATGGGAAATATTTAAAGCATTGTTTCAAGTGAAAGCATGTTGTCCCCTTCATGTAAATAGGTGAATTTTTAGATTTTGGTTATGTTTCATACTTTCCATGTTTTTGGTTATGTTATCTCATTTTTTATCCCTCATTTAATTTAGTCTCTTTTTTTTATTCCTTGGTATCTTTATTAAAATATTTTTTATGATTGAAATATGACTCTATTGCCCAATGGGTAAGGCACTAGTATATGAAACTAGAAATTATAAGGTTCATACGTTGTATTTTATAATCCAAGTCCCTAGTGGGAGCCATTTATTGTACTAAAATTTTAATACATGTGAAAATTTGGTCCCAATAAGTCAATTTGTTCACAAATGATCACAATGTGTTTGGTTGATTGTCATAAATGTGTGTTTCAAAAGTTAATGTGTTCAAAATTGACTGGGTTCACCAAATAATATTCAAAATGTTCAACTAGTAAAAAATTGATGAAAATTCAAGTAATTTGTATCTTATTAGGTTTTGAATACCTACTTTTCATAATTTGGGTTTTTGATGAATTCAAAAAACCTATACAAAACTTGAGCCCTTACTTTGTATTTAGTGGGTTCCCGAATATGACTTTACACATATTATAATTATGTTATCCCTTTTGCATGCATTAGAATTTGAAATATTATCTATTTCTTGACCCATTTCCCCATTTTTCCTCCCAAATTTAAATTTAAGGTGATTATTCAACTTGGTTACAAATAATTTTAGGAGGTTATAGATTTTTATCTTAGTAGATTTTCAACATTTAGTACACTTTATCATATTTTCAACTTTGTGAAATATATCATTGGAAATTTGAGATCAAAAATATCTTCATCAAAATTTGGATAATATTGTGTATATTTTAAATTTCATAGACTTGTTTCATACCTTAGTGGAATATTAAAATGGCTCAACACTCTTCGGGTTCCCTAACATTGCAAAAGGCCATCACAATTCCAAACTATACACAACACTTGATAAAAATATGAAATTTATACAATATACAATTTATTTTAGAGCCCTTAAAAAAATTTATAGGGATCCTAAGATATTATTAATAGTCAAATTAAATCTGATCCCTACATGGTACATATTAGAGTTATACTCATTATAAAACATATATTGGGATTTTGTTGTTTGCATAGTCTCTATCAAGATTCTGAATAGTGAATAACATACATTAGAGTTATACCTATGCATACCACATATTATAACTCCAACCATTTCAAGGTATACCATGAGTTTATACCTATTGCATAACAACCCTAGTAATTCCAAAGTTTACATTATCTTCCATATATTCTACCTTTCTACTAAGCATGTCTTTAATCTCTACCCTCTTGTTGAAGAGACTTGCCTCACTCAAATACCATATGTTAAAAAACTTGAATAAGAAGGGTGACATGATATACTGATTTCAAGGGGTTGTTCCTCCCAATTTGAATAAAACATTGATAAAATCATAGATAATAATCTTGGGCACATCAATTTGATAGAATTCTAGGAAAGAGTGAATGCTAATCCAATGTTAGAATGGATTCAAAGTATACACAATAATGTTCTTCCTCAAGATTTAGCCTTTTCAACATTAGTTCATTGTCCTAAATTGGTATTTATTTTAACAAGTCATTATGAAAAGGAAAATAGATAATTAAATAATCCCAAAGATGAATTTTTTGTTTGCCTTGGTGATAAACACATTGAGTACATGTTGAAGATACATGATCATGAGTCATTTGTGAAACTCACTCTTGAAACTACTCAATAGTTCTAGGACACAACTTAGATTTATTTATTCAATATGATAAATAAGTACTAGATAATGAAGCCAATAAGTTTAGTCTCAAGGTTTCCAAAGGTATTTTCAAATTTAATCAAAATGGAAATCAATGATACCATACACTCCTGAATAGGCATATTTGAAATCATACTACTAGAGACTTCTAGGAGTGGATGTATAGATATATTTGGATCATTCATGAACATAAAAAAAATATCAATTGGGATGAATTAATAAGTGAATCTATTCATAGAAAATATAATATGTACATACATTAGGTAAATTTTACATTACCTCTTACCTATTTTATGTAGTTGATCGTAGATTGATCTTCAACAAATTTAATATTGTTGGCTATATAACTTCATACAAAATTATACAATTTATATCCTCAACTCATATTGAGGAATAGTAAAAATAATTTCCATATAATTAAAGTTTTATTCATATAGTATGTCATTTAGATGTTTTAATAGGATCCTTAAAATCCCAAGTTATAAGGTTCAGCCTCTACAAAAATTATAAAATGGGGAGCTTGGTTCATTCAATTCACTACTTTTTCATACATCAAGGTATGTGGGTTTGAAAAATATTTGTACATGATACCTAAAATTTTTGATGATAAATGAGCACTAATGGAGTTATTACATCAACTTTTTGAGTCTCATAAGTTTTTATTTAACAAACACAACACATACATACATTTCACAATCATAATTATAAGATACACTTGTGATTCTATTACCAAAGCAAAAGGTATATATAAAGAAATTATTAAAATCACTCTTCCTCCATTTCATAGTAGGCTTTATTTTTATGTTAGGGGACTAATTGAAAATTTTATTATTTATAAATATCATCATGTTACCTATTTTAAATAATTTTGGATTAATTGTGATGATGATACAAATGTTAGGGTATAATATTATTCTTGTTTTAGCATATAACATATCATTGAATATAATATTAAATATTTTATTGAATAATTTGAAGATTATGACAATATTTTTGATATCATTTATTAGGAATATGATATTGAATCACAACCTCTACATCAAATTTACTAGATAAAATTCTGTCAACATCTTTGGAAGACAAAACTCAATAAATGCTAGACAAAACACTTTCTTGGCTCAAAATAAAAGGGATTAATGTTATTTTTTTAATTTTTCCTCTACCATTGAGAAGTGTGGATATAGGTTCTCATAATATTAATATACAACATAAGGAAAGTCAATAATAAATTCTTATTCAAGCATGGATATCAATCAAATTATGATAGAAAAAATAAAATAAAAAGAGGATGTGATTCCAACAACTAGTCAACCTCAAAAGCTTCCCAAGGTTAAAATAAAAAGGTTATTTAAAGGAGAAAAAAGTAATTTATGACTTTATAGTTCTCTAAGTTCTTCAGATTTTAATGTTGTGCATTCTAAATTTCTAGTCATAGACACCACACAACAATTCATAGCTATAGATACTCCCTTGATAATCTATGTATATAATTCTCCCAAATTAGGTGCTGTATTTACCAAATTTTATACCAAAATAGATAACTCATAGACTCTTCCTTCACCTAAACATATGAGTCTTCCTTATTTTTCAGCCCTTAAATCTCAAATAGAATCACCCAAGTTAGATCAAGGTGATGTTTTACCCCAATCTACTCAAACCTTGATGATTTCTCTAGCTCCTTCTGTACTCAATCTCAAATGGAACATGATTTTTCTAAACAATCATCCAATAAAAAGATTCATCTTGGCTAAATGAGGTTGTTAATAAAATAAATAAAATAGTGCAACCTCAAAAATTGATTTTAGTGCACTCATCACTCCTACTCCTCATATGGTAAATAAACATAAGATAGTTTATAGACTATTGATAGATGAACAAAGGGTAATGGTGTGATAAGGTGGTATTTCCATCCCCTAGACAAATATAAAGAGGATATCAATGTTACATATAACTAGATATCAAAAATTCATATTGGTAAAGTCATGTGGGAAGGAGTAAAATAGAATGTACAATCAATACTAGTCACACTCTAAGAATATGGATCAAGACAAAGTGACAAAGGATAAATTAAAATAGAAATTTGAAAATATCTCATTAGTTGTTCATAAATTGGTGAAATTAATTCAATTCTCATCTTATGATATTTCACCTCAAATTTTTGTTTGAAATACATTGAATGTAGCTAAATAAATTAGACATATGGAGAAAATATACAAAATAATGGTCATAAAAGTTGATGTTGTAGGGAATAAAAAAAATGTTATGTATATATAAATTGAGATTCAATCTAAATTTTATCTTTATAAAAGGGAATAATATAAATATGAAGTTGAATATGGTAAATGGAAATGGTTGCTACCAAAATTGGAAGTCTTCTCTAATATATATTTAGTTCTAATTGAAGAAGTCTTTTTAAAACAAGAAAGTTATGGTGATCTCATATAATTTTTAGGCACAATTTTTTTTTACATCCACATTCTGGAGGAAGGCCTAAAGAACTTCAAATAATCCCAGTCAATTGAAAATAATGCAATAAATGATATTTATGAAGTAATTGAGAAAATTCCTTGTGCATTTGTAGATGATAAAATAATGGTTATTATATCACAATCAATCATAGAATATCTCAAGTAATTATTTGAAAAAGAGATAATTCCCAAATCTTTATTCAATATTGGATTAATCTGGAAACTCATTAAGTATCAAGATTATTTTGATAAACTTGATAAAAATTTGAAAAAACTTCATGTTCCACATAAAATGATTGATATTCATTATGAAAGAGAAATTGGTTTCATAAATTTAGATGGCCCTAATGAAAATAAAGTGACAAAAACCATGAATAACTTTGATGAATATAGGAAAATATTACAATAGATTAAATAGAAATAAGTTCAAGTTGAATTCACAATGAAGAAGATGATTATAATGAAAAAACATTTCACAACTCTCAATCCTAATTTTTAATAATGTGATTTTCATGACTCTTAGGTTTTGAATTTTTATAATGTCACTTCCACATATTTTAACTCATACAATTTTACAATGTCAATTTTAAACTTTTAAGTTGCACATTTTTGTCATAACACTTTTACAACATTTAAGTTATGATTTTTTGTCATAACACTTTTGAAACTTTTAAGTTGTGCATTTTTGTAAAATCACTTTTGAAACTACTCAAAATTTTATAAAATGTGGTTATGACCCATAATCACCAGCTTATAAGCTATAAATATAAGTTTTAAAGTCATTGAAAGGGGTTTTTGACATAGAAATAAATTTTGGCAAAGGAGGAATAATAGTTTTGTATGTATAGTTCAATGAAGAATCAATACAATAGAAATTTGTGAGACTTTATGCTATGGATTTTTTAATATGGATAATATGTGTGATTTTATTCATTCATTTTTATTCTTTTCTTTAAAATCTACTAAAAACTTATTAAAATTTTTAGTGATTTGACATTCTTTATATAAAAATCTATTTGATTTTATATAGAGGATTTAAAATTAAGAAATTTTAGTGAAATTAAGGAAATAGATTTGTATTTTTTTCCCCTATAAAATAATTTTTTTTTGAAGTCTTTTAGGTTCAATATATCCTTGGTGAATGTAATTATATCTTATGTTCAAAGCCTATCTTTTTTTTCCTTAATGAGGAAAGTAGTTTCCATCGTCATATTGATCGTCCATCCTATAAACTATGGATAGTTATAGTAATTTTATGTGTTTAAAATTGTAAATATATCCTCTTTTTTCTCTCTTATTTTACTTTCTTTCTTCTTATTTCATAATATTCTTCTTATTCTCTCAATTTTCCTTTCTTCCACCTCATACTTTTGGGTTAAAATTACAAGAACCCTTTACAAAGACAATATTTTTTACTATAGATATTTTGATTTTTATTAACTATTTTAATTTCAATAAAGGTAAATCTACCTTCCAATAGGAAAGGGACTTAATCCATACAATTTTTACTGAGAATGCATAATTTTTCCCCTTGACAAAGTTTTTGACCAACACCCTTGAGATAATAACTTATCCCTTACTTATAGGCTTTGTAGCTCCTAACCTTCCAATATACAATGGTAAAGGTGATATTAAATAATAAATTCAATTATTGAACACAAAATTATTTGATTACACATCTAAATATATATTATTAACCAAGTTTTTCTAAAGAAGTCTCAAAGTTTATGCTTTGCAATGGTTTTGTGATGTCTGCCTCCAATTAGTTAGAGCATTGAACCCTTTGGTTGATCAATTCCTAGCACACTTTTCCATAAAAATTAATGATAAGCTATCTTATGTACAAATTTATAAACTAAGGCAAGGGTGTAATGAGCCAATCAATTATTAGATACTATGGTATAAGACCATTCTTACTAAGATGATCAATCTTATGAAAGACAGTGAATTACAAATCATATTCAAAAAACATTTACTTTCACTATTGCATGATTTTATAATATTAAATAAATTTAAGGCTTTCAATGAGTTATGTCATACAATGAGAGAATGAAAATATAAACTAATAGATTTGAACAAACTCAAGTATGCACCCAATCCTCCAAATACTTTAACAACTAAATTTAAAAGTAAACCAAGTTACAAGGTTAAATAAAATGAAAACAAGAATAAGGCAAAGGCAAAAACTAATGAAACATTACAACCTATAAATAGACTTCAATTATCAGCTCCATAGAAGAGGAAATTTTCATGATTACCATCACCTCCTCATGTACTATTACAAATGTCAGTAGAGTAAAACCTCATATCTCTTCCTCCACCACAATAGTTTGATGAAAGTAGGCATACACCTAATGATTATGATAATAATTCATACTAAAATTACTATAGAGCTCCTAGACATTATAAAAATAAATGTTAACATTAAGGCATAAGATACAAGATATTAATGATGAAAATACTATTAAGTTAAGAACACCTACAAAGGAGTACATAAGAAAAAAATGGACACTATAAACTAAAAAATACTCAATGGTCTATTTATAAGACATTAAGGAATTGAGATCAAGGGTACTTCCATAGTACATCTTGTATATGATGCACATCCTCCACATGTAACATATGAAAACCCAATAGATAGTATTATTGGTACACATACAATTATTTCACCATATTTATTGATGATTACATTTGATAAGATTGTTGATGAAGGTTTAGATCTGCACACACTAATCATATAGGGCTATGCTAGTAGAGAATTAATAGATAGTGTCATGGTTAAAAATGGGTCAAGTGAGAAAGTGTTTAAAATGACAATGATTAACACAAAGATACACACAAAATGAGTTATAATATTATACATGAATGGTTAAAGGATTTTATGAAAGCACACAAAAAACTCTTAGGTGCATTGTGTTACCTCTTTAAATCAGCTCTGTTATAACTACTACTCTATCTATAGTATTACAAAGCATGGGTTATTTGACATGTTAGGACACTCTTGGATACAAAATCTCTAGTTAGTACCATCTATAGTGCATTAACATATCAAATATATACACAAAAATAATGTCATTATAGTTTCAAGCATTTAAGTGAGTAATGTCTTTAGCCACTGCAATCTCCTCCTCCATACCCATAATCAATGTAGTTGGTTGTTATACCTATTTAAGATCATTGTGTGGAGTTATTTATTTTAATTATTATGGATATTATATTCAATAAGATCAAAGGAGAGTAGGTGACTCTCCTAGGTAGCTAAATTTATAATAATCTTCACATTAGAGAGTTATTTAGGGCTTATAGAGACCATTATCTATTTTACCACATACTAAGATAAAATAATAGATAATTAATCATATTTTAAAGTGGATACAAAAAATGATACATTATCCTATTATACAATGAAATCCACAGAGTCCTTGGCCTTCTAGAGTTACTCATCATACACATGATCTTATGAGTATGATGATAATGAAATTACAACATATGAATCATTTTCATATTTTGATACACTTACATTTTGTAATTTTTTCTCATAACATATGACCCTTGTATGATATATAAAATCCCAATGAATATCCAATTGAATGGATAATTAGTTAACACATTTAAAATTCTAATATAATATTAAGAAAATATAAAAAAATCAAATAATTCAAAAATATAAAAGGACTCAAATATTTAGAAACACAAAAATTAGGACCTAAGCATGACATGATTACCAGGACACAATATTTTACATATGTTATATGTCACATGTTTTATAGATGGAATATTATTTTTCACACACATGTATTTCATGGTGTATAAGTATGATGTAGGCCAAATAGATCATACATGGACACATAGATGTTTGACTCTCCTATACCCAGTGACCATGGATATGATGGAGGAATATTATTACATAGGTCACAATATCATAGGTTATATATTTATATGACCTATTACCATGTTTATATACATATATTTCTTACACATGTCTTTCTAGTTACTCATATCTTATATAATGCTACATGGATATGCTACTTTACTATTCTATAATATTGGCATATATGAATGGCATACACTTGTTTTAAATTTCTATATGATTCATTGATATTATTAATATTTAATTACAGGATAATAGTTTATTACATATTATATGTGACCCTTGTCATTGTATGTGTGTCATTCATTTTTTTTGTGACATCTTGATGTCCCTTGATTTTGGAAAATTTGCCTTATTTTTTGGGACATATTTATGTCCCTTATTTATGGCCCTTTGCCTTGTTTATTGTGACATATTTATATCCTTTATTTGTATCCCTTGGTGTTATGTGTGATATTGTGTGTATATAAGTAAATTAATCTAGGATCGCTAGTTATGCATGTTCAGCTTATTGAGATTTTTGATATTGATAATTTTTTTGGGTGCCATGATACATCTCTATTTTATCTAATTTATAAAATATATAAATTAATTAAAAAATTAGATAAAATAATGAAATAAATTATATTTATATAGATGTGTAATAAATGAAATAAATTAATATTGAATTTACTATATTTGGAAAGATACTAAATGTGGAAATTTCTAGAAGGAAATAATTTAGATGAAAAATAAGAATTCAAGATTGTAAGTGAAACTTTGTAGCTCTGTAATGATGTTTTAAATTAGGAATAATGTTTATATTAGATATGGGATAATAAAATTATAATTGGATATGATCAGTCCATGTTGTTGTCCTTAGGGTGCATCAACATTCAATGAGGATTTTCTCATTGTGAAAGGTGATAAGTTTGTTTTTTTCTATATGTTTTGTTTGACTATATAAGAGCTCTTAATATATTTTAGATATCACATTTTACCTTATTTTTCACTTGTAACTATATCTCAATTGACCATGCATGATAAACATATAAAATAGAAAAGGGGTTAGTGGTTTAAATTTTACTAAATCTCAACACCCCCTATGTTGAGCACCACATACATACTAATACTCCAAATAGGGATAAAAATATATGTATTTATACCATGATATGGTGGTGTGTGTTAAATACTGGTGTAAAATTAGAAATGTTGGTGTAATCTTGGTGTGATTAAGTGCCTCAAAAATGACTTGTGATATTGAATGTGTATGTAGACTTAGCTTAGGGCTACTAAGGCTATGTGGAATTTGAAGTAGGAAAAATTTGTGATTTTATCTCAATGTATAGTTAGATATTTTGGTTATTTTATTTGAAATGATCCATTTATGAAAAACATAAGGTTCATCTTGCACATTTATCAAACTAGGATAAGATTAGGGAATGAGATTGATATTGTCTAATGAATAAAGATAACTAAAATAGAAGTATGCATCAGTCTAAAGGTGAGTCTATATTATTTATAAAGTTGGATTAGGTTTTTTATAATCAAAGTTTTATTAATAAGTAAGGGTCATCCACATAAGAAGTAAAGGAAGGGGGTCAAAGACTGTTCAATCAGGAATGAGCAAGTGTGTATAAGGAGCGGTTGCAAGTGCATTATTTTAGAAATAATTGTTAATTTATGTGTTTAAATCTTCCCCAATTTTATTATAGTAATGATAAAAATAAAAATTAATAGAGTAAAATGAATAAATATGTACCTCAACTTATGTATGAAGAATAGTCTTGAATGTTGGCCAAAAAATTGAACTATGCTTCAAGCAAAACTTATAATGAAACATGTATAAATTCATTTATTAATAAAAAATAAAGAATTAAAGACAAGAGATATTATATATATAATAACAAGGAATAAATACACCTAGTTAGGTACATGAGCCAATAAGTTTTCTAGTGCAAAATTGGTGATTGTAGAAGCTAAGACCCTTGGAGATTTATTCTTCATTGAAAACACTTAGATTGGACTATGCATACCCTAATCCTAATTTAAAAAAGAGTGAAATTAAGAAATAAAGGTTTTATTTACTCCATCATTTCATTCTCTAGGTAGTTAAAGTAGCTTGGAATACTTGTATGAATTTTAATAGATTATTCTAGTGGGAAAACTAGTGAAAAAGGTGAACCAACCATTATAGATGATATTAAGGTTCATTTTTGATGAAAATAGTGCATAAATAAGTAATAATATGGACACATGCCATGCATATTTCTCCAATTTTATATCTTTGTGTATATAGATTATAAAACCATGTAATACACTATAATTTTCTAAACAAAACATCTGTGTGAATCTCAAAACACATGATACCTCCAATTTGAGAAAAATATGAGATATACTTATGTAAAAACATAAAATATATTTTTGAGAAATACTATAACTAATTTTTAGACTGAGTAACAATTTGATAATTATGAAAATTGTTATTTTCTACTTGTTAAGACAATAACACATTATATTGGTCATCGCTGGCCTACACACTTGTCCAAATGGAACAATGTTGTCTAAAAATACAATCTAGGTATAAATAATGATAAAATGTGTAAATATTTATGATTAATGACTATATTTTATACTTTTTATAGTTTCATCTCTAAGAGAAACTACTGTGTATGACCCCTCTTTTGAGGTGAGTTGTGAAGCCTACACAATAACTTAGCTCAAAATAAAAAGTTATGTGAGAGATGTTATAACAATATGTAATTTGAATAGTAATGATAAAATTAAGAGCATTACATCATAATATATAAGTTTAATAAAGTATTTGTAATGATATGCATGTGGAAATAAACATACATAGTGACATTGTTAATATAGATGTTAGTGATGAGGTATATAATTAAGTGATCAAAACTAACTATTGAAAGATGAATATAATTAATTTGGGAGGGATGAATGATATTGATCATGGAATTTATAAATGGTTAATATGTATGATTTCCATCATGAATATGAAAATTATAAAACATGTGTCATTACCATGATGCACACACACAAAGAATACACACAAAATAGACAAAGAACACAATATAAGGCCAATGGGACACATACAAGGGACATATTCAAATGTCACTCACATAAATATATAAAAACATAATAGGCATAGAGCCACACACAAGGACATGTTCAAATGTATAGAATAAAAAATAATGAATACACACAAGTTATGAAACATTGAAGAAAACATGTAAAACATGTAAGATTAAAGGTAATTAATAAACATAAGAAAATTTTAAAATTAATGTATTAAAAAAATTAAGTAGATAATAAGATTTTAATGTGAAATTAAATGACCAATATCGATAATTTTTTTTTAGTGTAAGGAACTTGAGTATGAATAAGAATGGATAACCAAAGAATGATAAAATTGTTGACACTTAGATTTGCACCCTTGAAGAGATGCTTAGTTCTCATTATCCAAGTGGTTAAAAGGAATCATCTCTCTTTTTGTAAGTGACAACTTCATTGAGATGAATCTCTAGGTTAAGGGCTAGCTCCCCTTGATGCACCTTTAAAGCTCTCTCTAATCTATCAAATGTATATGAAAAGGGTTAAGAAAAATAGCCAAAGAAATAAAATGGTGATGCACAAATATGAATTATCCTCCTATTTGAATTAAAATACACTACTTAAAGGTAAACAAGGACGTTTCACACAAATTCATAATAAAAAGACATTACGGCATCAATATTTCATAAGTTAGACTCAGGAAGGTATTTGACACTTAGAAGCATGAAAAATAATTCCACAAAGGGAATAAACATACACCACTTCTAAGACTCTTATACACTTAGTAAACAATACTAATAAAGACCTGAAACAACATCTGTTTTGCACATTGGTAAGTGACCATGGATTGATATGCTAGAAAAGTAACTTTTCACTAGTCATTATCAACAAGATTCAAAACTATACTTAATAATAAAATGTGTGAATGGAAATATAACTTGTATATTTATTCAAGAGTTCTATAAGTACAAATATAGCTAGATTTTTGCCATAACCATTGGAGGCCACAAAATGAGCCAAGAGAATGCATATATATAGCCTTTGAGAGAGAGATCGAGCCAAGGGAATTTAAGGGTCACTTGGACATGTGTCACCTTAAGAAAATAAATAATTAGATTAATTTTTTAAAGATGCTTTTCCTATTGTTAAATCAATAGAATCAAGATATTCTAAACTATATTTTTATATAGATGAGTCCATTTGTTGAAATTTTATTCCAATTCTAGTTGCTCTTTACTAGCTCATTAAGCTATATAACGGTACAAGAACTTAAACCATTGACCTACCTATTTTTGCCTACTATACACTAGATTATCAAGATTTTTACCATTTGTCACCTTTATCTTTGCCTTCTAGTTCTAATCGAGCCTTTCTTTTAAACTCTAATGGCTAGTTTTTATAGTCTAAAATTGACGTGTTGTGGGCCATCACTCCTTTGGGTATTTTATTCGGACTTATATTTTTTCAGACTTCTTATCTTGGTACTTTATAGAAAGAATTTGTTTGGTTCTTTTGTCTCTTTTATTCTTTTCCTTCATCTTGGTATTTCATGCCTTAAACAATTTTTGCAAACAAAATGTACGAAAGAAATGGACTTTGGCACCTTTTCAAGTTTTCTGAAAGAATTCTTCAAACAATTTCTCTAAAAGAATTCCTTTAGACTTTCTATTTGGCCCTTTTTGGTTCTTTGGAATGACGCTTTGGAAAGTGAAAAAGACCTTTTTTGAAAGGAAACATACCCTTTGGCTTTTTTTAAATGGTCCACCTTCCCACGAAACAATCTTTTAGACTTTTTTAAAGTGTCCCTTCAGAGAATTTGAAATGCCCTTCAAGAAGATTGAAAGTGTCCACTTAGCCTAAAAAGGTCTAGAAAATTTGTTACCTACCCTTCAAAAAATTTTAAATTCCTTTCAAAAAAATTGGAAGTGACCATTTAGAAGATTGAAGATGCCTTTTTATTTTGAGTTACCCTTTAGAGTAACTATCATGGACCTTAAAAGTGTTAAGTTGTGGAGCTAAAAGCTTCACCAAATGAGTATTTTGAAATTTGTAGGAGTTACATAGTCACCGACATCGATTAGGAGTGACCGACGTCAGTCAAGAGTTGACTAGGAGATGCCGGCGTCGATCACCTGTGCATCTAGAATGCTATTTCCATGGACAGAGTAGAATGTTTACATGGTAGGATTAAGTGTTAGTCTTAAGTCCACGTCTCTATTTTTAGTAAGACTATTTAGAGCCCTTGATTAGGAGGTGCATCTAATGGCTGTAGTTGTATGCTCATGTTTCCTAATTATTATATAATAAGATAAATCTTCATAGCTTATTGTGGAAATGTTGAACAGTATAAGATTGTATATGTGTATCAATCCAGGTTGTTGGAATTGATTGTAATTGAGAGAGGTGTGGAAGAAAAGAAGTTTCTTCAATTGTATTCCTTTTGTAAAGAGTTTAATACAAGTTTTCAAGGTGGTTTCTTGTATCTCTTATTGTTCTTTGCTATTTTTGATTCTAGTTACTTATATTTATTGTTTAATTCCACATTTAATTACTTTCATATAGTAATCAACATTGTTGGTTGATCCCCAACAAGTGGTATCAGAGCTCAGGTTGACTAATAGGTGTTTCAGATCTGGTTAGTGTGTATTGATTATAGGTTACTCACAGGGATTTTTGTTTGAGTGGGAGAAAGCAATGGCAGAAGAAAGTAAACTGAGAATGGAGAAGTTTAATGGCAAGAATTATCAACATTGGAGAATGTAGATAGAGGATTATCTGTATCAGAAAGATCTATACTTACTATTAGGTGGGGCTTTAAAGAAGCCCAAAGACATGGATGATGAAGAATGGGAAGTTCTTGATAGAAAGGCTCTTGGATCTATAAGATTGAGTCTGGCATCTACTGTGATATCTAATTTATCATAGGCAAAGACAACGGTAGAGTTGATGACTACTTTAGCAAATTTATATGAAAACCCTCAGCTTCAAATAAGGTATATCTTATGAAGCAGTTATTTAATTTGTGAATGCAGGAAGGTGGATCTATATCTAATCATCTAAATGATTTCCATGGAATTTTAAATCAATTAAATTCAGTCAAAATAGTGTTTTATGATGAAATGAAGGCTCTTTTAATATTATGTTCTTTGCCTGAAAGATGGCATAGCTTGGTAATGGTAGTTAGTAATACTGCATCTACTTCAAATATTATAAAAGTAGAGGATGTTGTTAGTGTAATCTTGAATGAAGAAATTCGTAGGAAAATCACAGAGGAAACATCAGGGAATGCTTTAAGTTTTGAGAGTAGGAGAAGGTAAAAAGAGAAGGGCAAGAAAAGGAGATCAAGGTTTAAGTCAAAGATGAGAGGTAGATCCAAATCTAGAAATGGCAGGAAGCCACAATGCTAGAATTATGGAAAGATAGGGCACATAAGCAAAGATTGCTGGTCAAAGCCTAAAGAAGACAATCAACATGAAGGTAAAGAAGAAGCAAAAGTTTTAGGTATTGCACAAGATGCTCTTATATTCTCTTTGCATAATAATATAGAATCTTGGGTTTTAGATTCTAGTGCATCTTTCCATGCAACCCCTAATAGAGAATATTTTAGTGACTATGTCCATGGAGATTTTGGAATAGTTTATTTAGGGGATGATGAGCCTTGTAAAATTGTTGGCAAAGGAAAAGTGCAGCTAAAAATGTAGAATGGAAACACATGGGTGTTGAGAGATGTCATGCATGTTCCCAGCTTGAAGAGGAATTTGATTTCTGCAAGAAAGTTAGGGGATGAGGGTTATACAGTAACTCTCACAGCTGAATCTTGGAAGGTGACCAAGGGTGCACTTGTATTGGCTAGAGGTAAGAGAGTAGGTACTCTCTATTTATGTAATTGTATTACTGATAATTCTCCTTCTGTATTATCTACTTCAAATGTGGATACAAAGTTGTGGCACTCTAGACTCAGCCACATGAGTGAGAAGGGAATGTCTATTCTTAAGTCAAAAGGTAAGCTTTCAGATTTGAAAAGCATAGATCTAGATTTTTGTGAGCATTGTGTGTTTAGAAAATAGAAGAGAGTGAGTTTTCTCAAGACTGGGTCAACAAAGAAGAAGCACAAATTACAGCTTGTTCACACAGACGTTTGGGGACCAGCTCAGGTTGCTTCTATTGGAGGATCATGGTACTATGTTTCTTTCATAGATGATGCTACAAGAAAGGTATGGGTCTATTATATAAAGAAGAAATCTGATGTTTTTGACACGTTTAAGATTTGGAAAGCTATGGTTGAGAATGAAATAGGTAGAAGATTGAAGTGCCTGAGATCTGACAATGGTGGTGAGTTCTGTAGCTATAAGTTCAACTAGTATTGTTATATGCATGGAATATGTAAGCAAAGGATGGTTCCAAGGACACCTCAAAAAAATGGAGTTGCTGAAAGGATGAATAGAGCAATAATGGAGCGTGCATGGTGTATGAAATTGCATGCTAGTTTGCCCTTAGAGTTTTGGGCAGAAGCTATGGATACTATAGTGTACCTGATTAATAGAGGACCCTCTACAATGCTGGATGGTGGAATTCTAGAAGAGGCATGGATAGGTAAAAAGGTAGATCTCTCATTTCTCAAAGTTTTTGGTTGTGAAGCCTTTGTGCACATTGATAAGGAAAATAGAAAGAAGCTAGATGCTAAGTCTATGAGGTGCACATTTATTGGCTATGGCTCTGATGATTTTGGATTCAAGTTTTGGAATCTAGGAACTAACAAGATAATTAGGAGCCGTGATGTTGTTTTCAATGAAAAAGTGATGTATAGTGATCAGCACAAGAAGCTAAATCAATCTGGGTAGAGTAATGGAGAATTGGATGAGGTGACGGTCCAAAATGAGCTTGTAGGAAAAATTAATCACAGATAGGAAAACATAGAGACCGACGTCAGTCAGGCAGGAACCAACATTGGCAATACAGGAATTGATGTCGGTTAGACAGTGATCAATGTCGTTCAGGCAAGAACTGATGTCAGTCAGGCAAAACCGATGTCAACCAGTTATAGGCCTGAAAGTGATAGAGTTTGGTCACTGTCAAAAAATTTGGGTGGATAGCGTGTTGTGAATGAGTCTTAGATGCCCATCAGGAGGTCAAAAAGGGTAAGTAAACCTCCAATTTGATATTTCCCTTCATTATTCTATTTATTGCTTATTGATGGTGGAGAACCAGAGAGTTTTGATGAAGCAATACGGGTGGAATCCAAGAATCAGTGGGAGCTAGGCATGAATGAGGAGATTGATTCCTTGAAAGAGAACCAAACATGGGATTTGGTTGAGTTGCCAGTGAGAAAGAAGACACTAAAGAATAGATGGATCTACAGATTGAAGGAAGGTGAGAATCGACAGATGAGATATAAGGCCAGGTTGGTAGTGAAAGGATTTGCACAAAAACTAGGTATTGATTTTGGTGAGATTTTTTCTCCTATTGTTAAAATGACTTCTATACGGACTGTATTGTCTTTAGTTGCTATTGAGGATTTGCATCTTGAGCAGCTTGATGTTAAGACAATGTTCCTTCATGGAGATTTGGATGAAGAAATATATATGGATCAGCCAGAAGGATTTGAGGTCAAAGGTAAGGAGAAGTTAGTGTGCAAATTGAAGAAAAGCTTGTTATGGCCTCAAGCAAGCTCCTAGATAGTGGTATTTGAGATTTGACAGGTTTATGACTGAGCATGGCTATAGTAGGTGTCAATTTGACCATTGTGTTTATTTTAAGAGATTGGATAATGGTAGATATATTATTCTATTGTTGTATGTAGATGATATGCTGGTTGCAGGATCACACATGCAGGATATATTTGAGTTTAAGGTGAAATTAGCTCACACATTTGCCATGAAGGATTTTGGAGCAGCAAAGAAAATCCTTGGCATGAGCATTAAGAGAGATAGGAGAAATCACAGGTTGATTTTGTCTCAAGAGGATTATGTGAAAAGGTGTTGAAACGGTTCAATATGTAGGATGTAAAACCGGTAAGCACACATTTGGTTGGACATTTTAAATTGAGTAAAGAACAATGTCCTAATTCACATGATGAGGTAGAGTACATGAGTAGAGTTCCATATGCTTCCACAGTATGGAGTTTAATGTATTTAATGGTATGCACTAGATCGGATATTGCCCAAATAGTGGGAGTTGTAAGTATATGGCCAATCTAGGAAAGGAACAATGGAAAGCAGTTCAGTGGATCCTTAGATATTTGAGAGGGACCAACAGTAGGCATTTGTGATATGGAGGTTCAAATACTTCTCTACATGGCTATGTAGATTTAGATATGGCAGGTGATTTGGATGGCAGAAGGAGCACCACAGGATATGTTTTCACTGTTGGTGGAATGGGGGTTAGTTGGATATCAAAGTTGTAGAAGGTTGTTGCCTTGTCAGATACAGAAGTAGAATATATTGCAATCATAGAGGCTAGCAAAGAAATTATATGGATGACATGGTTCATGGAAGAGCTAGGAAAGGAGTAAGAGAGTTGCAGATTATATAGTGATAGTTAGAGTGCAATTCATTTGGCTAAGAATTCAGCCTTTCATTCAAGAACAAAGCATATACAGCTTAGGTACCACTTCATTAGATAGGTATTGGAGGATGGTGAGTTGAAGCTGGAGAAGATCCATATAGATAAGAACCCTACTGATATGTTAACCAAGCCGGTAATAAAGGAGAAGTTGAATCTTCATTCAAATTTTGTAGGTCTTCATGATTGAGTTTGAAGATGGAGGAGCTAGAAGATGTTGTTGTACAGGTACTGGTGTAGCTATTTATCTCCAAGTGGGAGATTGTTAAGGTGTGGAGCTAAAAGCTTCACTAAATGAGTATTTTGCAAGTTGCAGGAGTTACACAGTCACCGGCATTGGTCAGGAGTGACCGACGTCGGTCAAGAGTCGACTAGGAGATGTCAGCATTGGTTATGTTCAGCTGATGTCGATCAAGTGCAGATAGGCAGGGACCAACGTTGGTCACTTGTGCGTCCAGAATGCTATTTCCATGGACAGAATAGAATGTTTGCATGGTAGGATTAAGTGTTAGTCTTAAGTCTGCATCTCTATTTTTAGTAAGACTATTTAGAGCCCTTGATTAGGAGGTGCATCTAATGGCTATAGTTGTATGCTCATGTTTCCTAATTATTATATAATAGGATAGATCTTCATAGCTTATTGTGGAAATGTTTAATAGTACAAGATTGTATATGTGTATCAATCTAGGTTGTTGGAATTGATTGTAATTGAGAGAGGTGTGGAAGAAAAGAAGTTTATTCAATTGTATTCCTTCTGTAAAGAGTTTAATACAAGTTTTTAGGGTGGTTTCTTGTATCTCTTATTGTTCTTTGCTATTTCTGATTCTAGTTACTTATCTTTCTGGTTTAATTCTGCATTTAATTGCTTTCATATAGTAATCAACATTGTTGGTTGATCCCCAACAAAAAGAAAATGTCTGATAAAATTCTTTCCTTTGGATTTTTTGAAAATATCCCTTTAAAAAGGAAAGTGTCCTTTAGAAGAAATGTAAGTGTCTAATTTTCAAAGAAAATGCCCTTTGATAAAGGTGCAAATATACTCTTCAAGAAGATTGAAAGTACCCTTCGAAAAAGTGAAGTGGACCATTTCTTGTGAGAAAGATACCCTTTGGGAAAGTGAAGTGGATATTTTCTTATGAGAAAGTAACCCTTCAAGAAAGTTGAACATACCCTTCAGAAAAAGTTGCCTCGGGAATTTTTTTTTAAAGAATTTCATTGAATGAAAGCCTGAAAGAAATACACTTAAGGGAAAAATCCTTAGATAAAAATTCCAAAATAATTTAATAAAGGCTTAGAATAAAACCCTGAAAGAATTCATTGCAAAGGACTTATCCAAAATACTAAAGAACAAATCTTTCAAAAGGAAAACACTTGGGTTTTTTATATGTAAAGGATTTCAGCTTTGTATAAGAAAACTTCTTCTAAGTGAAACCTGCATTCTATACTTGAGAAAAGGTATAAACTCACATTTTTACAAAAAGGGGTGCCCAATTTTAGGCTGAAGGGCCAAAATTTGGTCAATAAATTGGTAACTCATAGGGGTGGTATGCCTGTTATAGTGACCCGACTAGCAGCCTTATTCAACTCAAGGCTAATGGAGTCAATGTATTCTTGAAGATGACTAACAAAGATTATTCCAAAACAAAACACAAGGAAAAACACCATACAACAAAATCAAGATCAAGCAAAGATAACACAAAACCAAGATAAACTCACACATGTGCATAAGCACTTTGGAAACATAAGAAAAAATTATGAACTATATACAAAATAAAAGAGAAAATTAGTAATAATGTTTTAGATATATCCCATTAACTGGGATATGAAACTCCTCTCCATCCAACCTTGAGATTTGGAAAACATTATGCTATTTACACTGTGTGATCACATATGGGCCACTCCATAAAGCATCAAACTTTATGTGTCTCCTAGGATTGGCCCTATCTTCATCCCATTTTAGGATAATGTCTCCTTCTTTGAAACTCCTTGGCATGGATTTATTGTCAAATACTTCTTTTTTTGATCTTGGTGAGTTATCATGGTCTACATAGCCTAATCTATTATCTCTTCAAGCTCCATCAACTCACATAATCTGAATCCCATGCTCTCATTCTCTATCAATTATAATTGGTGGGTGAGGTTTAAAGCTGGTAACTCAAGTGAGATAGGAAGCCTAGCATCCCTTCCATACATAAGTGTGTATGGTGAGTTCACAATTTCTTTCTTTGGGGTGATCCTATCATCCCAATGGGATACATTTAACTTGGTATGTCAAGTCCTTTGATTCTCCTCTATTGTTCTCTTAATGATCTTAATCGGGTTCTTGTGTCTAGACTTAGCTAGTCCATTCCCTTGGGGATAGTAGTTGGAGGAGGTGTTAAGATAGATATTATGATTCAAAGCCCATTCACTTGTTCTTATTCCTAGAAAAGCCAAGGTATTATTTGAGATAATTATTGAAGGAGCTCCAAACCTAGTTACTATACCTTCATAGACATCCAAGACTAAGTTTTAATTTAACTCCTTAAGAGCTACAATTTTCACCCATCTTCTAAAATAATTAATGGCTATCAACACCCACTTGTGACCAACATTAGGAGGATTGATTGAACCTATGAAATCCAAACCCCATTGTATAAAGGGTTGCTCAACCTAGATTGGATGAAGAGGCAAGGAAAATATATTTTGTTTTCCATAAAAAAGAGAACACTTTTGTAATTTCCTTACCCAAGCATGGGTGTATTTGAATAGGATAGGACAAAAGTATCCTCCCCTCATTATCTTAGTAGCTATGGTTTTAGGAGCAAAGTGACCACTAGCTGGTCCATCATGGAACTCATGCAATAGTTTGTCAATCTAAACTAAATCAATACATCTCAATAACACACTTGAAAAGTCCTTCCTAAATAATAATCAATTATTAAGTACATAAGGAATGTATTATAGTCTAAAATACCTTCTCTTGGCCCTATCAAGACCTTGTGGACACTCACCCATTTGAAGGAAATGAATCATGTCTTGTGTCTAGCTCCTTGTGGCTGAAGGTATAACTTCTATAGGATCATCATGAAGTGACAAAACAACCTACATTTTGTCTTTAAAATCTAAATTAATATGCTCACACAATCCTTTTCCTTTCACTAACTTGGTTTTTTTGATCTCCACATCATATTCCATCACTTTGGTGATCCAACCTACCATTTTATCATTCAAATCTTTGATCAATAGAAAGTATTTTACACTAGGATGAGGCACAAAATTGTGAATCTTATTTCTAGACAATGTATGCTTGAACTTTTTCAAACTCCTAATGATTGAAAGCACTTGTTTCTCAACATGTGTATCATGTCTCTTAGCCTTCTAAACCTTGATTGAAAAAGGTAATAGGCTGTTCCAAACTTTCATCATTAGCTTGAGTAAGCATGACAGAGATTACCTCTTCATTCCTAAAAGTATACAAGTTGAAGTCCTTGAACAAGTTAGGACTTTCAAGAGTAGGGTCTTGGGCAATGGCTTGCTTGATCTCTTCAAAACTTTCTTTTCTCCTTCTTGTCCAAGTGAATATCTCATCCTTAGAATATATTTCAAGGGATTGACCATGTTAGAAAAATTATGAATGAACCTCCTAATTAAATTTATCTTACCAAAGAAGCTTTGTAGACCCTTCTTATGTTTGGGTAAAGATAATGCCAATATGGAACTTACCCTTTCCAGATCAATGGATAGACCTTTCTTGGAAATAATGTGGCCTAAGATTTTTAATTCATGAAAAACAAACACACACTTCTTTGGGTTTAGGAATATCCTAAACTCTCTACACCTTTCAAAAATTTTCCTCAGGTGATTGAAATGATCATTTTCATCCTTGGATAAAATTGTTACATCATCAAAATAAACCAATATAATGTCATTGATTAATCCTTGGAAAGCCATATCCATTTCATGTTAGAAAGTAGCTCCAGCATTTGACAATACAAATGGCATATTCATATAGGAATATGTTCCCCATTTTGTGGTGAAGGTTGTCTTATATTTGTCACTTTCTTTCACCAAAATTTGGTTGTGACCAGAATAACCATCTAAGAGAGAAAACCTCTCACTACCTGCCACCACTTGTAGAATTTGCTCCATAGAAGGGAGTGGGTAATGGTCCTTAAAATATACTATATTCAATTCCCTAAAGTATACACAAATTTATCTCTATATTTTTCTTCCTAACATGGAATAAATTTTCCAACCAATAAGAATGCTTGATATGAAAAATGATTTTAGATTCAATCAACTTAGTGAGCTCTTTCTTCATGAGTGCTTCAATCTTGGGATTGATTTTCCTTTGTATTTTCTTGATGGGTTAGGAATTATCATCTAAATCTATGGTATTTTTAGCCAATATTGGATCAAAACCCTTCAAATCACTATACTCCTATGAAAAAATATCACTAAACTCCTTGCATAGCTCAATGAAATCATGCCTCTCTTGACTAGTGCATACCTTCCTAAGCGCAAGTAGCTTATCTTTAAAGATTTATACCCTTTCATAGTTCTATTTATTGGTGTAAATTATTACCTTCTCCTTCTTGATATGGTAATCCTCATTGAATATAATTTCAAGAGTTATTAGGCCTTTTAGAAGCTTGTTGGATTTTAGCCGGATAATTTGCCCTCCATATTATTGTTGAAGCTTAGACTAATTATTTGTAGAGAACTCAATCTCTTATTGTAGGAATATGTATATTTGTTCATCACTCTCAAAAAAATACCAATTGGTGAAATTATTTGGTATAGAAGGTCTCGCAATCACCTTTAGATGAGGTTGATTCTTGTCTTCTCTTATGCCTTTTGGAACATTAAATTGAGCACCAATAGATGCCAATATATCAGCATGCTTATTATCTTCCCTTGGAATAGAACTAATATTAAATGCCATGAAGTATTCTACAAGGTCCCAAAATCTATGCTTATAGGACTTGATCAAGGATTTCTTGGTCAAATTCTACCCTCTAACTTGATTGACAATGAGCTCATTATAACTAAACACGTGAAATTATTTGACACATCTTTTCCTAGCCCACTCTAGGCCATGAATGAGGGATTCATATTTAGCTACATTACAAGAAAAAGATAATTGAAATATAAAAGTTGAAAAAATACCTCTCCTCTGAAGGTGAAACCAACATTACTCCACCACCAGCCCCAATCTTGCTTTTAGACCCATCAAAGAAGATTTGCCATAAGCCATTGACATCCTCACTTGATTTCATCAGATTAGGCATAAAATAATCCTTCTCATGCATATACTAGACCCCAAGACCAGATTATTCAATAAATTTTTAAGGATCATGTTCATAGTTGTCATTTCCCCACTCATTTAGGAATAAATCAAAAACTTCTTCAAGTGAAGATGATGGGGATTGGTCAATGTGAAACTCCTCTTCATCAATGATAGCATAGTTAACATTTGATACCTTATGTGAGTATGGTTCTAAGTGATCTCTATGGATAGGTTCTGAATCAATATTTACTTTAGTGACATATTTTGTTCTAAACACCATGTAGGACTAATTAGCTGCCAAATATCCATCTATCTTGGATGTAAATTCCCTTGACAATAAAAGATAAAAATAGGGAGGTAAATATGATACCACCAGATCATGGGGAATTAAAAAATTAGGAAAATAATGAAGTATAAAATTCACATTTTTTACTATTCCCAAAGTATTGGCTAGTGATCCATCCAATTATAAGACTCACTTAGTCATTGGCTCATACTTTAAGCCTAATTTATCAGCTATACATTTGTTATAATTGATGTGCTTGATCCACTATATATGATGTAATAATGAACAAAAAAATCACCAATAATTAAATATAGGTAGAAAGGAGGAGTATTCTCATCTTTCTTCATCTGACCATCTGTAGATTGAGTTACATTGACCAAAACAACATTGTCACTTCTAGATGGGCCAAGTTGTTTACCCAGTCCATACAATTCCTTTTGGAGTATATATTTTTACCCTAGTAATTCTAGATAATCCCATAATTAAATGTTCATATGAAGATTTTTCATCTGGTCCACAACATTAATGGAAGGATTAATTACCTTGGGGTTATCTTTATGAATATTGGCACTTTGTGATGTAGCTTGCGGAGGTAGAGTTGTAGCAACTGGCCTAAAATTTGGGATCCTCTAATTTTATTATGATTTAGGAGTTGAATTAGGACCATATACAATTTGAGCTGATGTAGGGGTGAAAATAAGTCCTTTATTGGTTCCTTGAGTCTCCTCAATATCCCTCCTTTTGGACCTAGTATTGGAGGCAACACCAGTATTTTGATTGCTTGTATTCCCCTCATAATGAATATCACAAAACTCACTCTCCAAAAGATTAATGAGAGTGGAATTAGACTTAAGCTACCTATTCTCCATCCTAAAATGCATTGGAACAAGGGATTTATAGGATGAGGGAGCATTAGGATTATAACTTTGATAAGTCTTGACATGGGTGCTTTGGTCTTGTCCTTGATTATTGCCCTAAAAATGAGGTCTATTTGTTTGTCCAAACTAGTTGTAGGACTGATAAGGACTATAAATTTGGTCTTGTTGAATTTTGAGAGAAACCAATCCATTAGTAACAAATTGAATTAGTATTTTGACCTCATACATTTCATTTTTAGGGGCAATGACAAATTTTTCTTGACCAGGCAAAGGAGCTAAAGTGGCCAACACACTTTGGTTAGGAGAATGCAAATTAGGGAATAGTGGCATTGGAGGTCTAGGAGTTATATTTATCACTTGAACAAGATAATTATCAAAATTTATGGATATTTTATATGTATAAATCAATGTATTTCCACCCATATATTGAATCATCATGGTAATATCACTATTCAATGCTTTCAAGGAGTAAAACAATGCATAGTTTGGGGTAGGTCTCATAAGGACTGGGATTCTATCCCATGTCTGTTGGAACCTAGTATTAAAATCCTAAATGAATTCATGAGGTTCCCTCTTGATTATGGTTAATTTCTTAGCAAGATATAGGTGATAACTTTTTTCCCCAAACATATTATTGAATAAATCCCCCAATTCATCCCATGAGTGAATATAATTTACAAGTAAGGTCCCATACCAATCCAAAACTTTTCCTTTGAAAGACAAGGCCAAAAACCTAATGGATACATTTTATTGAGTGATTTTATGGATATTACAATTTTTTTATATATTTGTGATATGTTTAATGGTAGTAATTGGACCATCTCCACTAAAAGATGGGACACTTTTGAGGGAAACTCCTATAATCTAATCATATTGGGTAAGATGCAAGGGAGATGCCTCGGTGAAAGGCACAAAAGGTTGTCTTCTAGCCATTTTGGAATGATAACTATGGATGTTAGGAATGGAATACAATAAAAACTTGGAAGCTTTGAACACAAAACCTCTTTTTTAAGGATGAGTGTTGGCAAACCTAAAACTTTTGGTAGAATATGAAGGTAGTTCCACAAATTTAAAGGGTACACCTTTAGAAACAAACCTAGTGGCCAAATTTGGCATGGAAAATAAGAACTATCATCAACTAAAGACTTGAATTCTTCAATGGAGTTGCCATGTACTAAATATAGATATTTATTTCCCTTTAATAATGCCAAGATCAACACCAATCTTGAATAATCTTGTAGGAGTTAGAGATCCCACTAGGCATGCCAAAAACTATTGACACTTGGATTTGCACCATTTAAGAGATGCTCAGTTCTCCTTATCCAAGTAGAAAATTGGAATCATCTCTCTTTCTATGGGTGATAATTTCATTGAGATGAATCTCTAGATTAAGGGCTAGCTCCCCTTGATGCACCTTTAAAGATCTCTCTAATCTATCAACTATATATGAAAAGGGTTAAGAAAAATAGCTAAGGAAACAAAAAAATGATGCAACAATATGAATTATCCTCCTATTTGACTGAAAATCCACTACTTAAAGGTAAACAAGGATGTTTCACACAAATTCACAACAAAAAGACATTGCTACATCAATATTTTATAAGTTAGATTCATGAAGGTATTTGACACTTAGGAGGGTGATGAATAATTCCAAAAAGGGAATTAACATATACCACTTCTAAGACTCTTATATACTTAGTAAATAATACTAATAGAGACCTTCAACAACATCCATTTTACACATTAGTAAGTGACCATGGATTGATATGCTAGAAAAGTAACTTTTCACTAGTCATTATCAACAAGATTCAAACCTATACTCAATAATACAATGTGTGAATGGAAAAATCACTTGTATATTTCTTTAAGAGTTTTTCAAGTACAAATTTGGCTAGTGTTTCACCATAACCACTGGAGGATACAAAATGAGCCAAGAGAATGCATATATATAGCCTTTGAGAAAGAGGTCGAGCCAAGGGAGTTCAAGGGTCACTTGGACATGTGTCACCTTAAGAAAATAAATAATTACATTACATTCTGTAAGAAGATTTTCCCATGATTACATCAATGAAATAAAGATATTTTGAACTACATTTTTCCATAGATGAGTCCATCTGTTGGAATTCTATTTTGATGCTAGCTGCTCTTTACTAGCTCATTAAGCTATGTAACAATGAAATAACTTGAACCATTGACGTACCTATTTATGCCTGCTATAACTAGATGCTTAGGATCTTTGCCATTTTTCAACTTTATCTTTGCCTTTTGGTTTTAATCAAGCCTTTTTTTAAACTCCAATGGCTAGTTTCTATAGTTTGAAATTGATGTGTTGTGGGTCATCACTCCTTTGGGTATTTTATTTGAACTTGTAGTTCTTTAGACTTCTTATCTCAACACTTTCCCAAAAGATTTTTTTTGGGTCTTTTATCTCTCTCTTTTTCCTTCATCTTGGTCTTTCATGCCTTAAACAATTTTTGTGGACAAAATGTTTGAAATAAATGGACTTTTGCACTTTTTCAAGTTTTTCAAAATAATTCTTTTGACAATTTATCTAAACTAATTCCTTCAAACTTTCTATTTGGCCCTTTTTTGGTTATTTGGAACGACCCTTCGAGAAAGTGAAAAAGACCCTTTTTGAAAGGAAATATACCCTTCATCTTTTTTTAAATGGTCCACCTTCCCATAAAATAATCTTCTAGACTTTTTGAAAGTGTCCCTTCAGAGAAGTTGAAATGTCATTTGGGAGCATTTGAAGTGTCCACTTAGCATGAAAAAGTCCTTCAAAAAGTTTGTCACCTACCCTTCAAAAAAGTTGAAATGCCTTTTGGAAAAATTTCAAGTGACCATTTAGAATATTGAAGATGCCCCTTTCTTTTGATTTGCCATTGGGAAAAATTGTCATGGACCTTTAGAAAAGTTGTTTCACACAAAATGTTTGAAACAATTCTTTCCTTCAATTTTTCTGAAAAGATCCCTTCGAAAAGGCAAGTGTCCATTAGAAGAAATGAAAGTGTCCACTTTCCAAAGAAAATTCCCTTTGGAAAGTAGTAATGTACTCTTTGAGAAGATTGAAATTACCCTTTAGGAAAGTGAAGTGGACCATTTCTTTCGAGAAAAATACCCTTCAGGAAAGTGAAGTAGACTATTTTTTATGATAAAGACACCCTTCAAGTAAGTTGAAAATACCCTTATGAAAAAGTTACCTCAGGTAATGTTTCTAAAATAATTTGATCAAATGAAAGCCTGAAAGAAATACACTGAAGGGAAAAATCCTTGGATTAAAAGTTTGAAAGAATTTGATAAAGGCTTATAATAAAAACCTAAAAGAATTCATTGTAAAGGACTTTGCCAAAAGACTAAAGAAAAAAGTTTTCAAAAGGAAAACACTTGGGTTTTTTATATGTAAAAGACTTCAAATTTGTATAAGAACACTTATTACAAATCAAACCTACATACTAGACTTGGGAAAAGGTATAGACTTACATTTTTTCAAAAAAGGGGTGCCCAATTTTGGCCTAAAGGGCCAAAATTTGGTCAACAAGAACCTATGTATGATATGCCCCAAATGAACTTTATGATGTATATTTTTTTTAAAAAGGCATGTTTTATTATTTTTATCTAAGAATTCTAAGCTTGTGTGCGGTGAGATAAGTCTAATGGAATAAAGAAAACATAGTGTGTTTATGTTTGGGTAGAGTGATTTATCCATGGAACAATTTTGGGTCTGAGATAGTATCTTAGCCTACAACTACGTCTAGAAATGGAAAAATTTATGTTATACATTCACTCATGTAAACTTGTGAAGAATGTTTGATATATATATATATATATATATATATATATATATATATATATATATATATATATATATATATATATATATATATATATATATATAAAGATGAATACTTATTACATTAAACATAAATTAACTGATGCAAATAAACTACACAAATCATGCTTAGGACCTAATTTTAAAAATTTATAGAATATTTTTTTTTGTATTTTTGAATATATGAGTTGAGAAAGAGAAGGAAAAATACTAACCAATGATTCTTACAAGGAAATCACGAGAAATAGGTCTTGTATCTAGGATAGGAAGGGCGACCTTTCGTGAGTAGGAAGTGTCATAATGTTGTGACTAAACTAAGTTAAATTTATAACCTAGATATTGATTTCCATCTGTACCATAATATCCACTATCATAATGATGATATATAATAGACTATGAATGTTATTGAGTGTTAATAAATCTAGTGATCTATGTAACCCATCATGGAATGTATGAAATCTATGTTGGTGTTCTATTTGAATCAACCTTAGTGACCTATAATATCATTTTGAAATGTGTAGGAGTAGAGAGGGGATCTCTAAAATATATAAAATAATTATGCTTAAGTGGAATTCTAAGGACAGTCCTCATTGCAATGGTAGGTACTTAATTTTCCCCTTGATGAGTAAGTTGGACCCTTTACATGGCTCAACTTAAAATTTGTATATGAACCCTTTATATTTATGTTTTAGGGGTATTCATATGGGATACCCTAAACTGTGATAACCTCATTAGTATAAATAGAGTTTTAACATTTGTGAAATGTAGAAGGAAATGTGTGAAAATTTTGATTCCAAGGTTATCCTAATAATATATTGATGACACTTTCACTATGTATTTCCATGAATTTAGTGGTCACATGTACTAAACCCACTTGTACTGGGGTGTACTCTCACTAATAGAACTCTAAAGGGGATCATTAAATAAATTTATGACTATAGGTTAGGAAACATATCTCTATTTGTGAATCCAAGATGATAAATAAGTGTTATAGTACACATATTTATACTTGACTCATTATCAACTATGACACTCTATATAGGTTGATGATCAATATGAGCCCAAATGAAAAAATAATGGAAATATGAATCATCATCAACTATCACATGCTCTAAAAATGTGATAATCAATCTTGGTGATATTGTAGTATTATATGTAGCAATAATACCATTCAAAGGATGTTGCGCCTATGAATGAGAATGATAAAAAATTGATGAAGGGTGTGCATTTTATAAATAATGCACTCCCTATGTATCTACTATCTCAGTAGCTATATGTGTAGGAAAAGTATCACTAGATATTTTCATTTATATGCTTTCAATTACTCATGAATTTCAATTATATATATGTGTAATCACATCAATGATATTTGCATCTATAAAATCCTTAATCTTGTACCTTAGACCAATTCACCTATTAGTAATAGTTTTCCCTAGTGATCTATGAAAATCACAAAAGACATTCTAGTCAAATTATTTTAGAAAAGGTTTACTCACATCAACCTATTTAATGGGAGGGAGAGATATGAGATTTATTTAAAATAGTGTTTTGTGTACCTTATATGGAGCTTCTGGTTAATTAGTGAATTGTCTCCTTGGAGGAACTACATATACAATGCATAGAGTTAGATCTAAAATTGCATTTATGGTTGCATTTTGATAACTCTTACTACCATTTGGCCTCATATTATATGGTGGTTTACTTTGAGTTCTTTCCTAATAATTAGAAGTGGGGTTGGTTGCATATTTTAACTTATTCATTGCCAATACTTTTACCTCTCTTTATTTTTCTATGCGACTCAAATGAGTGAATAAGAGAAACATATTAAGCATGATGGACTCATGTAGGGGTAGAATAATCTATGATTTAATATATCTTTCAATTCATCATATTAGATAACATAGTTTTATACCTCAAAACATATTGTGATAGGTGCATTGGATCCTTGCATGAGTTGTGCAATCTAAGCTTATGAAATCTTCCCATTGATATTAATTAAAAAAAGAGGCCAAAGGGTTCAATGAAAACACTAACTGATGTGGTAAATCATAGAACCATCTTAGTGTGTACTATTTTATACTTTTTTGAGATAACTTGGTCATTAACTATTCATTAGATGCATAGTCCAAGAATTTTATGTTAAATTATCTGAAGTGTTTCTTTAGGGCACCCTTTCCATCATATAATGCAAGTTTGAGTGACACAAAACCAATTGGTAGAAGATATGCCATAATGTGTTATGGCAATGAAGTGTGAAATGTAGTGTGATAATAAGGTACATGATTTGGTTTTAAATCACCTTGTTCTAACTTTAACACCTTAATTTACAAACATTAAATTTTGTACATACAAGATTTTACATTAAAAAATAAGAATGTGTGTTGACCAAAGAAAATGTGCCCAATGATTGAATAGGGATGGGAATATTAATCCATTAAATCCCTTGGTTTTCCCCCATAGTAGATAGTGGTAAAAAATTGGGATATAATGGTACCAAAAAAGGTAATTAACCTATAAGATTAGAAGTCTCAGAGGAGTAGCCTTCAGATTCTCTCTTAATTTCCTCTCTAAAATATTTATGAATACATATTGCATATCTCAATTTGTTGAAATAAATCCTTATAACTATTTTTTATCCATGTCAATAGATTTATTAACTAGTTTTGCCATTGTGGTATTATCAATATATTTATAAAAATATCCAACTTGAGGACAATTTAATGTATAATTGCATCTAATATAGGTAGATTTTTTTCTTAAAGTGAAATAATTATAAAAGAAAAACTAGGTAGATTTTGATATGGGGTGGAAATAGAGGCAAGTCATGTTTAAGGGCATCAAAGTTGACATCATTGAGGAGTTGGTTAGGGAATTTTTAGGCATGTCCTATGAGGGAACCAAATCCTTCAAGGACAAGAGAATAAAGTAAGAGTTAATGTAAAAATTCCTTGAAATGGACTCAACATTCCAAACTAACAAGAAGGGGTACCCCAGAGTCAACCATCCAAAGAGGTGGATGGAAATTTGTCTTTAGGTAATGAGATATTTAACTCTAGAAGTAAAATATATGCACATATTTTCCCATCACTTATTTTTTATAAATCACTTCAAGGGTCACCACATCAACCTCCCTTACTATCTTCTTATGTCCCTTGAATACTCTATTTTGACCTTTAAAGAAAATCCCTCATTTGAACTAATTCACTGGGGGTTAATATTTCTCCTCACCAAGAAAGGGAAACTAGTGAGGAGTATTGAGATCAACCTAGGGGAAATCAACGAGGTTAGAATTTTAAAGTAGGCCCCAAATAACTTAATTAAAGACTAGGAGAAAGAACCAACTCATTTTACCTACCCATTATCCCATCATCTCCCCTAAGAGATAGGTAAGAAGGGAAAAATAAAGTCTTGTGACTCTCCCTCCTAAGAGAATAAAGTGGAGAAGAAGGTTAGTATAAGCTTGAAGATCCCCCTAGGCATATAAAATCCTAATCCAAAATTTATGAGATGAAGGAAGTGAAAGTTTGGAAGAGGGATGAAGATAGTGAAATGGTAGACTTACATAAAGGTATTAGGCATAATATGTTGTACTTTAATGAAAAATTATAGAGAATATGATGGAAATTGGTCCCATTGATGGCATAGTGGAATACCCTAAAGCTAGAGGTAGATAAGCTAAGGGAAGTTTGAGAAAATCTAAAGATGGTGGAAGGTAGCAGGAACTGTCAAAGGACACCCCAAATAAAAGAGAAAAGTAAATCATTACTCTAATCTCAAGAAGTTATCCTGCTAGTTTAAGAAGAAAGAAAAAACAAGATATGAGAAAGACAAGGAGATTGTGGAGCACAAAAGAAAAATGGTGGAAGGCCCTGACATCTAAACTAGAGGTAAGTCCAATGACATTAAGAATAAATTCAAAGGAAATAATAAAGGTGTATCTCCTACTTGGAAAAAGGATGGCTCCAACATACTCTTTGAATAAATTTAGCATGTGTTATATTTTTTGAGTCATGTTGTTCTTGAATGCTAATTTTTACTAAAAATTTATTGAATTTTGGTGGTTGGTCAGTTAGTGTGGCTTGGTTCTACGTAGATACTTTTTATTTGTCTTTACTTTTTGGTTAAAATTGTTGTTTTAGATCCATATAAAACTTGAATTTCACCCTATCAGAGAATTTTTTTAGGAAGATTATTATTATTAAATAATGTATAAAATCTATAAAAACCAAGGACAAAAATTACAAACAAAAAATAAAAGATAGACCCTAAAACAATTTATGGTTAGGGTTTAAAATATTTAATCAATAAAAGAGTTCACTAATACATTTGATTAAATTTAGAAAATATAAAAATTGAGTACCAAATAAGATAAACTTCTATGTGAAATCAAAATGTTATAGATATGCAATAAATGACACAAATTGATTTATAACTTACTATATTTGAAAATATACTAAAAGTGAAAAAATTGAAAGGAAATAACTTATTTGGAAAACATGAATTTAATATTGTAAGTGTAATTGTGAAATCATCTACTTGTATTTGTAATGATGCTATGAATCAAGAACAATGTTTCACTTAGATCTGGAAAAAGGCCATTAAAATTAGATAAGGGCAGTCTATGTTGTTGTCCTTAGGGCATGCTAATATTTAGTAAGGATTTAATCTCTATAATAGATGTGATAGGTTCACATTGCCTATATGTTCTATTTAACTATGATCACATTCTCGATCTATGTAGAAATCACTATGTACCTTCTTTTTCAATTGTAACCCTAGCTCAATTAACCATGGGTGATGAATAAATAAAATGGAAAAAGGGGTTAGTGGTTGAAGTTTGATATAACTAAACAACCTTATGTTGAGAACTACCTACATACTAATATTATGAAGAGTGATAAAAACTCTATGTAATTATCAATGCTATAACAGTGTGTTGAAAGACTGGTGAAAAATGTTAAATGTTGGTGTAATCTTAGTGTGATTAACTACTTCAAAAATGACCTCAAATATTGGAGGTGTATGAAAAATTATCTTAGGTTTACTAAAGTTGTGTAGACTCTGAATTAGAATAAATAAGGGTTTTTCTATCAAATTTATAGTTAGATATTATGGTATTTTTCCTTGATATGAGCCTCTTGGTGCATAATAGATTTAAAATGTGGATCTATAGTGATTAATTAAGAATTTATTAATATTGGGATTGATAAATGTGTGGGGGTGAACCATTTTTTAATTTTTAATATAAGAAAAGAATCATTATTTGGTCGGAGTATGTGGGTGGTAGAACAAGACAAGACTGGGGAAAGAGATGGTCCAAATGGAGCAAACCTGTCTAAAGAATAAGGACATCTAAAATAGAAGTGTGGATTAGTCTAAAAGTGATTTTAAGTTGTTTGTAAATTTGGATAGGGATGTTTATAATTATTATTTCCTTTATAAGTAAGAGACATATACATAAAAAGTGAAAAAAGTGTGATCAAGGACCATGAAATTAAGAATGAACTAAGTGTATATAAGAATTGGTCATAACTACATTATTTTATAAATAAATGTTAATTGATGTATCTAAAATATCACACACTTATATATTGTGTGTGGTGTCATGATTTACATCATACATCTCTATACTACATAGGCTTATTTAGTTATTATATTGGTGGTGGCTATTATTGTATCCCTAATTGACATATGTATCTTGACATGACACTTATATGCTTCACATTACATATGTTTTTGATTATATAAGGCAAAAAACCAGGGGATGAACCCTTATAGAAGTAGAGAAACCAAGAAGGCAATCAAACTAAAAGATGCCTTCTGACAAGAAATGACACGATCAGAGTACCAACAGACATAGAAAACAAAAAACATGAAATATAAAAATGAGAGACATATAAATCTCTCTTTACATAACCATAGATTTGATGAGGTCATTCAATTTATCAGTGTTCTCTACATTGACAGTAGACAAAGTATTACCTAATTCCTTCAGCATAGACATGTTTAGGAGAATAGAATTTTGGAGCCTAGTGGTGAAGTTTTACTCTAGTTTCTGTATGCGATCCTCAGGGCATTAATTTTAGCTTTCAAACTGATCTCGATTTCAATTTCCTCATTAGCTTACTCCACATACATCTTAACCTCTTTGTCAACATTTTCTGTATTGTTAGTACCATCCTCCGCAGTAGCCTCAAATTCCCTTATCTCATGCTTACCTTCAGTATCCTCAGAGATTTCTTAAACTTCTAATTCCTTATCCTCTTCCTCTTAGGTGGCTTCCTCTGAGGTTCTATCTGAATAATCAATAAGCCTAGCCTTGGGAGTGAGTTTGCCAGCAATTTACCCTGACTTTTGAACTCCAGAGGAGAAGCCCTCCTTACTACCCTTGTGGACATATATGATTTACCACCTTGACCACTAATGGTCCTACCAGGAGTTTTATGGGTCCCCACATTGGTCTCCCCAATACTCCCTTCCCCAGCATATAACTTCCTCTTCTTACCCTTTATGCACATCAAGGAGCCAAGGGTGTCAGTGGGGGTCTCCTCAGGAGTAGAGAAGGGGACTTATTTAGTGTTGGTCAAAATAGGGGAAAGACAGGGCTCATCGACAACATCACTATCCAAAGGATTAGAAGAAATATCCCCGCTATCAATTTTGATAGTCTTGGATGGCTCAAGGGCATGATGGAAATTATATAAATAGAAAATGAGGCCCTTGTGGAGGGGGACATGATTCATATCAGGTTTTTTTGCCATTTTTGCTCTCACCCTAAGGATAAATTGTTCTAGGGAAGAGAGCAGATAAAAAGGGAAACTAATGAGAGCATTACGCCTGAAGTGATTTAAAAGGGGGAGATGATAATTATAAAACCTAATGAATCATCCTTCTAGTGTGAAGTAATTCATGAGGATGAACTACACTCTATTCCATGGCTTGGGTAATTTATCTCGATCAAATCCTCCTTGGTAAGGAACAAGTTCTTTGCCTTCTCCCAGAAATAGTTTATGGCTGGAGAGGTCCATGATTTTTTTTTTCCTTTGTAGCTTCATCCCCTACATGGACATGCCTATAGCCATAAAAATCACCTTTTTAGAAATATCAAAGCTGATTCCTCCAATAGTGACTCACCTATTTAACCAAGACCTCACGAATTGCTCAGACAGGTTTTTGTCAAACCCATTGAGCCTCTCCAGGTAGGGACTAATCCCCCCTCTTTACAGTAGTGCCAAACTAATGGATTATCTTTAAACTCATAGCAAGAGACTAGTTCCATTTGAATTATATCTCTCCCCATTTTGGATTTATGGACTAGACCTGGAGAATTCCCAATTTTCACCTTCATAGTGGTTACAAGCCCTTGCTCCCAAATATTCATAATGATAATGTGATAGCACATAATTTGTACAATCATGATGAGATGCCATTTACTCCTCCCATGCTTAAAAATCATTTCCCGGTGATCTCCATAATGAAGTCCACATGCCTTAACACATTGGTACAATAAATCTGGAATGATTATCAAAAGAGTACAATAGGCATCAAACTCTGAGATCCACATCGACACCCTCCAAATGGACCATCTAAAAGAGATATCCTTCTCATATATCTGACTCATCCTTAACAAGTCATTTCCTTTTGGATAATATCCCTAATATTTGAAGGGATATGAACTACTTGGTGCCAACATCACCAATTTGAATATTGTTGGCCAAGATTGGCACAGGCATCATCAACACTATTTCCCTCTTTGTACATATGTGAAATATCCACTCTGGAAATCTTCTGTAAAAGAAATTGGATATCCTTAATGATATCTTTTAACTTAATTCCCACATTTGATGATTTATTAACTACATCGATGACCATTTTAGAGTCCCCCTATATACTCAAGTTCCTTATACCTAGGGATATAGCCAATTTTATCCCCCATAGGAGAGCCATTACTTCAACATAGTTATTGCTCTGATAGCCTATTCCACCAGCATAGAAAACAATCATTCATCCTTTGTAATTTATTATAATCCATCCTCCACTAGCTTTATCATCAGACTTAGAGGCCCCATCAAAATTAAGTTTCATCTAGTTAGGCTTTGGGGGAATCCATTTATTATTAAGTCTTTGAAGAATTTTGGAATTATTATAAGTAGGAATAAGGTTTAGAACCTTCCATTTAGCTGAAATTTGATCTTCTTCTTAAGTTAGGGGTTTCTCTGTAGAATGAATATGAGAAGTGGAGACACTTTCCAAAAGAATCTTAACAAAAGAATGAAACACCTGAGAAGCATTTCTAGCAATGTCCCTAAAAATTTTGTGGTTGCGCTCTTTCCATAAAATCTAACTCAAACAGGGTAGAGTTTGATTCCATAATTCCATGAGCTAGGAATGGGTAAGGGTAGGATTATAGCTAATAATAACTTCCTTAAGGTCAGAGTTATAGACCCACTCAATACCAGAGTTATTTAGGATTATGCCCCAAAGTTCCCAGGCAAAATCATAGTGTATGAAAAGGTGAGAAACTATTTCCTCTTTTGAATAACACAAATAGCATCTGTTGACTAGGGTAAACCCTCTCTTTTGAAGGTTGTCTTTTGTTAATATTTTTTTATGAGCAACATCCCACCAAAACATGTTAATTTTTGGTATAAGTTTATAATTCCAAACCTTTTTCCATAACTCTTTATTCTGAGCCTCAAGAATTAGCAATTGATAAGCAGACTTGATAAAGAACCATCCATTCTTATCTGGCCACTAGTACTATTCATCTTCACATGAGAAGAGAGGGATTTTGATCCCTTGAATCAACTGATGAATCTCCAAAACTCTAGGGAAAAGCTTAGGCTAATGAACACAACAATCTGATAGATTTTTCCAGCTCCTTATGCCATTATTATTATCCATGTAATTATTGACTTTATCTCCAAAAAATTGAGTAGCAATGTCAAAAATCTATCCATAGTTTCCTTTTATGATGAGAGCCTTATCCTTTACCCAAATGTCATTTCAAAATTTAATATTCCAGCCATTTCCTAGTTTCCATCTAATTCCTTGCTTAAGAAGGCTTCTACTTTTTAGCATTTTATTCCATATCATAGATCCTTGGGGTAACCCCATCTATTGAAGAAAGTTGGAACCATTAGTGTTATGCATATATTTGGCATACATTATTTCCCCCAATCATTATTTTTATGAATCAAGTTCCAATTAATTTTGGAGAGAAGGGCTTTGTTCATGTTCCTGGTAGACCTAATATTGAGGCCACCGTGTGATTTTGGAAGACACACTTTTTCCCATCTGACTAAAGACATTCTCTATTTTTCTTCCAGTCCCATAAGAATTTTCTTTGAATGTGTTCCAATTTATCAGAAAAATACATAGGAATTTCAAAGAGAGATAAGAAATACGTAGGAATCCCTTGAAGAGAGGCCTGAAGAATTTGTAGTTTACCAACACTGTTGAGAAGTTTCCCTTTTCAACCAGGAAGTTTCTTCTGATTTCTTTCCAAAATTCCATTCCAAAAACTAGGAGTGACCTCTTTGACTATGAGGGGAAGACCTAAATAGGTAGCTGGTAGGACAGCTTCAGCACATTCAAGTATGTCAATGATTATTCATCAAAGGTCATTAGGAGTATTGAAGAAGTACACATTGATTTTTTGGAGATTTATGCTTTGCCCAGATTCTATGGCATAGGTATTTATAATATTCTTCCATCTCCTAGCTTCAATTACTGAGGAAATGCCAAAAAGAATTGTATCATCTATAAACTACTACACCGCTATAGGAGGAAGGGAAGAAGCAGGTTTGATGCCCACTAAATGTTTAGAGACTTTATTGGCTTGTATGTGTCTTACTAGTGCCTCTACCATTATGATGAATAAGTAAGGGGAGAGAAGGTCCCCCTGGCAGATTCCTCTCGAAGAAGAGAAGAATCCTCTAGGGACCCCATTGACCAGAACGAAAAATTTTGTAGAAGAGACAACTTTTCATATCAGGCGAGACACTTTATCATTAAACCTAAATTTTCTAATGACTTGGAACAAAAAATTCCATGAGACCCTATCATATGCTTTAGAAATGTCTAGATTAAGAGCCATAACAGGGATTTTGCTCTTGTCCATGGAATGAATAGTATCATGAGTGGTGATCACAACATCAAGAATCTACCAGCCCAAGACAAAGCCTTTTTGGGTAGGGGAAATAATTTTGTCTAATAAAGTTTGGATCTTCATAACCAGCACTTTAGTGCAGAGCTTATAAACAATGTTACATAGACTAATAGGTCTGAAATCTAAAAGGTGTGTGCGATGTGAATTTTTAGGAATAATAACTATGAAAGTATTATTAGCTTATTTCAAAAGTTTACCTGATTTCAAGAAGTCACGTACAAAAATAGTAAGATCCATTCCCACTATATCCCAATATTTCTAGAAGAATATAGGAGGGAAGCCATCAGGACCCAGGGCTTTGAATGCACCCATAGAAAATAAAATAGCATGGAATTCCTCCTCAGATATAGGCCTTAACATCTCCAGATTATCTTCCTCAGTTATCAAATAGGGGATTTTATCAATGAATTAGTTCATAGTTCCATCATTCCCATCATCATTATTTTGTTCAGTGAGCAAATTCTGAAAGAAAACCTTGGCTTGTTCCCGTATCTCATTATCTTCAGTTATAATGTTTCCATTATCCAAACATTGCTTTGTTTTGGAGTTAGCCTTCTTATGTTTCATGGCTGAGAGATGAAAGAAGGCCGTGTTCCTATCCCCCTCTTTGAGCCACTAAACTTGAGATTTCTATTTCCAAAAAACCTCTTCTCTATCCATAAGATTCTTCCATTTAGAAGTTAGGACATTCTCTTCTTTAGAAATGTCTTCTGAATCATCACCTTAACCCATTTGCTACTGAATATCTGCAAGTTTTCTAGCTATGTTTTTCTTCTGATGAAAGACCTGACCAAAGCTGTATCTATTCCATCCATAAACTTCTTATTTGATATGCTGGAGTTTTTTGACTAATCTAAACATAGGAGTGCCTTGGTTAGGAATTTTCCACCATTGGGCCACTAATTGTCTAAAGTATTTATGTTTGGTCCACATAGCTTCAAAATGGAAGGGGAAAGGACCATGTTGTCCATGATCTCTCTAATTGAGGAAGATTGGGCAATGATCAAACATGGTTCTAAGAAAAGCCTACACCTGCATATTATGATAATCATTCCAATTTCTTGAGATAAGAAATCTAACTTGACTTGAATCATTTGATCTCCTCTTCTTCTATTAGACTAGGTGAAATTTTGATTTTGCAATTCAATATCCAACAGTCCCCAATCATTTATAAATTTAGCAAATTTGAACATGTTGTCAGAGTAATAAATAATCCCACCCTATTTTTTAGAAGGGTATAATGGAGAGTTAAAGTCTCCAGCTAGCATCCATCTAGTGTTATGGGAGTTAATCCTGAAGCTACTCAAATCTATCCATAAATTTTATCTCGATGCTCTGTTATTCGAGTCGTAGACATTGATCAATGACCAGTTTAAGGAGGACAAAGAGAAGTTGATAATCACAAAAATGTTTATTATAAGTAATAAGAGATCCCTAAATTTTAGCACTATTCCAAATAGTTATAATCCCACCTAAAGCCCCTTCAGCTAGACTAATACAAAAAGCAACCTTAGGCCATATGTAGTAAGCTATTTTCTTAAAACTCTCTTCATTCATCTTGACTTCTTAGAGTAAAAGAATATCTAATTTATGATCTAGAATGCAGTTTTTAACCTCAAACTATTTTGAAGGACTATAAATCCCCTCAAGTTCCAAGATAAAATTACCATTTAGAGGATTTGAGGGGATGGGTCTCCAATTTTTTCTATTTACCACTTGCAATCTCCCTAGAAATCTCTCTTTGTCTTGTTTCTCTTAGGGTTGGTCTCCCTTGTTTGGGATCGGTGCCAACATCTATAGATTTTTTACCTTTGCAGTTATTTTTCTTTAGGGTAACCCATTCTTCTTGTTCATTACTACTACCATTTTGTCTTGTTTCACCTGTTACTGAATAATTACCTACTTGGTCACTAACTTCTAGAGCATGGAAAATATCTATGTTTAAATGTAAGGTTACTTCTCCCTTAGTGTCTACTATTTCTAGAGTTAGTTCCACCTAACCATCTCTTAACACTTTTCCATCTAAATTATTCCCATCTATCAGTTGGGCACATATTTATCCTTCCTCAGACATATTGGTTTGTTGATCCAAAGAGTTAACTGTGTCTATTGTAACCTTCTGACTATCACTGTCTAAGACCTTCTTATTATTTTCCTCTAGGATAGATTTTCCCCCATTACCAGAGACCTCCTCCTTACTAGAATTTTCCCTAACATTTTTAGTATTATCAAGGTTTTACACATTACCCCCCATTCCCTGACTGCCAAAATTTCTAGATTTGTGAGACTGATCCTCACCTTTAGCTGAAGATTCATCTTTCCTTCCCATTTTCTTCACCTTACATTGGGTCATTATATGCCCCTTTTTTTAAACATATTTGATAGAAAGTGGTAGTATTTTCATATATGATTGGTTGATTCCAAGTCCCATATTTAGAGTTTAACTCTATATACATGGGGAGGGTTTGATTAATCTCTACATTGACACACAATCAGGCATACACACATCTAGAATGTGTTCTGGTTGTATGATCTATAGTGACCTATTGGATAATAGAGTTACCAATAGCTATAAATTTTTTTTCATCTCAGAATTCTAATGGGAACCTTGGCAATCTTACCCAAGTAGGAGTAGACTTACTGAGGTCTGAGTTGGGGTCAAATCTTAGTTTCCACAAACACAAGGCAAGTGAATGTGGACCATACAACCATGGTCCTCTAGCAAGAGTAACTATCATATCCTCCCTATTTGTAAATCTAAATAGGAATAATCCTCTTGCCATAGCTGTGATCGAAACACTACCTTTAATTTTCCATCGAGACAATACCCATTTCCTAACCATCTCAATATTAGGATGGAAGGAGAAAAACTTACCTACAAATACAAGGTCCATGGATGACATGATTTCCTCAACTAGATCATCTGGGATAGTCAGGGCCATACCCTCAGTGGAATCATTTTTGACAGGGATATTCAACATGTTTTTAGTGGAACACATCTTTTCACCTGTTAACACTTTTTTCCATCCATTAGAAGGAATGTCCTCTATTAGTTTTAGGTTTAGGTCCCTAGAGGCACTACCAATGGTAGTAGCCTCCATTGGATCCGTGATCTCTCTGATCACACTCAGAGGGCCCTACAAGGCAGGAAAAAACTAGTTTCAAAATTTTCCATGCAATCTAGTAGCATCTTATGTTGAAACTCACATTACATATGTTACATACATTGCTTGATTAAATATAAATATATATGATGACATATTATAAGTGTTTAAATGTTTATTTTTTATTAATAATGAAATGCTAAGAACAAATAAACTATTGAGAACTTATTTAGCTCTATAAAAATATATAGATCTGAATGTAAAATACAAAATTTATAGAATTAATAGTGAGTTAAAAAGAGTAACTTGAAAAATAGATATGTAAAATTCCCTTAAACTAATTTTATGCTAAATGTGTAGGCTGACTATGATTGGAAACTACCTAAAAAGACCTATGAACTATGTTGTAAAAAAAAATAGGAATTCAAATTTTGTTAGGACAAGGTCTATGTATAGGGATAGGGATACATTAAGGAATTAAATATTTACTATATCCATATCCTAGTTAATTTTTAGACTAATTTTATGATCTAGGTGCATGTAGCCATTTGTGAGGGTTTATTGTCTGTTCATGTGTCCCAATCTAGCACACTAAATGCCTAAGAAATACAAACCCTAGATCCTCCACATAAATAAAATAAATATAAAATTCCAAAAGGGTGAAATAGGGTTAGGGGAATAGTTGAAATACCCTTATAAAATATCACACAATATGATTACTACCTACATAACCCAAAAGGGCCTTAGATAAATGTAGTTCTCCCTCTTAGAGTGAGTGTATGAATATTTAATTTGATATATGAATGAAACTAGAGAGATGGATTTAATTAATTTAAAATGATTACCTTTGGCCTATAATAAAATATATTAAGACTTGGTTTATGACTATTATAATGCTTCAAAATTGGAATTTGAAGAAATAATGTTCTTTTGGTCAATGTGCAGTAGAATTGCCAAGTGATTGATAGATATGATTTGAGAGGTCTTGATGTGCTTATATAGAGTTTTTATTAATAAATATTTACATTAACCTACCTATATAAAATAATTAGAGGGGTAAAATGAAATGTTCAAATTTAAAAATTTACCATTGTAGTGTAAGGGACAAAGCCACACTAAATGGTAGGGATGCACTAACTTAGTGTAGTCTTATTCTAGAAGGACAAAGACTATTAGAAATAGCCAAACATGAGTTTGTATGTAAAATATGGATGTATAAATGATGTTTTGAGGGATTTTACAAATTTTTTTATAATATTTAATTCTTCCATATATATTTTAAGTTAAAAAAATGACAAATAGGCAAAACAAGGTAAGAGTGCCAAGATTAAACACATTCAAACTCTTACAAATTAAATTTGAGTATCTACATGTTCCCCAACTTAGTTCTAGTGATGAAATGAAGTGAACTTATAAGAGTAAATGATATTCAAAATTAAATTTTATATACACTTTGTATTTTGAGGCAAATCTTGATTGTGCAATATGTATTAATGCAAAAATTAAAATAATGCCATTGAAAGTAGTTATTGTCCATATCTGAAAATTAAAAATCTAAAAATTGTAAATTTAAATTTCAAAAGAGAGAAACAAAAGTATATACTTGAGAGAGTATGCAATCTAATTTTCCTATAACTTGAAATCAAAAAAGTGTGTGTGCCCTTTTATTGAAGAATTTTGAGAAATGTTGAAACTTATGGTGAATTGAGAGCGATCAAGTCTCAATTTGAAAACCAATGAAATCCCTTGAGTTGAAAATATTTTATGCTTCAACTCTCATTTTAATATTTAGAGTAATATGTAAAGTAATTAAAATGGTGGAACCACCAAATGTGGTTTGTTACATAGAAAAATTACAACCATATATCTTGAGTGTCACTAGACCCTAATGTAGCTCACTTGCAACATGAAGATGAATCACACCATTGCATATAGATCTAGATTCTATTTGAAACATTTCAACTTTGAAAATATTAATTTAATATATTTTAAATTTCCATGTAGTAAACAAAATAAGAATAAATTTCATGACCCTTATATTTTATTGAATTGATATTGAATTCCATTTGAACTTGTAATTTTTTTATACTTGTATCTTTTTTTCACATGCCTTTGGATATGCATCAAGCATATGTGAATTTGTATTAAATTAATTATAGTCATGAGTGCACATGCATGTCACATGCCCCCATAATCTAAAAAGGTTGAATCATATTTCAACCTAGAAAATTATATACCATAATAAATTTGATTTTTTTGCTCATGGGGCTTGAATTATTAATATAATATAGTTGTGGTATCCCCACTTTGAGATGAGGGATGTAACCTATAAGTCACATAAACCAAATGAAAGCATATGTGATACATATAATAATTTATTAAAAAATTTAAATAATTAAATTATATTTAATCATAGTGTAGACACTAAAATTTAATAATTAAGATCTTGAAAATGATTATTCTTGACATCCTTACCTCACTTGACCCATTCACGATTCCATTAACTTGAAATCTATATGAGAGCATTCAATATTTTATAAAATATCTTGAAATCACTTAGAATATCATTTAAATGTCCCTATTTTTATTATAATCTCCTATTAGACAAATTCTAGTAGTCTCTATGGTTATGGGATAGGACCATGCTAGGTCAAATAGGGCCATAATATGGCCTTGTCCACTAGGGTGGTCTTATCCCTCACACTACAATGACAAATTTTTAAAATTAAGGCGTTGAATTTGACCCCTTATATACTTTTAAAAAGGCTATTTAGTGTAAATATTCAAAATATTCCCCTATATAAGCACATCAAGGTCTCTCAAATAATATTTATCAATCACTTGGCAAATACTACTGCATATTGAGAAAAAGAGCACTATTTCTTCTAATTCTAGTTTTGAAGCATTATGAGAGTCATATGATAGGTTTGAATAACTTTTACTATAAGTTAATGGTACTAATTTTAAATCACTAAATTAAATCAATAAAATCAATATATCTAATTGATTTCATATAGAAAATTCAAAATTCACAAACTCACTATATGATGGAGAACTACATCAACTAGATGCCCATTTTGGCTATGTAGGTAGCACTCAAATTTTAAAGGATTTTATGAGCATAGATAAAATATTAACTTAACCCTATTTTACCTATTATAATTTTATGTTTATTTTTTAGGATCTATGTTTTCTATTTTTTAGATCTTCCATGCATCAAATGGACACACACAGTCAAAAAATAAACCCTCATAGATAGGCACACACATAAAAATTAGAAATTTAGCTACATAAACAAATAATATGTGATAAAATTCAATAAAAATACCTCAGTTCATCCCTATACTCTAACATGGATTTTTCCTAGCACAATTTGAAATCTTACTTCTAGATAAAACACAATTCATAGGTCTTATCAAGTAGTTTCCAGTTAATTCAACCTACATAGTCAATATGAAATTAGTTTTAGGGAGGTTTCCACACTTATTTGTTGATTTAATATTTTATCTCTTTTTAAATTATGTAAATTTTATATTTTATATTTAGATGTGTATATTAATTTTATTTTAATTTTAATAGTTTAGATATATTTATTTGATTCATTTTAATTAAAAAAATATAAAACATTCTAGTGAACCAACTATTTTTAAAACACTTCTTTATTGTTTTATTTATTTTTGTGTGGTATAAGGTTTGAGATAAATTTATGATTTAACAAAAAATAGAATTTACTAATTCGTTACACAAATTTTTTGAATCTTATTTTCTATTTATTTTAATTTTCTTCTTGCTTTTTTTTAGAATTATGTTGTAATAATTGTAAAACTTCTTAGTGATTGTCATTATGGGCTACATGGTGATATGTTTTATAGACATCATCGTGTGAGTGGTTTAACCTAGTATTAATATCAATTTTATAACACTAAAAATGGATTTTAGTTTCCATGTACCTCAAAATATATATAAAATGCTTAGGGTCCCTTGCTTATACCATATGAAGCCTCTTTTAACCATTTGATTTGTGGTGCACTAGAGATGAGTGTATAACCTATGGAATTTACTCTCACAATACCATTATAAATTGGGTTAGTGGGATAAAATCATGTTTTTTCCTATGTAGTTAATGCTCTAAAACATTGGGCTAACACTATTCAATAAACGTGAAAGCATATTGAGAGGCCACATAATCATTCAAACCCTTACCTAAATCACCTTTATACCTTGATTTTTTCTTTTATTGTATTCATATTCATTAACATTTTATTGATTCATATTGTATTGTATGAATCTAATGTATAATAATAGATTAAACATCATTCTTTTTACATATATGCAACTTCCTTTAGTTTTTGTAATGATAAGTCATGATGTTTTTGCTCAAAATAATAATGCTACCATTCAAATTCCTTGGTCTCCTAAAAATTAAAATCAATTTTAAACTCAAAATTAAATTAATTATGAGGAATATGATGTACATAATAAATATGAAACTCATAGTGATCCACATGAGCTTAATGGAACAGATAAAAATCAATTTTAATGATTATTTGAATTTTTTCAAGGTCTTCAAGGGAACCCTAATGAGGTGAATAATATCATTATTCTCATTCTATCATAAAAATTTGAGCATAAATATATATTAGACACATATATACACCAAAATATTTGTCTTTTTTCTGGTTGTCAAATCCCCTACTTCTGATGTTTTCACTTCTACTATTACATCTCTTCTCATTTATACAACTTTAATTACATCCATAATATCAACCATCAGTTTTGAAGCATCACTTGGTGTCTAATATATGTCCATGTATATGACTATTATGACTACTTATACTCCTCCAATTTCCTCTACAGTTGAAACTCTAAAGCATACCATTCTATTCCTTACAAGCTAATCTATCTCAAATTGAGCAAAACATTTCTCATGATACCCCTTCCATGGAGTCATGTTACTTGTTACATAACCTTTTGGCACCAAAAATTACGTTTTACCCATTACTAGATGGATTTGTGTCTCCTAAACTTCATCTATATGAAGGAAATGGTGATCCTAAACAACATTTATGGGTATTCCACATAACTTGTCTAAACTATGTAGATAATGATAAATTTCTTACAAAGCTATTTTCAAGAAATATCAATGAATATGCTCTTATATGGTTATATGATCTTCCTATTTAATAATTAAAGGATATAAATCCTTTGTACAATAATTTTTTTACACAATTTTATATCAACATTGGTGAAAAGCTATCATAGGCTCAAATTTTAAAGCTAAAACAAGGGTCTAATGGATCAATCAATGAATATGTTTTAAGATACAAGACTAGGATAGAAAAAAATTAAAATAAAATGGTTGATAGTGAGATCCAAGATATCTTCCCTCAACTTTTTTTATCTCCACTTCATAAGTAAATTATGTTTAATATGTTTAAATATTTTTGTGAACCATGCCACACAATCAAAGGGTGTTAGGTCAAATTGATTACATTAAACAAGCTCAAGTATATGTCAAAATCCCCTTCTACTTCAAATGTCAAATTTAAAAATAATTCAATTTATAAGAGAAAACACAATGAAATTAATAATGAAGCTAACTTTACAGTTAATGTTATTTCATAACCAACACAAAAGCTTCAATTGCAAGCTCCACCAAGGAGGAAATATTAAAGGTTACCATCACCTCCTCAAGTATTGTTATAAAATGTACTCAAATTCAATCCTATCACTCTTTCTCCACCAATGGAAGTGGCATGTCAAGGTCACAATCTATAAATTTTTATGACAATGCATATTTTTACTACCATAGATGTATTGATAATTCCATAAATAGATGTTTCAATCTCAAACACAAGATTCAAGATCTCACTGATGAAAACATTATTGATACTAGCATACCTATTAAAGAGGACAAGCCAACAGTAAATGATGATTAAAATTTCAAAATATACAAGGATCCTTTTCCAAATTATGAAACAATAAATAATTAGGACAATTATTAAGTACATTATACATATAATGGTAATCCTCCTCCTTCTATATATCAACATCCACTTAATAACATCATTGGTATAGCTAGAATAAAATAAGCATTACGTCTCATGATCACATTTGATTATAGTGAAATTATTGATGATGATTTAGATAGACACACTATCTTTATTCATGCATATGTTGAAAATAAATCCATACATAGTATTATCATAAACAATGGATCAATAAAAAATATGTGCACTATAACACTAATCTACTCTCTCTATTATACAAAGAAATATTTAAAAGGTACATACAAAGTTGATAAAGAATTTGATGGTCATACACATGATACTCTTAGACATATAATTTTACCTCCACAAGTGTGTATTCTCATAGTGACCATTCTATTATTAGTTATACCAAACACATGGGTAGTTTATATACTTGTAGGACACCATTGGATATAAAATATTAGAGCAGTACCTTATATAATGCATAAACATCTCTAATATATTCATGGTAATCAAGTGGTAAAATTATAGTAATCCAATATGAATATCCCTTGGAATAATTCTATTTATTCCTACAAGGAAACATTTTAAAGGCACATACATTAAGAAACATGTCAATTAAATAATGTATAGAGTTATTCAAAAAAAATTATTAAATCAGTTTTTCCATCTATTTATGAGTATGATACATGTATATATGAGCATATTAAAAAATAAAATTTTACATAGAAGTATGAGGATGATATAGTTACACATAAGAATATTTAGTTAGTTTTGAAGAGCATGGCACATTTTTCTAAGTAGAAAGTGGCACATAAAAATAGGTCCTAATTTCACAAGCCATCACAGGTTATTCAAAGATCTTTTCCACATGTTAAGGTTGTTACATATCCTCTTATTATAATTGAGGATATATGATTACATGGGTATATAAGCAGTGATTTAGACTATTATATTACAACATATGATCGTAATTAATCTTTAGAGGCATTTAAAATTCGTGCTTAATATTTATAGGTCATTCCTTGATATAATACCATGGGTTATGCATACATGCCCATCACAAATATAGTTGGTTAGCTACTCATAGTTTTATTTATACATAGTTTATTTACTTGTAATTCATTTCTAATTTTTATATCCCCATTATAATAATTATTCTATCCCTTGGATTTATTTTCACTTTGGGTACTTACCCTCTTTCATTTTCACACTAATTTGAATAATCCAAAAACAACTATATTATAATGCTTTTTACCTTATTTATTTATGGTACTCCATTTGTTTACAATTACATATATACCATGATATGGATTAATTTTCACTTTTTAATGCCTAAAACTCTCTCTCTTAGTGAACATCTTCATATGCGAAGCTTTACAGACGTGGGACTAAATTGCAATCTATAAAGTGGCCACCAAGATTTTAGAAGTCGACTCTTAAAATTAATTGGGGAGGAAAAGGGTAAGGACGAAATGAAAATAAAACTAAAATAAAACTATAGAAGGTGATGCCTCAATATTATTGAAGTATCTATTCCTAAAATTGTATAAAATAACTTGAACCTTTAAACATCATAGATAATTAAAAGACCATATGCATGGTTTAAATCCTATAATATAAACCAAAGCCAACACTATAGAAGTAAAGAATAAAAATAATACAAAAAAATAGATTTCACTAAAGTTGACATAGAACACAACATCCTCTTCATTATTAGGCACAAAAAAAATACAAAAGGCCAAAAAGGCACAATATATAATATTCAATCCTTCTCATGAGGGGTACCTGCTATGGTCATGAATTGAAAAAAAAACTATAGCTACTTCTATTTAAAAACTAAACTATTATAATGGATTCTCTCTCATAAAATAGCTAATTATCTAATTCCCCCCTTAAAAAATAAAATAGCTTTGAATATACAGGCATAATGGCCCCATGAGGAAAAGACACCTAGAACCTAGTACTCATGCTCATGATGAGGCCATTGCAACCAATTGGGGATCTTTAGCTCATGAGTGTAGTTGGTCTTAAAAATCTTGAATAAGGCATAATTGTTGATTCCTCATGACCCCCATGATGATTAGAATAAGTGACATAGTGATGCATATCTCCCTCACAAATGCCTTTATAATTCTTATTAGAAATAGGGCCCACTTCCCTTGACCAATGGTATTGCTCGATGCCTTGATAGGGAAAACATTACTCTTGAGATGCACTGGGATGATGCATGGCATACTGAGGAGTGAACATTATCCTTTGAATCCCTTTTATCATTTTTTAACTAGCAACATGTGGAGCCACCATGTGGTGAGTTGGCACTACTTTTGGGGAAATTGATAAATCCCTTGAAAATAATGAGCATGGGGGTGCCACATGGAAAGTTTGTTTTGTCATCATTATAACTACATGAAGGATCCTACCAATTATTTTATTAGCCAATGGCACTGTTTGAAGTTTTAACAAAAGAAACATACCTTGGATAAGCATCATGACACCACATGTCAAGCTAACACTACTCCTAGGTGAGATGGGAAACTTTTCATGAAGAACGAGTGTTGGGATGCCATGTGGCACCAGTAGAAAGAGCTAAAAATTAGCCAAAAATAGAAAAAAATAACATAGGAAAGAGGAGGCCAATGCACCATCTACTGAACTTGCCAAGCATGTCTATGATAAGGAGGTTAACTACCCCAAAACTTTAAAATGTGGATTATTTTCCATATTTATTGGTGAATTGCATGGGAATACACCTGTAGATGGAAGATCCTAAAATTTATGGTTTCTCAGACTAGTTAAAGCAAAACTACAAAAAGGATGAGACCCATAAAACTTACAACTTCTAAAGAACAACCTTCAAAGACATCCACTCTTCCTCCATAGGCTAAGTATTATTCTTTAGAGACTCAAAGGATATATCCAAATCAATGATATCCTTTAAGGAGGTGTTACTCAAGCCTTATACTACCACCCATATCTAAAAATTTAGCTAGGAAAGAGGATATAAAATGGTCTCCACCTTAGAGATGCTTGGTGTTTGATCGAGAGCCTAAAGATGGTCTAGTCATTCTTATTTTTTATCAACAACTCTTTTATTTTATCCTCTAAGAGGATTATGTTATCTGTAATGAATAAGGAGGGGAATCATAATTGGAATAGCTATTTAATATGACCCTTCATAACTTGAACCAATTTTTCTAAGGCATTTAAAAATGCCTTATAATTTAATTCTTCCTTGTTGTAACTCAAAAATTCATTCACTTTCCCTACCACCTACCTTCGATATACTAAACATGCTACTTAGAGAATCCTATCCACCAAATTATACAACTTCTAGATTAGGAGCTTTGAATCTTGAACCTTTGAGGACACAAAGGCAAGGACCTAATCCATAAACATGCTCACCTATGTGATCAACTACTATGATTTGGTGATGAACCCAAGAAATATATTTAAGTTTGTGGTTAAATTATTTTCTCTCTCAAAAGGATACATATAATTATTTGACTATGGGGAGTATCCTTGTGATTTGGGAGTAGGTGATGAGGTCATTCTTCAACTATTAGATTTCTTTGTCCTTGGCTGAGGACTCTTATTACAACTACTACTATATCTATTACTACATGCTTATACATTCCAAGAGACTCTTATGGGTCTATGTGAGCTCTAATTAATTTTCCTAAAGATTATTCTCTATGGCCTAGTTTTCCTTTTTCAAGCCATCTATTTCAACCTTTAATTTTGATACTTAAATTCATAACTGGGCCTTTTGGCTAGAGTATACCTAGAAGCTCTTAGTGTTGAAATGGATCTATAGGTTGGACCTCATCTTGGTGATCTCTGTGTCTTTAGACTTGGGCTCAACATTTATATGATTGATAGTATCTTTAATTCTTATGAGTTCCTACTCTTTATTTTTCAATTAATGGCCTACCTTGAGATAGTTTATGGTGATGGACTTATAGGTTTATTATATAAATTCAACCCTATCAATCATTTCATCTTATATGAGGTTAAGGATGATGATGTGTATCAAGTAATCCCCCAACTACATCTATTCTTAGGGATTGATTATTTATGGTGCCATGTGTGCAATTATTAGAGATTATTGTGTAGACTCAAAGAATGATTGTATATGTGGTGTCATCAAGGCCTTGGCCATTTTTATTCTTCTCTTCTTTGTCTGGTGGAATTGTTCTTGTGGCTAAATCATTTCTCTCATGAAGGGGGATCCTTGTGGTATCCCAAAAGGAATGGTCACTTGTTGCTGTGAAGCATTAGACACTATTTCCCTAGGGATAAATGGGTGAAGCGTCAATGTGGAAGGCAAGAAAGGTAAGATACCATGAAGAGGGGTGGTAGGTGATTGTGCCATGATGGATATACTTATGGTATATGAAGGTAGAGGGGTGAAAATTAGTGCAAGTGAGGTGATTGGTTGAGTGGTGGAGAATAGTGTGAGCATAGTGGAATCAACAAAAGGTGAAGAAGAAGTGAAGAATGAGGAAGAAGTGGAAAGGAGAGGTTCAATTAAATGTACCTTATTTTTCTTGGGCTTAGGGGAGATATGGATGCTTGTGCCTCAATGCTAGGATGAGCTGAACCTACCTCAGGCTACCCTTAAGAGGCTTGATATTATTGTATAGGAGCTAGATAAAGAGGAAGGGGATAAGATGTAGGACTTTGAATCATGTAAAATTCATCCTATTTTTTGGAGGGAGTTTCCTCTTCTTCTTATTAGATCAAAACTTCCTCCTCTGATCAAGCTTCTTCTTCATGGTGATCATCCCAGATGTTCTCAAAATTTTGATTCAAGTCTAAGTCCTCAAAATTAAACTCCATTGGGCTAATTTATTGCCTATACTTCCAATAGGAATCCATTTTATCCTTGATCCATACCCTTTAGATGACATGTGCCCTCATACCCTTGGTCATATTCTTTATGGAATCAAAATCCTAGATTGGTTTATAAAAAGACTCCCATGGCTTTTGAGTTTCTAAAGGGATCTTGGATAGATCCACATAATTCTTGATGTCATCCTCCATTAGATACTTCCTCTCCTCAAAGTATGGTCAAGGATCATGGATAAATGGGGTGATGATATTTAGAGTAGCTATGTGGCTAGTTAGATCATAGCTCTATTGATCATTACTTTTTTCTAGGCTGAACTCTACTAGTTTGAGCATAAGAAAAAGCTCCTATGACCTCTTCATCACTGTAATGCCCCATTTTAAGAAGGGGATGTCATATATGGCCTTCTTATTATGACATATTCCATATACTTATTTTACCACATCAAGTTAGTACACAAACTCTAGGGCCAAGGTTTTATTCATGACCAGGCATGGAAGCTAAAATGGATATTACTTGCAACCATAAACCTTGATGAATGTAAACTGGGCTTTAAATAACTAATCAACTAGAATATTATATCTAGTGAGCCATGCTCTCTATCAATATATAATTTTGAAGGTGATGGGCTCCTAACTAAGGTCAATCAAGATTGAAGATAAGAAGCATTATAAAAATTCATAATAATCCTACATGGCTGATATGATGCGGGTTCATGTGGAGATGGGGATCACCATGTTAGGTGATGGGCACATATTAGTTGCATTGATAGTGAAGTATGATGAAAATAATGGGGATATCTAATATAATATTAATTGGATGAAGAAGGAGAAATACCTAAAGGTATTCTGGGTTAAAAAAGTTACCAACTGATTATTGGTGACATCGACAATGGCATCCAAAAAGTCCATATTATAAGCCTTTTACCTATTTATTATATTCAAATGGAAGACTAAACCCAATTAGAAGTCATGGACATTAGCATCTGAGTCCATTTTGAAGATAAACACCAACATAGAGAAGATGACCCTCATATCTTTTACCATAAAGATCGAGAGAGAAATGGGTAGAGGTGGCACTTCCATATAATTTCTATAGAGAAATGAGTTGAGGAACTTTAAATTTTGGACACAAGTGTCCCATATATTCTATAAGATTTCCATGTCATATATGTTTATGTTAGGGTCATTAGGGAGTTAGAGCATCTCCTTCATTGCATTAGCATTGATGTCCACATTTAGGTGGTTACTTGTGATAACACTAATGGTAATGTTGTATATCTCTACACATAAAGAAATGATTTATGGTCATGGGAGCATGAGAATCACCATTTATTGATCTAATGTGGAGCTCCAAATCTTTAAACCAAATTATTTGAAGTCATTATTTCAAACCTTTGAGATCATGTAAGTATGAGTACCCTCCCTCAGGTTTCTAGTATTCTTGGTTAGTTTAGGATTAAAGATCCCATCTTCATAGTCTAAGACAAATGTGGGGTCCCTAAAACACCTCTTGGTGACATTTTTGAAATTTTTCACTATGGGATTTGGCTATGCAAAGGTGGAAACATATGATTTTCTTCCTATAAATTATGGGGGAAGGTCCCCATAACCACCTAATCCATGAGTTATTTAATTTCGAGGGTGCCCTTCATTGAATGAGGATGTATAAGTCTCCATCTTATAGCATTTTCAAAATAACCTTCAGAATAAATGGATTCACTAGCAATTTAACATATAATTTTGCATAATTCTAATCATATTTTTTATCAATTCTTTGCTCAGATGCTCTACTTAGCTCAATACTCCTAGAAACTCTCAAAAGCTCTTAGTACATTTAAATATTTGACTTGATTATGAGGCATGTATTTATAGGTTACCCCTTCTAGTGCAATCATCATGAAGATCTCTAAAACTAGGTAAACATAGATGAGAAGGGTGGTATGCACACTTGGGGAGTCACTCACAAGAAATTTTGTTGCAATCCTTATGGGAGATTGTGAAATTGGGAGTGCTTGACATTAATTATAGGGGGAGTGGGATAGATAAACATATATCAATGGATGATTCAAAATAAAAGGATCCAAGGAGTGGACACTTGATATGGCACAATCACAACTTGTGCCAATGTCACTTATTTTTAAAAGAAACAACAATAAAAGATGGAAACCAACTAATGAAAGGGAAACTAACTATGTATAAGCTGAGGCCAACAAGATAGTTAAATTGATTTAAGTGGATTATATTAATTAGAATCTCTAAGTTATTGCCTTCTTTATTTTCTAACTTAAATGCATTACCCTGTCTATTAATGATGATGTAAAAAGGCCCTCTTGATAGGGAATAAAACTTTGTATACTACTTTGGATTCATAGCCCTTTCATCATATTTTAAAACCAAGTCTCCCTATCTAAAGCTTGGGTCAGATGCCTTATTATTGAACCATCTCTTGACTACCTACTATCAGGTAACCTTAACATCATTAGATTTTTCTCTCACTTAAGATATGATTATTTATTCACCACTAGGTGGCAATCTAATAACATGGTTTGCCAGTAATATTTGGTGCACATGATTTTAGTCACAGTTGTTTTTGTTGAGAAATGCCCATTTAAAGGGGTGAAATACATATCATATAGGATCTTTCTAGCTTGGTTATAATCAACACATAGAATAAGTTACCTATCAAAGTTCCTTTTGAAAAGGACTCCTTGGACCAATGTATAACTAGCCCCTTAAAACCTATAGTTTTTTTTTATGTGCAGGGAGGCCATCTAGATGCTGGCCGATTTGTATAAAATGGGTTCTATCAATAACCCAAGACCCACTAGTTTCATACTAATTTACTAAAACCATTTTTGGTTCATCTTGGTATTGTTAGGGCATTCACATATTAGGATATATATTCATAAAGACCTCTTCCTTAGATTACCTTGGTTGGCATAACTTCAATGTCATATTCTAGGATCTTGGTGATCTAATTGGACCTCTTCTATATGATCTCTCCCTCCATTATGTACTCTCAGATGTTGGGATGCATCACATATACCATTATCTTAATTCCCACCACTAGGTGCCTGACCTTTTTTAAACTTTTAATGATGGAAAAAGACTACGTCTTGATGAAATTATATCTAGTCTCATATCTGTAGAAGGTTCTTGAATATAAATTAATAGGATTATTTCACTTCTCTTCATCTTAATTTTTAGTTCACATAAGTGCTAAGATTTATTTACTACCATAAAAATACATGATGAAATTTTTGGAGTATTTGGGATTAACTAGCATGAAAAGTAGTGGATATTGCTTCCTTGATCTTTTCAAATGTTATCCTCCCCTCGGTAGTCTATTTGAAAGCTTGTTCTTTCTTTAGCATCAATATGATTAGATTTACCAACCTCATGAAGTTGGATATGAATTAGTTGATGAAGTTAATAGTTTTGAGGAAAGACTAGACTCTTTTCTTATAGACCAATAAGGTTAAGTCCCTAATGGCATCCACTCTATCTAGATCAATAGAGATAGCTTCTTTAGATACTATGTACCCGAGTAACTTGCCTTGCAGGATGATAAAGACACATTTTTTGGGGTTAAGGGATACCTCAAACTCTTGGCACTTTTGAAAAATATTCTCTAAATGATCAAAGTGATCTACCTTCTTCTTGGAGAATACTATCAAATCATCTAGATAGATGAGGATGATTTTGTTAATTAGGCCTTTAAAGTCTATATCCATGGTTCGTTAGAAGGTATCCCCTATATTAGAGAGGCCTAAAGGCATCTTCACATATGTGAAGGTTCCTCACTTATAGTAAAAGTGGTCATGTGTTGATCCTCTTCATTAACCCATACCTAGTTATATCTCAAGAACCCATCTAATGGAGAGAACACTTCTATGCCTGCTACTATTTGGAGGATCTATTCCATATAAGGAAGGGTGTAATGATATTTTAGAGATGCTTTGTTGAAGTTTATGAAATCCATACATAACCTTATTTATCCATTATTTTTCCTAACTATAACTAGGATAGATACCCAAGTTAAATGATTGATTGGGTATATGATCCTTTAGTCAATGAATTTTCTTAGTTCTTGAGCCATGAGAGACTCGATCTTTGGGTTTATTAGCCTTTAATTTTGGTGGACTAGATTTTATCCTTCAACTAGATCTATGGTAAGATGGATGACCTCATAGTTGTACCCTTTCAAATACTCATAAGTCGAAGCCATAACCCCTTCATATTTATTACAGAGGGATACCAACTACTCCTTATCCTTTTGGGAAACCTATTTCCCCATTTTCAATTTTATTCAATCTCCTACATCAAGTTTAGAGTAGTCAATTTTATTTGTAATAAAATTCCTTTTGTCATTCCTTACATCGTCATCACCAAATAGATTCTCTAGGGTGATTAGTCCCTTTGGGAGTTTATTGGACTTTAGCTATGTGATTTGATCCCCATAGGTTTCTTCAATATTTGGCTAAAACTACTCTAAAAACTCACATGACGACTAAAGAAACATAATAATTTGGGCATTGCTCTCAAATACTTGCAAGTTTTGATCATTGTCTAGGATGGTGGGTCTGACAATCACCCACACCACTTACTTCTTGGTCAATAAATCAATTACTAGATCAAACTGGGATCCATTTATTTCTATTCTATCTACCTCAAGGTTCATGGTTCTAGGAATGATTTGGATATTGAATATTTTAAATGATTTGATCAAATACCATACTCAGTGGTAGTAAGATCTCATGTAGACATTTTTTGTGGTTGTGACTCCTCTCACTACTAGTTCAAAATCTCCAAACACTTTTAACTACTTCACACCCATGTGCTCAGTAAGGGTAAGGCCATAGACCAAGGTTTTATACTCAAATTCATTATTTATGTAGGAAAAATGGAAGTGGAAGGCCCTAAGGGTATTTTTTTTAGATGGAGATATCAATCAACCATCAACACCTAAGCTTGTTTTGCATCTTGTACCATTAAAATATATAATCCAAAAATTATATTCATTTTTTGGTTCTTTTCTCTGATCCTCCCTTTTTACATGACCTCAGTGATGGTCTAATTTTTATTATAGATTACATAGGCTCCAAGGCCGGTATCATCAAAGTTTGGGAATGGGTCATTATTGATGAATTAATAAATGAGGACTTCCTCTTCTGGGTTCCTATTGTCTATCACTCTTTCTTTTGCAAGAATTTCCATGCAATACATCTCTTCCTTAGAGAAATAGGTGTGCATCACTTGAAAGTTTATCATATCATCATCAAATTTCTTATTTAGATGTAGTATTTTAGATAACACTTTCAATTTTGAGCCATATTTGGTCCTTAGGATAAAGTGGGACCAATCTAAAGATAAGTATCCACCAATATTGGTGATGAAATCTCTTAATAGACATAACCCAAAGAATGACAAGATGCCTATTACCACAACCTCTTGGGTAACTATGATTTTAGGATATGAATACAAAGTTAGGGGAAGATCCTTGATAATACATATGGTCTAGACCTTCTTCTCATCTAACTACATTACCCCTTTATTCAAAGGTTTATATTGAAGTTGCAGTGCATCCATAATCTATTTAGGCTTCACTATAGTGTTGGTACTAAAATCAATCATAGAATTGTACAACATTTTATTTCCCAAAATAATATTTAGATAGAATGGGGTAGGTTTTTTTTTAATTACTCCTAATTTGGAGTTGATGAATATAGATGACACTTTAGGCTGTGAACTACTACTAGCTTCTTTTTTATTGGTTTGTGCTAGCTTTGTAACTGGGTTGACTTATGTAGGCTTTTCTTGGTCTTCCAATGATTTTTGTGGTACATAATTCTACTTGGGGATAGATAAGACATACCAAAGAGAAACATTGGTTGGAGCTTTCTTGAACTACTCCACTACATTATTTCACTCTACTTTTGATATACTAAGGGTGATTGTTAGGGTGATGAACTCTTCACAAAAGTCACTTTAGGCCTTGGTAAAGCCTCTTGAACCTCTATTACTCCCTTCTTAGATTAGGTGTAATAGTCTAATTGGACTTATAGGGCTCTCATCATGGGGACCTCACTCACTTAGATTGCATCTTCACCTTCTACCCAAGAGAAAAGTTCATGTTATAAGGCTATCTCCTCTTCTTTATCTATGGACATTCCTTATATTTAGGCCATAAAGATAACATTTTCAACCCCTAAGGACTAGTAACTATGAGAAGCTAAATTAGGTGTGTTCCCTTATCTTTAATGCTTGACAAAGCTTTACTTTAGGTTACCTCTAAGGAAATTTTGGGGTGTATTCATGTCATTACATAAGAATCACCATGAATTGGATTCATATGCCAAGTTATGTTGGATAGAAACTACCTCTTTATTTGAGTTTAGTAGGACCATTTAAAAGGGATTAGAAACTAGGAGATTTGATTTGTGGGTTACACTTGGTGACTTAATGCTTGATTATTCATCATCTACCTTTCTTGAAATTGGTTATGATGGTATGGTGATCTTATTTGCTAATAATTTTTGGAAGGGGGATTCAAGGGAATATCTTGATGCCTTTTGAGATTTATGATCTCATTTGAGAATTTCCACAGGGTGCTCTTTAAGTCATTCATCTCTATATCTCGTGATAATGAAGAGGACATACTTGTTTGAGTAGGTGGATATAAATACATGGAAGAAGATGCCTTCAAAGTGCTTAGGATTTATTCTTGAAAAAGCTTACATATTTCTAGGAACATGGACATCAGCAATCATGGGGGAAGCTTCTCAACATCTATCAAATTAGTCTCTACTATAACTATAAGTCATACACACCTAACAATGTTTGTCCTCTAAGGGACTGAATCATAATCACTATGTATGAGCTGAAGGCCTTAAGGTAAAATATGATGGCCATACTTTTGGGTAGTTGAGCCAATATCAAGATTCTTTGTTAGGTCTTATCAAACTTGGTATTAAAATTGATAATAGCCTCTTATGAGGCTCTTTTAGTAGTGGTTAGCTACTCCAAGAGAGATGATCAATTTGATTTCTCATTAAATCATTCAAATAATATATTTCCCAAGTCATCTTATGTGGAGATGGAGTTGGGTGGCAAGGACTGATACCAATAAAGAGATTTCCCTTTGAAAGAGGTGGCTAATATCCTTAAGGCTATGTTTTTATATATGACATAATGCATAGTACAAACATTGGTGATATCCTAAAGATGTTCTACTATGCTTTTGAAATCTTCCCTTATGAATTTAGGGAGTACCTTTAAGGAGTTAGTAGGAATATGGTCCCATGTAGTAGGGGTTACTGGAGGGATGAGTGGGCTACCACTATTTCATGCCATGAAGTTCCTTAAGGCTATGTTTTTACATTGCACTAGACCCTACAGTTCTTTGGAAAGTTACAACTAATAGAGGTAGCAGTAACAAGCTTGGATTCTACACTATTTATGACCTTGTGATGGTCCTATGACTCATAAACTCTGAATTCTAGTCAGGTAGATAAGTCCCACTGGGTGTGCTAGAAAATAAAATTGTTGATGCCTAAAACTCTCATTCTTGATGAACAACTTCCTATGGGAAGCTTTGCATATGTGGGACTGAATTGTGATATGTAAAGTGACCTCTAGGATTTTAGAAGCCATCTCTTCAAATTAATTAGGGAGGAAAAGGGTAAGGTGGAAATGTAAATAAAAATAAAATAAAACTATCTAAGGTGATGCACCAAGATTATTGAAGTATTTACTCCTGAAATTACATAACATAGATTGAACCTTTAAACATTAAAGATAATTAAAAGATCATATGCATGATTTAAATCTTGTAATATAAACTAAAGCCAACACTATATAAGTAGAGATTCAAAAATAATAGACATCAATAGATTTCAATCAATTTGACATAAAATACCACATCCTCTTCATTAATAGGTGGATAACAAAATTCAAAATGCCCAAAAGGCACAACATATAATATTCAATCCATCTCATGATGGGTACCTACTAAGGCCATAAAATGAAAAATAATTTCAACTAATTATATTAAAAAACTAAACTATTACAATGGATGATCTCTCATAAAATCAAAATGAAAATTATCTAATCCCCCCCCTTACAAAATAAAAGAGCTCTAAATATATAGGCATATTGTCCTCATGAGGAAAAGACACCTAGAACTTGACACTCACACTCATGATGAGGTTGTTTAAACCAAATAGGGAACTTTAGCTCATGAGTATAGTTGGTCTTCAAAATTCTAGATATGGTGTAGCTATTGGTGCCTCATGACCACCATGATTCTTAGAAGAAGCAACATGGTAATGTATGTCTCCCTTAGAACTACCTCTAGAATTATTATTACGAATGATGCCCACTTCCCTTGACCAATAACACTAATCTAAGACATGATAGGAAAAAAATTGCTCTTGAGGATCATTGGGATGACATGTGGCATAATGAGGATTGAATATTCTCCTTTGAATCCCTTTTATCATTTTTTAACTAGCAACATGTGGATCTACCATGTAATGAGTTGACACCACTTCTCAAGAAGTTGAGAGATACGTTGTAAAGAATGAACATAGGGAAAACACATGGAAGGTTGAATTTATAATAATTATAACCACATAATGGGTCCTAACCATTATTTTATCAACCAATGGTGTTGCTTAAATTTTTGATTTAAAAAACTACCTTGGATAAGCATCGTGATGCCATGTGTTGAGCTAGTGCTACTCCTGAACGAGTCATGAACCTTTTCATGAAGAATGAGCATCAAGATTCCATGTGGCACTAATGGAAGGTGATGATACTTAGATAAAAATAGAAAAAGGGAACCTGAGAAAGAGGAGGCCAATGCACCATCCACCAAACTCACCAAGCATGTCCATGATAAAAATTCTAACTACCCCCAAACTTCAAAATGTGGATTAAAATCCACACACATAAATGATCACAATTATTATCTACATTTGCCATAAGATGACCTATATTTTTTCCCATTAAGGGCATGAACATATGTACATTGACATAATTATTTTACACATAAATTGGAGGCATTTTCCTTGCCTTATTTATTTTCATTATGCTTTGGTAACTTGTTTAAGATTGTTTGAATCCTTCCTAATTCTTCTCTTTTTGAAACATTTCTTCTTATAAACCTTTTTGAAATATTTTCCCACTCAAATATTTAAAAAATTAATAATATATATATATATATATATATATAAATTCAAAAAATAATAACTATTGCAAAAAATAAAAATTAGGACCTATAAGCATTTTCAGATGTTGCTAGCTTAACTTCTCACATATGTTATTTATTATATATTAGGTAGATAAAATATTTTATTTTTTAATACACAATACTCTTTAGGCAAGTGAGTGTGATACATGGACATACTTTCACATTTTTTTAATGTTGGGATTGCCTTATTACCCAACAACCTTGCTAAATTGGGAGCATTTCTTCATTCTCTATGAACACTTTACTATTTTTTATCTAACCATAACATTTATAACATGGTAAATTATGTATCATACAAATGTTTTGATATTAACTCATACTTTAATATTTGTTATAAGAAAACTATATTTATTAAACAAATCTATTATACATATGATTGATGCAAACTAGTCTCATTTCCTCTATAGTTCTTTTACATTCTTACTTTATTACATGATACATTAGGACTTTCTTGATAATTGTGTGTCCCTTGGCATTGTGTGTTTATTCAAAATTTGCATGTCCCTTATATTTGGCCCTTGGGCCTTATTTTTGACATCAAGTGAAAACTGTGTGACATTGTATGACATTGCTTGTATGTTTATTACTTGTTATTATGGTGTTATGATTCATATCATACATTAATTATGTTTTTAATCTTGTGTTATGACACATATCATTCAAATTTTATTTATATGCTTAAATTTTATATCTTTTTAACACATGTTTCATACAATTCAATGTTATATTGAATACTATGATGTAATCCAATTCAAATGATTCAAAATTATTATATATTTCACATATGGTTTATTTTGAGATAAGTGACTTGTATGTTACATATCTAATTTAAAAGGGTGGTTATCACTTTGGGATTATCTTTAAAATTTAAAGTTTTCATGAGCATCAAAATTTATATTTATGGCATTATATAGTTTTCAAAATCACAACATTAGATTATTAGGGCCTGTGACATGCATGTACATTCATTCCTATAGTTACAAATTAGTAAATAGTTACTAGTTAAAATGACATTCAATCTCACTCAGTACAGATATAGGGGGATTGATATTCATTCATGTTCCTACATGGTAATTGTAAAATTTCAAAATTGATCAAGTTTAAAAGTTTCAAAATTTCTCAAGTTTAAAAGTTTCAAAGTTTAAAATAGACCCTATATTTATTTTTAGTGACGTGATTCATATTCATGTTTCAATTAGAATCATTAGTGTCTAGTGACACTCGAAATCTATGGTTACACTTTTTATATGTAATGAACCATAATTGGTGGTTCCACCCTTTCAATTATTTATAGAGTACTCTACATAATCAAATGAGAGTTGGAACGCAAAATATTTAAAAATAAAGGTATTTCAAAGTTTTCCAAATTGGGATTTGATCACTCTAAATTCACCCTAATTTAAACATTTTTCTAACTACCTCAATAAGGAGGGATGTACTTATCCATTTCTAAGTTATAGATAAATTAGATTGCATACTCTTTCAAGTATGTAGTTTCCTTACTCTCATTTCAAAATTTAAATTATAAACTTTATATTTTTAATTTTCAGTTATGAAGAGTAACTTCTTTCACTGGAATTGTTGTAGGTTTCACATTAAGGAATATTGCATGATCAAGATTTCATACAAAATATAAAGTCTATATACACACTAGGTTCACATCTAATTTACTCTAGTAATTTCACTTTGTTACATCAATATAACAAATTGGGGGAAATATAGAAACTCAAATTAATAATTAAGTTCTTGACAATGATTATTATTGACATCTTTACCTCACTTGGTCCATTCACCATTTTGTTAACTTGTTATATATATGGGAGAATTTACTATTCTATAAATAATCTTGTAACCACTCAACCCATAATTCAAACATCTATTTTTCTTATAGACTCTTGATAAACCAATTCCAATAATACTTATCTTTCTAGGATAGGACCACATTAGGTTGGATTGGGTGACACTATGAACTTTTCCACTAGCATGAATTTATCTCCCACATCCCAACAATAACTTTTTAAAATCAAGGTATTGTATTTTACCCCTCCCATGATTTTAGAAATATTAATTAGTATAATTATTAAAAGGATTCCCTTGTATAAATACATCAATGACTCTCAAATCATATCTATCAATAACCTAGAAAATACTACTGCACATTGAGTAAAAGAGCATCATTTATTCTAATTTCAATTCTAAAACATTGTAAGAGTCATAGGCTAAGTTTGAATAAATTTAATTGTAAGTAAATGGAACACATTTTCAGTCAATAAAAATAATATATCTAGTTAAAATCATATAACAAAGTCAAAATTCACACACTAACTCTAGGAAGGAGAACTACACCATCCTAAAACCCATTTTGGCTATGTACATAACATTTAGATTACACATGGTTTTTGGAGAGTAGCTCGGTTATTTATCTAACCCTAATCCCCCACTTTGGCATTTGATCTATAATTTGTTTAGTATGTAAGAGCTAGGTTTTATGTTCATAAGGTCTTTCATGCATCAACCTGGCACACACATTTAATAAATAAACCCTCATAGATATGTGCACACATCTGATTCATAAATCCAGTAGTATATTTAACCAAGATGTAATTGTAGTCAACAAAAAAGGCCAAAGTATGGCCTTATCCTCTTGGCATGGATTTATCCCAAAATAGTTTGAATTCCTATTTTTATATGTGATAGTTCACATGTATTTTTAGGATTTTTTTTTCACACTCAACTTGTATAGTAAAAATGAGATTAGTTTGAATGAGGTTTGTAAACTTATTTGTAAATTTACTATTTTTATCTCATTTTCAAGTCTATATTTTATATTTATATTTATATATTATTAGTATTTAAATTTCAATAGTTTATATCTATTGATTTAATTAATTTTAATTTAAAATATATTAAACACACAATATTGAATATATAATTAAATTATATATGAAAACATGTGTCAGATAGATATAGCCTTGAAGCACATAAGCATCATGTGCATGATAAGTATCATGGAACCAAAGCAATAGTAGAGAGTATAAGTAATTCATGATATTAATCATGTCACCATGGTAAAAAGAAATTAACATATAATCAATGTCATAAAATCTCATGTAATTTACATATAATGTCACATAAAAGGCCTAAAGGCCACATACAAGGGACATGTGAATGTCGCATAAACACAAAAGGCCAAGGTCTATCTCATAACTTGTCTTGTAAGGTAGATATTACACATGCAAGGGCAAGGGCTAGACACATTAAATAAGAAACTCTTAACTTGTCTTGTAATACAGTAAGAAATAAGTATAGAGGAAATGAGACTAGTCTACATTAACCATGTGTATCCATGTCATTTTTATCAAATAAAAATTTAATGTAACATAATTTATGATATGTAGCTTACCATGGTAGAGAGGTTATAGACAGATAAATCCTATTGAATTATTAATAGAGAATAGAATATGACCCTAAATTAAAAGGATGGTTAAAAAGGGAAGTTTGACATCAAAAAACCATGTAAAAGTATGTACTATATCACACTTATACACCTTATGAAAATCATTGTGTATTGAATTTTTTTATCTAATTACATAAAATGAATAATATATGTAAATAAATAAACTTGAAACATTTTAAAATTGCTCTTAGGTCTTGATTTTGACTTATTCGAAAACATTTTGATGTTTTGACATCTTTGAATATTTTTTAATTTTTGACTTATTAGATATTTTTAGTATTTGTTTGAAATATTTGATTTTAAAATATTCAAAAAAGTGATAAGAAGCAAGGACTAAAAAATAAAGGAAATGTGAGGGATTTGAAAAATCCTCAACAAGGTGATAAAGCATGGTGTGGAAAGAAAGTAAGGAAAAAAATGTTCCCCAATGTATGCACAAATGAATCATATTAATGTAGCAAAAATGATTAAGTAGATTAAAATATACATGATCCTCAATGAGTAAAAGATTATATGTGATCTTGTAAGTGAAATGAAAGCCATAGTATGGGATATATGAAATATTAATAAAATGGAGTGCCATATTGAAAGATTTGTAATATAGTTATTTTAGATTATTTGAATCATGTTAAATTTGAAAAGGAAAAGTACCGAAAGTGAAAGTTAACTCAAAATTTATAAGAATGCCTAGATTTTGGGATAGAAGAAGTAATAATGAAGTAAAAGAAAAAAAAATAGGTTCAAATAAAAATATGTAGATAACTAATTAAGATACTTAGCCCAATCATTAGATTTAGATGAAGTAGAAGGTTTTATCCAACCAAATATTTCATCAAGAACATGCACATATGCATACCCAACTATATTGTATGAAGGAGTGACTCCTTGTGAAGAATAGGTACCAACTGTAGATGCCTTTGAATCTAAATTATAATAATATGTTGTAATATAACCATTTGAATCACTATTCCTATACCCAGGTAATTATGTATCCTCATGTATAATAGGAGAAGATGTAATAACCTGTACCTATGTTAAATCTCTTTGAATAACTTGTGGTATCTTAGGAGGTGAAGAAATATTTTTAGGCACAACTTTATGCTTACGAGAATGTACCATGATCTTTAAAAATAATTAAAATTTCTCACGTGTAACTGTATCATGCTCATAAGTAGATGGACAAAATGATTCTATAATATGCTCATGTGTAATTATATCATTATGATTAATAGATGGATAAAATAATTATGTAATATGTTATTGAATAGTTATATAAACTATTTCATTACCATGTTTTTAAATTAATGTGCCTTCCAAATATTCTATATGATAAGTAAATTTCATTGGTTACAAAGGATAATCATATTGGATTCTTTGAATTTTGACCACTTGATTACCATGAATGTATTTGATATATTTATGTATTATAGAAGGTAATGGTCTAATATTTTGTATCCAAAGGTGTCTTAATAACACATAAAATACCCATGTGTTTGGTATAACTAATAATGGAGTGGTCACCATGAGAGGACTCACTTATAATGGTATCATTATATTCCAGAGAGTATCATGTGTATGACCATAAAATGCTTTGAAAACTCTAAAAGTATCTTATAAGTCATATTATTTATAACCAAGAGAGTACTAGTTATGGTGCACACATTTTAAATTTGATCCATTGTCTATCATGACACTATGTATGGATTTAAGTATCCTATAAGTCATGTTATATATAAGAGAGTTTTGAATGGTTATGGTACACACATTTTCACTTTATCCATTATCTATCATAACACTATGTATGGATTTATGTATCATGTAAGTCATGTTACTTATAACCAAGAGAGTAATAGACTATTATGGTTCACACTTTTTTAATTTATTGATTATCAATCATAACATTATGTATGAATTTTTTGTCAAAATGTTCTTGAAAAAAGAGTGCATGTATTTTTGAATCAACATCAATAACTTAACTATAACCAAATGTAATCATAGGATGTGATTCTTTTTTGTTTTTAGATATACCAATGATGCTATCTAGTGGAGGCCCTTATGTAGAGGGAAGAGGATGAGCATTATATGCATAATGTACTTTAAAATTGTCATTATTTATTGATTCATGATTTAGAAAAGGATATTTATACATTTTGATATTTGAATTGTCATTTAATTTTGGCTTAGATACTTCATTATGTGTGCTAATATTGATAATATTTTCATTAATGAGATCTTGGATCTTATGTTTTAATTTGAAACAATTGTTTTTAGAATTCCCAATACATAAATGGTAGTCACAATATGTGTTGGCATCAAGTTTTTTAGATTTTTCTCTAGACATGTCCACTTCCATTGGTGGAGGAAGAGTGATGAGATTACATTTAAGTATATTTTGAAATACTACACAAGTATGTGAAGGTAACCTTGAAAATTTCCTCCTTGGTGGAACTTGTAATTGAATATTTTATGTTGGTTGTGAAATAAAATTAACTATGATTTTAGCCTCATTATTTACTTAATTTGGTTTGTTATTATAATTTGGATTAATTTTAAGATTGACATTTTTAGGATGAGGAACATTTAAAGTATACTTGAGCTTATTCAAAGTAATCAATTTAAATTCATGCTCATTAAATGTAGGGCATAACTCATCAAAAGATTTGAACTTATCATACACAATTGAATCTTAAAGTGGAGGTATAAAAATTTGAGTGACAATATATTGGACCTCATTATATTCCATTTGATTTTTAATTTTTTCTATCATAGTCCTATATCTAAGAAAATATTCACTAATTGTTTCATTAGACCTTGTTTGAGCTTTGTGATTTGAGCATATGATAAATATTCATCAATGTTGATAGAAAAGTATGTCAAAAAATAAAATTTTGAGGGATTGAAAGACTTTACTTATTAAATATGAAGATCATTAAATTGTATAAGATATTATTCTTTGACACTTCTTGGAAAGAGATTTATCATTTATTATTATTATTTATATAATCTTGATAAGTTGCATGGAATGTGTTGTTGCTTCCACAACATTCCCTAATTTTTTCATGAAATAATGGGACATATTTTTTCTCTATATTCTAGTATTTTATTCTAGTGGGTTGATGGCCTTATCTTGTTTGATCTTTTAATCCAATTTGATAAAGTCCTTAATGTGTAGAAATCAAATTTTAGTCATGCTCTATGGTTTTGACAAAGTCTGAAAGTAAGATTTTTTATTCTATATACTTGGTAACCAAATTTTTAGTTAGGAATTAATTCATATAAATTTATGGATTTGATTCAATATAATAAGTCTTGGTCTATCCTGTCATGTTTATAAGTGCATTAAATTTTCCATTTTTAGACTTGTTAGCCAAAATTGGCTACCCTAAGTGAGTAGCAATCAAAAATTTATATCTAGACTTGCTTAAATTTATTGATATCCCTTGAAGGTTCTTGTATTATTCATAACTTATCTTGTCATAGTGAGGAGTGGAGTTATTTATAATAGTGATCAAGGTCTTCTAAGGTGGTATAGTCAAAATGTGAAGTCATGACCCTCAAGTGATTAACCAATAGTCATGGCTTGATCCTTTAAAATGTGTTTAACATGATTTAAGGTAATTTTGAAAATGTTAAGGTGATTACTATATTTGCATAGACACCTATAGTGTCAAGTCTACATGCTTTACATTATCCTAAAGATCAATAAATATTTTTAATCCATTTGGAATTCATCATAAATTATGCCACACCTCATAATGTCTGTAAAATCCCCAAAATATTCTAAATCACCATTTATAATGTATAATCTCATTTGAAATTTTCTTGTTTATTATCCTAAAATCTAAACATAAGAATAACATGAGAAAATTTAGGTGGAGGGAGTTTTGTACATTGTATTTCATTTGTTCATGATAGGTAAAATTCCATGGTCATCTCACATAGGGATCTAATAGGGAAATCATCTAAGTAATCACACTCTATTGCATGTAAAAGACATTTTGAAGAGTTTTTACAGGTTTCCATGCATGATAAGAGCATCTCCAGATAAGGAACAATGACATTATGTGGTTAATCATGTCTAGGGTACCTTACATCCTCCCCAAATCTAAATCCATGCTTAAGAATGTGTTACATGTCTGAACAAGTATAGACCCTTATTAACTCCATCTAGTTACATAAAAATAAAAGAAGACCAACAAGTTTGAGGATGGTACATAGAGGAGAGATAAATCATTTGAACTAGATATATAATGAAAATTATGGGGACCTAATTCCATTTTAAATTGTGGTACTAGTTTAGACATATATTGTTACTCATTTATGAACAATCATTAAGAGAATTATCAACACCTTAAACCCTCCTAAAACCCCACATACATGATTTTTATTGTCTAAGTGCATTTGTAAGTTAAATAATAAAAATGGAAGGTTGTTTAAGGTCTTAAAATTTCTAAAAATTCATCCCATATCAAACTCCACTATCATTTGGCATGTGTGAGTAGTCAAATGGAAAAGAATGTTGTGTTTTTTATTTTTGAACATGGCAAGAAGGGTTATTAAAGGTATGGTGTTATTAAAGCATGGAAGTGGATTTTTTTGTAATGAAAACCTTTTGATTAGCTATATAAATACTAGTATCTCCTCCTTAGATCTCCTACAATCATCAACAATATCAACTATCAAGGAGATTAACAAAGCATGCCAACTAAATGACTATCTATAAGGATCCCTGTAGGTGGTCATCAAGAAGTACATATAAAAGGAAGACTAATAGTATTATCTATAATATTTGAGACAAATTAATATAAGTCAAATTTAATTTTTTAAGAGTGATGAATTAATCAAATAATTGATCCAAGTCACCTATATTTTATTTTGATTAAAGATCTTGTTGTAGGAGGTTTTAGGCCTATTGGGTGTAAAAAAGGTAACATTGCCTCTGAGTCTTGTTCTTGAAGAAAAAAATATGAACATTGGTTTATTATTTCTAATAGTGATCTATAAAAAATTATAAAACATCTATAATATTGATGAACTCACTCCATGGACATCTCTAATAGAGAATTATAGGTGGAAGTCTATTAATAATGTTAGTTTGAGCTCTTTCACATGGTTTAAATTATAAATAGGTAGGTAATAGGTATATACAAGAGGAAAGAGTAGTAATGTTTATAATAAAACAAGAAAAGTGACCTTAAACAACCTTTTTATTACTCTTAAGCATATATAAATATCTAAAAAATACCAATGATCACCTACAACTCTCTATACAAGTTTGTCTACTATAATGGTGAAGAATATGATGGAGATCATGTAATCATACTAAATATAACCTTGTTAAATGCATAGAGGGAGTTTTTAAACTAGGTTAATATCTAATTTTTCATGGTGTGGAGTGATTAAAAGTTATAAGAAGAGGAAAACATAGTAAAAGAGACCTATCAGACTATATAAGCAAAGTTAGATACTTGGAGATATTTTGGATGTTTTGAGAAACACTTTAACATTAAAAATAGTTTCAAGGGTAGATGCTATAATTAATAGGTATATAGGAATGATAGGTATATTATTAATGGTATAAATGAGAATAAATGTATACCTATAGGTTTCCAGACATATAGGTCCACATTCTTGATCAAAAGATGAGAATCTTATAGAAAAATGAAGAGTTTGATTTGCCTAGGATAGTCCTTACCTTATAAAAATAAGAAAGAGGTAAAAAATTACCTGATTGCCTCACCTAAATGAAATAATAGTGGAATTTTTTTCTAAATAAGGGTGATATATATTGGAAATGACTAAAAGACCCAAATAGTCCTAAATCCCACTTAGACACCTATAGGTAAAAATGTTAGATTTAAGCAATATGAAAACTTAAGGCACATGGAAGAGTATTTAAAATAATAATAGGGGTACTATTATATGTATTTGAGATAATTAAAACCAATAAATATATATTTTGATGGCTTATAGGCTAAAAACTTTTCCTTTATCTCCCACTGAGGTTTATCAACTAGAGAAGGTCTAAACTTTGCTTGTAACTTCAATAAGAAGATGCATGAGAAGGAATAAAGATTGGATATTTTGAGGAGGTTGTAAAAATCCAACCTTATGGACTTATTTTTTTTCAATTTAACATGTATAATATGAACAATAATTAAGAATGGAGATCACTCAAAACCCTCTTATCACCTTGTGAAGAACCTGAGAAGACATAACTTTCTACTCAAAAATTTAATGATAATATTCATGGTCTAAAATGGATATATAATGTGTTGATGAGGATCCACTAATCTAAAATTTTGGCATTATTTCATAAGTTTAGGTCCTCAACTTTATGAACAACCATTAATAAGATAAACACTCTAAAATCCTACTAAAAACCTTCTAGGAATATGATGTCTGAGTTTTGAATTATAAGTGGTTATAATGGACAAGAATGGTCATGAATTAACCCTAATGTAATTTGAGGATCCCATGGGCACCTAAATGAGCCATTTTGTGGCATGTGTGGAGTGGAAAATATAATGAAATAGCCTAAAACTCTATTTTTCAAGTTATTTGCAAAGGTCTATGTAGGTCTAAGTTCCCTAATGAGTGGAGGAAGAATTATAATCATGAATGCAGGTATAGTATCCCTAAAACATACATTTTAATGAACTCCCATGGTGATATAATAGGTTTTCAAGCAATAAAATAGACCTAATAAATTTTTTTCCTTCTTGTTTTCATATAGGATTATTTGTAGATCTCTTCAAGGTAATTTGGGTTATAGAAAATTTCAAAGTATCCTTATAAACACCTCATTACATCACTAATAATTTATAAAAGTTATGAACATGTCATCCTAATGATCAAATATTATCCTAAAGTGCCTAATGCACTAGTAGATTGAGCATGATTCTTCATTATATCATTAAAGATCCTTTAGGGAGAGGTGTAGTGAATATGAAGGGTTTAAAGACACCTAATAGAAGATGATTACACACCTAAAACATCAATATGGAAATTTCTCAAGCATGTGTAAGGTGTGAAAAGACCAAGTGATAACTCAAGGATAGTTATAAGATAAAGAAAACAACTTGTCACTTCTCATGAAAAGGAGGGAAGTTTCAAGAATAAGGATTAGTCAACAAGAACATAAAGAAATACTACACTTACTTGATGAACACATAATTTCATCAACTTACACATGTTGAAGAGGATGACAAGATTGTTTTTAGCCTCTTCTACTTGGCCTTACAACTAACTTGTGAAGAATGATACTTGTCCTGGACTCTCTCAACACCCCTTCTCTCTCCCCTATAATTTATTCTATACGTATGGCCTTTTAATAACTATAATAGATCCTCAACTTGAGTATGAAAAATCCCTACTCATATAAAAAATTGTATTTTGCCTATGGAGGTGAATAAATACTAATTTCTAGACTTCTCAATGCTGCAATTAGTGTATGATTCATGTTTAGTTCATGAATGGTAGTAAGAGTGTCATATCTCTCTTTCATTTGTCCTATCTCATTACCTACTTACATGTTGTTAGTCATATTAGTAGGTGATGTGGAGTGTGGTACATGGTCCTGCATTAGCTAAGTATGGATATTTATTCATTAGTGTCTCCTATGAGACCTCTTGATCATCCTTGTTGGTTATTGTCTTAATCTTCACCTTCATATAGAAATACTAATGCTCAAAGACTCATGTTGATCTAGTGTGATAGGTTTCAGTCCTTGTTCATGCTCTTTGTGCGTTATATATAAGTGGAATGTGTTAAGTTTAATGTATCACCTCCCATTCGATTATTTTTAATCATTTCTCTCCTTTTCCATTGCAAGAAATAGGTTTAGTATTAATTATAGGTGAATCATCAAGGTAGATATCCCTATCTAGAGATTCAACTCAACCATTAGGTCACCCATAACATAGAGGTGAATCCATGCTATCACCTAGATGAGGAAGGCTTGAAAAACCTCCTAAACGGTGAAGTTTGTTGTGATAAAAAGATTATTTCACCTTAGGTTTATACAAATTGTCTAACTATTTCAGAGTTTTATTTACCTTTTTATTGACAATTTGGTCCAATATTTATGCATTCTAATGTAAGACAATTGAATCTTTGCATTATTTTTTTCTCTTACTTGGTCACTTTTTAATCTTATTTGGCTTCAAATTTAGAAAAATGTTTGTCTTTATTTCATTAATATCACTACATATTGCTTTTATTTTAATTAATCTATTGCCTTAATAATTTTTGGGAAAGTTTAAAGTCAAATATTAATGTCTATTTGGTCTTCTCATAAGCCAATGATCATGTTTATTTCTAGGATATCCAATCAAGCAATATGTTTCCAAAAATCACCCACTCATTTCCCCAAGACTCTTTAGGACTTACTCACTCTATTAGGACCTTATGGAATGATTGAGATGAGGATACCTATCATCATTTAGGATCCTCACTTCATTAGGATGCCCTATTTACTAAGCCTTTCCCCCTAACTCTTAGGTAAGCAAGATCATGCCATGTGGAGAGATATCACTTCTTTAGGGCCCCATGGAATTCATTGAAATTTAGATTTACAACCAAGGATCTTGATAATAAATATTATGTAATATGTCATGACCCAAAATGATCACTTAATTTAATCTTATAGACCTAGAATTATAGGCCAAAGACCTTCTAGATGAATGAGATCAAGCCATGTGGTGTGATCTCACTTCACCATTGCCCCATGATAGTCCATGTACTTATGATCAAGATTCAAATTAATGAGTGCCTAAGATCATGCCATGTGGAATGATCCTATATTTTCACTCTCTAAGGATATTTTATATGTTTCATATCCTTTGGTAATGCCCTATACAAGTGATATCTTGATTGGTGTCATTATCTCACCTCACCAAGACTACAGGGGTAAATGGTATAGGTGGATGACTAATTGGGAAGTGGGTGAGTGATTAGTTACCTTATGGAATGAAAATACCAACTTTAGGACACATTAGAATCCAAATAAACATCACATGAGATTAAATTTGATGGTTCATATTGCTCATCAAAATTGTTAGACCTGAAAATGAACATAAATATTTTAAAATTATTTAGTGTGTTTTTAGGGTTTATTTTATGCATTCATCTTAGAAACTTATTATCTTTTACTCCATTTCAAGTTAGTTGACTAATTTTTTATATTGTTTCACCTTTGGCAATTTGTCATCTTATATTCAATTGGGCTAATTTATCTAATAGTGCTATTTTTATTCTTAGATCATGGTCTATTTCTACTTCATTCGAACTTGGAAATAACAAATGATTATCATGTTTGATTTTTAGACTTAGCTATTGTATTTAAAATGGACTACTTGAGATTTTGGGTCTAGTAATTTAGATGGGTTTATACTCTTATTTTAGTCCATTTTATAATTTATTTATGAATTAGGATGGATAATGATTATATTATTGGATATGTAGACTTATTCATTATTTTTTTAATGGGATTTTTCCTATTCATTTAAAGTCTTTAGACTTAGACATTCATTATAAATTAGAAAATTTGGAAACTAAGGGATAATTTATATTTTTGAATACTAACTGTGACCTTCTCTCTATAGTCTTTCTAGACCTAGATGCTCAAGATGAAACCACATGTTGATATTTAGTCTCCCCATATCCTCAGGTGGTCTATATGATTCATTCTCTAGTCAACTTCTGAATGAATAGGATACCATTTCATGGAAAGATATCACCTCACCATGGCCCTAGGATGGTTAGTATAATTAAGACAAGTAGGAGATCAAATGGGTAAATGGGATGATGCCACATATCATGGTCATGCATCCTTATGTCCCTAAGATAGTCCATGTATACTAAATAACTAGAAAAGCTCAAATTTCCTAAGATAGGGCCACATGTTAAAATATCAAGGATCCAAATTAGTCAAGGAAAATTAAGCATAGAATTAGGATTGGCAATCTCTAAGTGGCTGAGATCTCACCATGTGGTGAGATATCATTACACCAGAGACTAGAAAAAGTCACAAGAACATGGGGCCATAAACCAAGTAGTAGATGAGGGAGGTACTACCATGTAGCATCATCCTAACACATAAAAAACAAATTGGAATTATTTCATAACAAGAATCAACCATGCAGCACATAATTATTGAGATGGACACATAGACCTCCATAGAAAGAATTCCCCTGCTCCAAACTCCTCATGACATGACACTGAACTAATCTTACCCTTAGCTTAGCAAAACCCTGTATGTACACCCCTGCTAGCTAGCATACTATCCACATACAGCAACAGAATGATGTCGCGACTCATCATCCACCTGGTAAGACAAACCATAGTAGTTACCCTGACATTGACTGAAGCCATGCTTCATCCTCCACCTGTCAAAACCTATACCACTGTCCTGCAGCTCCTCAAGACCATATGACCTGGTCTTCCATCTCACATATCCATTCTCTCTATTCTTCTACTAAGGCATCCATTCGTCTCTGTGCTTTCATCCAGCTGGCAAACCTACCAAAACACACCTATTTGGTTCACCTCCAAGGAATCACATCCTCATCCATGCCAAGCTCACACCTGTTTCCTGGATCCTTCTTGCTCTACAATCAGCAACATGTATAAAGAAGAGGAACAACAAATTTGAGGGCCTACTTACGCCTTCAGTCCTCTGTATGGGTGTTTGAGACTCCTTGACAGCATGCTGTCCACCCAAAATTCATTACAGTGACTGACCTCAGCCACCCCACAGTCTGCATCTGACCGACGTCAGTTCCATGCGTCTGTCCCTGACTACCGACCCTGCGGTGTCCCTGCTACCGACGTCGGTCCTCCTGACTGACATCGGTCTTACATACTGCCAATGTCGGTCCCCTGACTGACATCGGTCTTACTCTGCCTGACATCACCAGCTTCGGTCTGCACATGACCGACATCGGCACCTGTCTGTTCGACGCCGGTTCCTCCTGACCGACACCGGTATCTGTATACGCCTGTGAGTGATGACTTTTTACCCGCGAGCTCCTTTGAATCAAAACACATGTCCAAACTGCTCTGCTCAGAAGTATCCAGCCTCATCCACTAATTTCTGTCTGCCATCTCCTCCAAGAACACCAAGGCTTTCCAGTTCTTAAACCTGTCAAATATATCTGTCTTTCGCTTAAGAACATGCATCTCCTTCCTGCTCATGTGGCCAAGCCTACAAAGCCACGTCTCTACAATAGAAGAAGAATCAGTAATATAAACAAGTAGATAAAGAGTACATGTCTTCTTACCACCAGCTAATTCAAGTGCTACCACTGTGAGAGTTCTTGTGCATCTCTCATCACCCAATCTTTCTGAAGAAATTAGCCATATCTCCAAACTTGGGACCTGCATGACCTTCATCAACACCTGTGTGTTGGCCGCCTATAATTTCAGCTTCACTTCCCCTTTGCCAATTCTTTGGCAAGGCTTACCAGCTCCTCTACCTGGGGCTGCATGGAAAGAGGCAACCGAATCTTTTATCCAAGATTCAACTTTATCCAAGAAACCTGCAAACACATCCTGTGCAACAACACCTGCAACATCTGTATCTTCAGTTTCTTCATGCTGATCTGCTACCAACCAACAATTTTATTTTACCTGCTCTTTCTTTCCATCAGACCGTGAGTAACCATCTGTGCTTTTCAACTCCTCCATTCTTAGCTTACTTTGATCTGTCGTTGCTCTACTCCCACTCGATCAGAAACCCCTGAGAGTGCCCTGTAACCAAACACAACCCTGCTTCCTGCAACCTTAGCTCTGATACCACTTGTTGGTATCAAGCTCAAGAACCTACAACCAAGGCTCTGATACCACTTGTCAGGATGCGAAACACCGGAAGCATACAATTGATTACCAAATACCAAGCAACTATAATATGCGGAAATAACCAGATTCACCAAGTAACTAGAATTCAGAATAACACAGCATATGAGAGACAATACACCAATTGTATTAATACTTTATACAGAAAAGAATACAATAAAGAAGATGCCACTTCTTCTCCACCACCTCCTCAGAGGCTCGCTACACCTCAAGTGAACAGTAATTCTTCTCCCCAAAGCTCTCCCTCTCACAGGTCCCAACACCCAACTCAAATACAGAGTTGGTGTTCACCTCCCGTGCTCCACGCACACCACAAGTGCTCCACGCACTCCACAAGTACTCCACGTACTCAACAAGTACTCAAGGTATTTCAAGTAGATCTCCCATGAACCTGCAATAACCTGCACTTCAACAGACCATACTTATGGAAGGAACTCCCTTGCCTTCCTGTCTTGCTCTATTTGAGTACACACCTGTACTCCAAGTAGATCCTACCTGATACTAGTCCCTGTTGTGTTGCTGTCTATATGATCTTGCACACTTGCAAATCAAACAACGGTTCTGCTCACCTATGAACCTTGACCTTGCACACACATACACCTGGAGATCAACGATCTTACTTACCATGTAGATCTCCTATATAGGCCATGCAACTATGACCAAGATCCTACACTCTTGAAGAATCCAGGTGACTCTCCAAAACCAGCACCTACACCTGGTACTGTGGAACTAGGAGGAACACCCTTGCTCACCTCACACACAGAAGGAACAAACTTTGCTCAACTCAAACTAGAACACTTTTCCAATACAACCATGAGTCTATTATATAGATCTCATCCAAACAATAATTAGACATCTAATTACAATAATTAGATCCGCAGCTCTCAGTCTAAAAATAGATCTCTTCATGCAAACACTTGGTTCGTTAGCTAACTGCCCGTAATAAACACAGTCTAAACCACACAGGCGATCGACGTCGGTCCTTGTCTGCCTGGAGGTGACCGACGCCGGCTGATACCTGACCGACGTCGATTGCTTCTCTTTACTGTCCTGCCGACATCGGCTGATCAGACTGATGCCGGTTGCTCTGACGCTTAACAACCTTCAACAACCCCTCCAATGGCCTTCTCCGTGTCTGCATCAGTGAAGCTTTTAGCTCCACAACCTAACAGGTATTGAATGATTAGTGGTGTACACATTGGGACCAAATGAAGGTCATAAAAGACAAATTTTATATTAATAAGGCATGATCTCTAATTGAGCATAACATGACTAATTAGAAATCGCAAAAAGGATCCCAAGGGAATTAAACTACATAGGATTCAAGTGGAACTTAGTTATCATGGTCTATGGTACTTTGATCATGGTCAAAATGGGACCTGAGTTAGTCTCAGGTGGACCTAACTCGTTGAGTTATCATAACCACCCATTTTTGGGTTAGGTCTCGAGACTGATTGGATCGAGGGTCTATATAAAACAAGATTTTAATTATATGAATGGTTGGTTAATTTATATTTAGAGGCTATAATATAATAACTAGACCCTTTTTTCATTTTCTTGTTTTTTTTTATTTCATAGTTTATTTTCTTATGAGTTATATTGTTCTCAGGATTTTTTGATGTTTCATATGGAAAGGGTGAATCCCACACATTATTCCTTTTATGAAATATATTTAAATTGAAAGGATATGAGGCTAATGTTCACAATTTGTGCATTCATATGGTAATTGTGTTCTTATTTATTCATGGTCAAATTTACCTCAACTTTAGCACCATATTTGTTTACGACTGTGTGAATACTATTCAGATAAAATAGAGTCTTGAGACCAACACCCCCTATCTTTCTTTTTTTAAAGGAGGACCCTTGTATTTGTTTCTAGAAAGTCTGTATTTTGGACTAAATGTGAAGAGTTATCTTATCTTGGATTTTAAAGGCAAATCAATTTTAAAAGGGAAACATGTGCTTTGATGTATTTAATCATGTTTACATTTCATGATTCAAAATTTCTAATAATTATCTTCAAGGTGATTAGTTGCAGGTTCCATGGAAGAAGCTAGGGATCATAAGGAACAAACCCTAAAGGGGGTTTGAATTTTAATATACATGGAAAATACTAGCGATAAATTTTATTTCCTTTTGATTAAATGATCCTAATTCTAAATTTATATTAAGCTTAAAATATGTTTTTTCTTTAAAATATGACTAAATATTAATATAAAACCTTAGGCTAAACTTTATACATGATTGAGTATTAATTTAAAGCTTATGCACTTTTATAGATCTAATGATAATTGCTTGTTTGTTGATTTTGATCCAACGGTGTGACAAGCCTAAAATATTTTGAAAAGGACATACAATTAATGATTTGGGCCTAATAAATATCTAATAGTGATCATTTTCTTAGATGTTTTGATTTAATGGTGTGAATTAAATTTGACACCTAAAAGGATGTTAATAATTATTAACTACTTGCGACTTGATTTGATGGTTCATATTACCTCAGAGGTTCTAATCTAATGATGTGGATTGACCTAAAATCCTCAGGATATTTTGCAAGATTTATATGTGGCACTCATTCATTGGACCAAAAAAGTTTGTCTTAAAATTGATAGGTTTTCTCCCATCATTTGACATCTATGAGGATGCATTTGATTGGATTGAACCCATCAAATTTATCATGAGATAAAAAGATTCTATTGTCTTAAATTTGATAGGTTTTCCCACATCATTTAACATCTATGAGGATGTATTTGATGGGACTGAACCTATCAAATTTAAAATAAACAATCCTTGAAGCCTCATTATCTCCCAAAGGCTTTACACATGACACTCCATCATTGGACCAAAAAATTCTACTATTTTAAATTTGATAGGTTCACTCCCATCATTTGAAATATATGAGGATGTATTTTATGTGATATAACCTACCAAATTTATCTTAGACAATTTTTAAAGCCTAATCAAAGGGGGTATTTCTAAAAAAGCTTTTAGGAGATTTCTAGCTTTTTATGAATACAAGCTTAGTATATAAAGATCTTAGCCTAAGTCTTTTTATGTTTTTTAAACATAAAATTATAAATGATGTTTTTAAACCTAATATTTATATGATCATGTAACTGATTAAAAGGTAATCATCTTTCAGGATCCAATGGTGATCACTTGTTCACTGGATTTGATCCAACAGTGCATCGAGTCTGAAGCCTTTAAAAAACAAAAGAATATGGTTAATGATCTAGCCATAACTAAGATCCAATGATGATAATTTGATCACTAGATTTTATCTAATGGTGTGATGAAGTTAAGGACTTCAAATGCCTCATGAGCTTGACACATGGCATAATCAATAAGCTCAAAGATCAAGAGCTAGTGAAATACGAGGACCTAGATTTAGCTTTTCAAAGCAAAATAAAGGGGACTTTTGAAAACCAATGGTCACTCCACAAATGGCATTTATGTAATTTTCCATGAAAGGCATGGAACCCTACCACATAAGCTCCACCTAAGTATAGAGGATCCAAATGAAAGATATTTCATGATTGAAAACATAGAAGACATGATAGTAAGGTTCTATCAAATCTAAGGCACATATGAAATCAAGAGCTATATATATTTTCCATTAAAGCCAAAAACCCTAAAACCTTTATAAGGAAGGATAGATTTGGTTTAATTGATTACGTGACACTTGAGATAATTACAAACTAAATTTAGAGCAAGTGCCTTAGTAAGAACTTCGATAGCTTTGTAATTATAATATAGTGTTATCAATGGTAGTGGGTAGGCAACAGATGAAGATTGAAGTAGAGATTTATTTAAGTTCAAATGGTGAAAGAAGGGTCTTTAGAGACATAGAGTTATATTTAACATCATTGAATGTACATGGAATCAGGAATTGGTTTGAATTATTCTTATTTGTCAAGGAGTTATGACCAATTTACTAAGAAGAAAAGAGGAATGCTTCAGTGTACCAAAGATGCAAGTATTTAGTATCAATTCAAATAGTAGGACTTCACCATGTAACTATTAAACTAGAGGTAATACATTGCATTGATTTTCTTGTACCTATTTTCATTGATTGTAAATAAATGGAGAATGGATTCATGAAGTATCAACAAAGTTGCATGCATAGCTCGCATGGCATTTGAGACTTATTATAAGTGCCCATTACCTCATGTCAATCTCCCTTCCTTAAGATAATGGACAAATTCCAAAAACTAGGATTCAGTCCTCTCACCTTGGTTAATCCAAGGTTCCCAAGTTTTTAGGACCTCAAATGGCAAGATTCATATTGGCCAATTTAGGAAAGGTGTTAGGGTAGCTATGACTTTATTGAACATATCCTTTGGTGCCTCTTCTACTACTTATTTAAGTAAGGTTTGGGTATCTTATGTCCATTGCATGTTGGGATGGAACTTAACCCCTCCTATTAGAGACTTAATAAGTTTCTTATTTGCCAAAAAATTTACGACCATCAATAGAAAGATATCCAAGAAATTATTTATGATGTCTTACCTCTTGGATTCATTCCTAGCCTCTACTAATTACTCTAGCATTCAAAATTGGTCCCCTTATGGTAGATCTATGATTACATCATTATTCCAAATTACATATATTCAAATATAAGAATCACATGAAATTCACATGTGATGGTATCTTCCCAATCATTTTTGAGGAAATCATTGGTATCCCTATGCCTGAGCTAAATCCTTTAATTAAAAGACAAGTAAAGACCATGGGGGATGTATGTGATTGCACTGTAATAAGGATAGAGGGAATCATGGTCCAACCATATAGATTTCCTATATATGTTCCTAGTAATCTTTTAGAGTAAGAAATTTCTTATCAAATCATCTAGGGAATGGATTGGCACTACAAGAAGAATAAGAAATCTTAGTTTCATCCCTTTCCATTGGACATTGGTAGAATTGTAATCAAGGATTGGAAATAGTTGGAGATCATGGTGGTGTATAGGAACTCTTTTGATTTCCAACTAGATGATATGAAGATGTGGGTCCCCAATGATAGAGTGGCTATTCATATTCATGATAAAAAGGTCCCAAAGATTGAGTATAAAACATCAACTAGGTGTGGGAGATGGTATTTACACAAAGGCAAGGAACTTTGAAGAAGTCTTGTCTAGGGTTAAAAACTAAAACATAAATTTAGAATATAGGCTTATTAAGGATAATAAGCCTTTAGGAGAAATATGACATTTACATCCTTTACAATATCACTTGTTGCAAGGACCATCTAAGACTACACATCAAGAACCACCTATTGAGGGACAATCTTCTCAGCCAAAGCAGGGAGAATTGGAAAAGTCATCCCTGATTGGGATACCTAAGGATACAAAGGGAAAAGGTAAAGATGTGATTCAGGAGTCCAACATAGAGCATAGACCTAGTGAAGGTCCCCAAATTTAGGCATCCCCACCAGGGCCTTCTTCCCAAATATAGGTTATTAGCATGGTTATTTTGGAAATTGGAGAAATAGTAGAAAATGCACTTATTAATATCATAACTTCTTATGGTTTGGATAAGGAAAAAGACCCATTTGAGGAAGTAGGCAAGGAATTAGTTACATTAGATAGTGGAAAGAGATAGGCAAACTTAGCCTTAGTTGCTCTGGATCCAAGAAAGAGGTCTAGGTTAATTTTCACTCACCCTACTAGTGAAATAAACCTCTTCAGTGATGAGAATCCTATTTATGGACTAGCCATTCCTGATTGGTTTGTTTATGGGAAGTTGTAGAAAATCCCATCTCTTTCTCCTTCACTAGCTTTGACTCGAGTGGACATAGGTGTTTAGGATAATGTCAAGCCTTGGATTTAGGATATGTTAAAAAAATAAGTAGAGAGAAACATCTAGATTATTCACAATAATGAAATCTAATGGGTTATTACTCCTAGAGTGCTTGGGAGTTCAAATGTAGAGATCCTTGAACAACTAGAGGTGAAAGAATTTGACCCTTAGGTCTAATTTAATCCAGATAAATAAACTCTTGAGAGAGTAGAGACCAAGAAAATTACTATTGGTACTAAGGATTTCACCTTTTAGAAGGTGGAACCATTTCAAGAAGATGTAGTTTGTACGATAATAGCCGAGCCAATAATGACCTTGGTTGGAGTTCAAGGAATGAAGCAGAAGATTCTCAACTTGGAGAAATATAGAGCTCTTTTCAGTTTTTGAGGATGTATTACAAGCATTGAATAAATCTTTGATGGATACATTTGAGAATTTAAATATCATCAAGCTTAGATTGAGTGATTTAAACCATCAAGTTGAGATGGAATAATCCTTAATCACTTAATGGCAAAATTCTCAAATTTAGATGGAGGAGCTCATCAAGGTGCATAAAACAAGGCAGGCATTGGATTTCAAGATTATCAAACTTAAACATTTGAAAATCTTCATGGTAGTTTTCATAGATAAACAAGAGGATTTAATCACCTAGAGTAATGATGTTAATTATTTTGTCAAGAGAGACATAGACTTGGTAAACTGCATTGAGAACTTTTGGGGACTCTATTAGATAACCCTTCTCAAACCACTACTATAGGCCTGATTGATGATGAAGAATTCAAGTAGAGGGTTAGTATTCACATCTAAATCATAAAATATAGCAAAGGTCATTCAGCTAAGGATAACCACAATACCCTTGATACCATTATTTTTTCAAAGAATCAAATTGTAGAAGCACAATGTATTAAGGAACTGGTATCTTGGGTAGATAGTGAATTTGACAAGTTAGCAAATAAAAAAGAGGATTGTATAATGAATCCTATAGTGGATTTTGATCTAATTAAGGAGAAATACACCAAGGTAAAAGACTTCTTTAGATAGGGCTAATTGAAGGGCCCACCAATGAAATTCTTAAGAGAATTTTCTTTTTGTAAAGTACATGATAGTCTGTTAGCATATACTCTTTATTGTCACATTGACATGTGACCTTTTACATTGTATCTTTATATTAATGATAGTTTTCCTTATTCACATGTTGATATTTTTAAAGTTATCTGGTTAACCACCTATATTTCTTATAAATAGGTAGACAGTTACCATTTGTAAGAGAAAGTTTTTGAGAAATTGATACCAGGAGCATTTAATACAACTAAAGAATTCTAAAAAGATTATTTGGATAGTTTTGTTAAATGTTTATGCTATCTCTCAATTGTGAAAATTTGTGTTTAATTTGAATGATTCTTCTTATTTTGAGTCACATTCTTTGTCTTATGGTAGTTAATTTATGTTGAATGCTAGATTAACTATACATATTTCAAGTATACTTCATTTTATTTGCTCTAGATTTGGATGTACTTATGTTATTCAAATCATAATAGAAAAATTTTAAATTAAACTTGGTTCTTACTTATGATTCATACTTTTCCTCTAAATATTGCTTGATTTGTGATGTAATTTGAGCTTATGATAGTTTATAATGGAAATTGGTTTAATGTGTACTCAACGTAATTTGAATTTTATCATAATATTTGATATGAAACATACAATCACATCTCTTCCTTCCTTACCCTTCCTTTTTCTTATTATTTATCAAGATTCTCTCTAGATTAAAGATCATTGTTAATAATCATTTAGTTTAAATTTCAAATCCTCAAAATTACTAAGTATTTAAATTATGTAGACCCTGGTGGCTCCCAACCACTAAATCAAATAAACATTGTGGACAGTTTTCATACTTTGCTTCTATTTCACCATAGACAATCACTGAATAGTCACAAACTGAAACTCATGCCTTAGATTCTCATAATCCTAAAATGAGAAGTGTTCTTCAAAATTAAGAGCACATGTGGCAAAATTTTAAGCATCAACATGAGAAGATTCACTGGTGATAGGAGGACCTCATTAAAGATACTTAATATCTTTCAGGTGTATTTGGTCAAAATATATCTTCATTTTACATGATTATGTTTCTTTTAGCATAAATTATGTAAAGATTGGTGACCTTTGTGGAAATATAGCTGTTGTTGCGAATAATTTATTAGTATTTGGAGTTAAGATGGATTATTTTGTTTAAAATTGAGATTTTTTTGATAATAAGTGGTTTATTTGAGTCATAAGTTGTAAATATTGGTCATCTTTGCATAATTTAGAATGTCTTTGAACTTGTTTAGTTAAATATTGATGTCCTTTATCCTCTTATGAATTTTTTTTTACAAATTAAGCTTAGTGTACATATTATTTGTCATTATTTGGAAATTAATGTGCTACACCATGTTTTAAAATATGATCCTTAAGCTTCAAGTTGCAATTACCAAGGATCAGGATTAGATCACATTTAGAGACTAGAGAACCCTTGCTCAAACTCAAAATTCATAAAAGGACTAGAAAAGATAGAGGAAGATATAAGTATTCTAAATCTTTACCATCATCACCTTTATAAGGGATTTATGTGTTTGATCTTCATCCAATCATGGCATGGCTTGAATTTCCCCTTTCAATATACTAGGTGCAGTTCATGCTTTACCACGTAATCCTAAAAATTATTTACCAATATTTAGTCCAACTAGTATTACGATTGCTAAATAACATGTTAAATCTTTCAAAACTACATTAAGATTATTAAATGTTATTTATGAAGATGTAGCTTATAGGTTTTTCCTATTTACATTCAAAGATGTTGTATATGAATGGTTCCTTAATCTACCTAACAATTGTATTTTCTCATGAAATAACTTTGACACTATTTTTATTGATCAATTTAGAAAGATCATAAGACCTTGTTGTTGACACAGAAGATTGCACCCTTGGTAGGAGGCTGAGCTCCTGTCTTCTTCACACAACAATGGAAACTCCTCTCTCACTTGTGGGATGACAAAGCTAGAGAGGAGAGTCTCTAGATAAGGGCTATCTCCCTTTGATGCATCGTGTTTATTCCAGCAAGTGCAAAACACACACACACACACACAATAAAGGGGGGGATGAAAAGGGAGAGAGATGCAGGAAAAAAAACCTACTCTAAAAGAGGTGATGCACCAAAATAAGTCAACCTTCACACATCCACTCTCATAATTAGACAAATACATACATACACTACATACTTGGCAAAAGGACCAAGTTGTAAAAGACTGGCAGGGAGGCTTTCATGAAAACATAAGAAATAGAAAATCACTAAGGCACTGTGAAATGCACACTATAAGTAACTCCTTTTGTTCTGGTCTTCTCAAATGTCAGCTCTTCTCCTTTCATTTATAGAAATGGTGCCTTGTAGATAACAGGTCTACTGGTGTTGAACCTGTGAGAGCATCAAGAAATAATGACTGGACATAGACAAACACTCAAGACATACTCTGAAATATCTATCCAAATAGAGGTAAAAAACTGCGTTTATTTGATTTAGGTGAAATTTTGCTAGGGCTATGCCTTACAAATGTGGAAGATCCTTAAAAAAATGACAAGTATCAAATATATATGAGAGAACAAAGAAGCCTATGTGGCATTCCTTCAACAAGTGGCCATCACGTCCCTTCAACAAGTTGCTCAAAACATTAATGAGACATGGGCTTTGTCTGCTCGAAGTCTACATTTTTAATGTCAAAACGTGGTTTGTCCACCCATTAAATGTAAAATGGAAAAAACCAATTAGATTAATTAGCTATTGTGTCTTCTCATGATCAATTTGAAGGAACTATTTCACCTACTGGAGTCACTTCTCAAATTGGCACCACTTAGACTTAACTGCTTGCTCATTTCATGAATGTCTTCTTGTCCTTTTCTCAATTTTGTCTCTATTTGGCTTGTTTAGCCCCCAGGGGAAAATATCTTGGCAGGTCATTACCTTTTTAGCTCTTGGTTGGTTAGTGCTTTATTTTTTGCTTTTTTAAAAATAACGGCTGTCTCATTTGTCAAACTTTGACGTCCTTGGGGACATCATTAGTCCTTAGTTGGCTTCTCGGTGGCTTGCCTTTTCCTTTGTTTTAATGTGCCCAACCTTTGCATTTGTTTAATGACACGACCCAGCCCAACCCTTTTTGTGAATGTTTGAAGTGAAGCACTTGTCTTACATAAGGGCATGAACATGAACTTGAACTAGGCCAAAATAATGAACTAGATGCTGAACCAAAGAACCAGGCCACTAACCGAAGTGTTGAACTGAGTTGAAACAAGGCCATTGGGCCTTGAAGAAGATAAAACCAATGCTGATAAACCAACCAGTTGAACCAAAAGACTGAACCAAGCTGTGAATCAGACTTATTGAGCTCGTGCAACCTAAAGATGACTATCATAAATAGCAGGGGAAGAAGGTGACCAAAATTTTTCCTATGGGAAAAAATTGGTCAATAGATGGTGACTCACAGGGGAAGCATGCCTACCATGCTTAGAACCTAGATGCCTTGCAGTCGATTCATCACAGAGTCAGATTGCAGCTATAATGAAAGTTAGCAACAGCCCTAAAATATCCAAGAATCAAACACAAAGCTTTACCCCACACGCAAAGGGAAACACACAAGGCTAAAAAACACTACTTGTGCAACTGCACTTAGGGAAAGTAGGAAAATAAATTGAAAACAAACTACTATTTATAGCTAACCAGGAAAGCTTGCCTCCCTCTTGGATCGAAGGGGAAAGTTCTTAAGTCCCCTTCCTGGTGAGAAGACTTATGGTGGCAGGAAAGTAGCTGAAAGAAAATGATATTTGGTGACTTGCTCCTCTTGCTTGTCACCTGAGTTGGCTAGAGTCCAAGTGGATCAAAATCAAACATGCCTTTGACATATATGTAATCTGTTTGTCCTTAGAAGCCTGTTGAATGTTGGTTCTTGATATAGGTGCTCCTCACCAAGAAATTAATGGCTGATGACTCATTGTCATAAGCCCCTTGACCTGCACAATTCCTCTGCAATGTATCATGGTCCGATTTGTTTCCTTCTTCCTCACTAAAAAATTTGTTAGACTCATCCTCTACTTCCTCTTGGCCTTTTTGAAGATGGGTGACTGTGGTGATGTCTGAAATGGACTCACAAATTGATTGCTCATCCCATAGAACATCGCCTCTTTATTCAAAGTGCTCTTCTTCAAGGCCTTCCTCAAGGAAGACAGACCTCTCCTTTTCCTCCTCCAACTCAGGCTCTTCAACGTAGTCAACCTCATCATCAAAATAGCAAGGAAGTTCATCAAACAGAGGAGAAGAGAGCTTACCATGTATTTTTCCTCTTCAAATTACTGGAACATCTGCATATATGCAAGACCTACATCTTCTCCATTGTTGATAAGGTCTTCACAAGGAGTGTCAATGATGATTTCTTCTTCATTGTCACTCATCACAGCCTCTTGAAGGACTGCAGATTGGATCTTCTTCTCCTCACTTGCCCCCTATAGAACATGTTCTTCCTTGAGAAGGGGTGAAGTGGTGAAAACATGTGGAAGAGGAGGTAGTCCTTAAGCTAGAATCAAATGATTCTCCTCTCTCCACTTGATCAACACTTCATCAATATCAGGCACGGCTTGATAACTCTCTTGGAAATGTGTAGGTGGGATGTGTTCAGGCATGGAATGTGTTGTTTGGTCTGAACTGTCCACCACACATTGGCTGAGGAATTTCTCTTTGGATTCCAACTCTGCTATTCTCCTGGCCAGATTTTCTTGGAGGATGCCAACATCATCATAAGTAGATGCAGCTTTAGCTTCTTCAAGGTTTTGAGAAAAACCTTGCTTTTCTTCTTCTATTTTGCCCCATGATTTAACTATTTTCCCCCAGTTCAGGATCTCTAAATTAAAATTTTGCTCCTGTGAATAGGTAGCAACTTTGTTTTCTCCAAGGTCTTGGGGCTCTTCCACAAGGTCTGGAAATTTCATCACTTTTTCAAGAAGCAGTCTCATCCTATCTTCTAAATCTTTAATTTGCTTGGCTAGGTTGTCTTGGAAGAGTCTTTCTTAGAGATGACCAGCATCATCTTGTTGAGTAGGATCAACATTGAGTGAGATGTGCTGGTTCATGGCATTTCCCCCAATGGAAAATTCACAATCTAAGGAATTTAGAAAGTTCATTTCCATGGGAGGTTATTCTGATATCATCTGATGTTGGAAAGCTAGGCACACTGGATTGGGAGTAGGTACATTTGATAAGCTAGAGTGAGCAAGTGCAATCTAGTAAAAAGGATTTGGCACCAAAGAGGGGGTTTGTGCTTTCCTAAACATGTGCTCCTCTTTATACATTAACTCATGCTGATATCTGTACTGCTCTTCTAGCCTGTTAATCTCCAATTCCAAGGCCACCTCCCTTTTCATTGTAGTGCAACTAGGAGAGCTACTTGAGGGGATTCTTTGAATATTTTGAGTATGATCCAAATTATATGAAGGAAAATAAAACCCATGATTTTTTTTTAAAGAAGTATACATACAAGAAATGATTCCTGATGGCACCAAGCTGTTTAACCAATAAATTTAACTTAGAGTCACCAGATGCTAGAAAATTAAATGATCTATTGTAATAGGACCAACATCAATCCGAAAATTTTACTTTGTTATCAAACTGTATCCCATTGGGCGTGCTAGAAACTATTGATGTAGGAAAGCACACCCTTGGTAGGAGGCCGAGCTCCTACCTTCTTCACACAATAATGGAAACTCCTCTCTCACTTGTGGGATGGCAAAGCTAGAGAGGAGAGTCTCTAGATAAGGGCTATCTCCCTTTGATGCATCGTGTTTATTCCAGCAAGTGTAAAACACACACACACACACACACACACACAATAAAGGGGGGATGAAAATGGAGAGAGATATAGGAAAAAATAAACCTACTCTAAAAGAGGTGATGCACCAAAATAAGTTGACCTTCACACATACACTCTCAGAATCAGATAAATACATACATACACTACACACTTGGTAGAAGGACCAGGCTGCAAAAGATTGGTAGGGAGGCTTTGATGAAAACATAGGAAATAGAAAATCACTAAGGTGCTATGAAATGCACACTGTAAGTAACTCCTTCTATTCTGGTCTTCTCAAATGTCAGCTCTTCTCCTTTTAGTTATAGAAATGGTGCCTTGTAGATAACAGGTCTACTGGTGTTGAACCTGTGAGAGCATCAAGAAATAATGACTGGACATAGACAAACACTCAAGACATACTCTAAAATATCTATCCAAATGGAGGTAAAAAATTGCGTTTATTTGATTTAGGTGAAATTTTGCCAGGGCTATGCCTTACAAATGTGGAAGATCCTTACAAAAATGACAAGTATCAAATATATATGAGAGAAAAAAGAAACCTATGTGGCATTCCTTCAACAAGTGGCCATTGTGTCCCTTCAACAAGTTGCTCAAAACATTAATGAGACGTGGGCTTTGTCTGCTCGAAGTCCACATTTTTAATGTCAAAACGTGGTTTGTCCACCCATTAAATGTAAAATGGAGAGAACTGATTACATTACTTAGCTGTTGTGTCTTCTCATGATCAATTTGAAGGAACTATTTCACCTACTGGAGTCACTTCTCAAATTGGTGCCACTTGGACTTAACTGCTTGCTCATTTCGTGAATGTCTTCTTGTCATTTTCTCAATTCTATCTCTATCTGGCTTGTTTAGCCTCTAGGGGTGAATATATTGGTAGGTCACTACCTTTTTAGCTCCTGGTTGGTTAGCACTTACTTTTTTGCTTTTTTAAAAACAACGACCGTTTCATTTGTCAAACTTTGACATCCTCAGGGATGTCATCAGTCCTTAGCTGGCTTCTCGGTGGCTTGCCTTTTCCTTTGTTTTAACATGCATGACCTTTGTATTTATTTAATTATGTAACCTAACCTAGCCCTTTTTGTGAATGTTTGAAGTGAATCACCTGTCTTACGTAAGGGCATGAACATGAACTTGAACTAGGTTGAAACAATGAACTAGATGCCAAACCAAAGAACCAAGCCACTGACCTAAGTGTTGAACTGAGCTAAAACAAGGCTGTTGGACCTTGAAGAAGATAAAACCAATGCTGATAAACCAACCAGTTAAACCAAAAGACTAAACCAAGCCATGAATTAGATAAACTCGTGCAACCTGAAGATGATTGGCATTAAACAGTAGGCGAAGAAGGTGACCAAAATTTTTCCTGTGGGCAAAAAATGGTCAACACTTGTGTCATCTATCATCAATTTAAAACTATTAAGAGAGATACAAGTGAACCTATTATTTCCTTTAATGCTAGGTTCCAAAAAATGTTTAGTCAGACCATGGATCCATATAAACCTAACAAAGCTTTAGCTTTGGAGGTTTGTAAAGATGTTGTTGACCCCATGACTTTCATGTTTTTGAAGAGATCCCTTCAACTTATTAGCACATTGGCTCAAGCCTATTATAAAGAAATGGTTATTAGAGACCAAATACAACCCTAAGGATAGATGGCTTATTCTATCCCAAATGTTAATCCTCAAATTCTTACATTAAACCTTTTCCCAAATAATAACCAAAATACTCCAACATTAAACAAATTTCCTACTTTGAATGTGTTGCCTACTAGTTATGCTACCCCTAATCAAAATTTAGGTTTCTTAAGCCATTATGTTACCAATGGATTTTATGATAATGACCAGAAGGCTTTAGTGCCTATCAATGGAATTAATAGTAACCAAGGTCAAAATAATGAGGTTCCAAAAAATGAGAATGAGTCTATATTGAAAATGGTACAAAAGATTAGAACTAATTTTTTACAATTGTAAAAACAAGTTGGTAATGTCAATGACAATTCTGGAAAGAACTTCACTTTTCAAAAGTTTAACAGGCCTAAGAATAGGTTTTAGAATGATAGTCTCTACAATAACACAGCTAATGATCCTTCCTCTAGCAAAGAGAATAAAGATATAAACCCCACTAATATTGACTTACTAGATTACTATAGTGTGCATGCTACTTCCAAGCATGGTGAAATTGATAGCATTGAGTTTTGTAAAGCCTTTGAAGACTTTCAAGAAGAAATTGACACATTTCAAGTGGTTTTAAACAAAGATATTGCTACAAATTATTCTTAATATAAACCATCTGACCAAGTGCATATGTTAGAAAATGTTCAATTCCATTTTCAAGAGGATAATGAGCCTAAAAATATTCTTGAGGAGATTCAAGCATTCTAACAATTTATGAAGACATATCCTCTAAGAAATAGGGAACAAAAATAACCATTGACTACTTCTACCCCTCTTAAAAATTATGGAACCCCTCTAGACATTGTATCAAAGAATAATCTTGAACCATCGAGAGGAAGTTATTTTAAGTTAACTATTGATCCTCTGAGAAAAACTAGCTACAATATTATGGAGGATATGAAAAGGATTAAATCCAATATCACTCTGCATGAGTTAACTCAAATTACAAAACAAATAGACTTACTTTTGGAATCTTTGTCTAAGAAATTTGGGAATGCCCTTAAGAATGATAGTGCAAATGTAATTACTCAAGCTATCAAAGAAGAGTCTCCACCTTTTTTGCTTATAGTCAGGATATTTGGGAAGAATGTTCATAATTGTCATATAGATTCTAGAACCTCAACCAACATTATGCCTACTGGGATATGTGAGCAACTTGGGTTAACTCCAATTAAGTCTGATATGGTAGTCACTCAATTTGATAAATCTAGAGTTAAGGTTATAAGATAATTATTTAATGTGCATATATAGCTATCTAGTGAACCCATGGTTTAGTAATTCATTAATATCCAAGTGGTAGAAATACCTAGTGCTTATGGATTGATTTTGAGTAGAGAATGGACTAAGGATTTAAATGGATATATGTCTAATGATTTATCGCACTTATGGATTTCTTAGAAAGGTGTTCCAAATCAAATAAGAGTGGAAAGGTAACCTCAAATCAAATACATGATAACATAATATAATGTTGTTAATGAAAGGGTAAATTTCCTAGACTCTGATTTGGGAGTTTTCACTTTGGAAATTATAAAAGAACCAATTATAAGAGTTCTCAAATTTTTGGTTTGTGGAATTTATACATTGATGTTACCAAGTGTAAATTAGGATCAAGAGATAGTATTTTATTGATAAATCCTTCAAAAAAGCAATACCATGTAGCTTATAAATTACAATTTCCTTACACCAATAATTTCGCTGGGTATGAGGCTCTCATACTTGGATTGCAATTTACCATTAAATAGAAAGTTAAGGATCTCCTTGTCTATGGAGACTCTAAACTTGTGGTTAACCAAGTGAGGAGTAAATACAAGTGAAAATTGTCTTACTTATCAAGATATAAGCTTAGGGTGTAGGACTTGATCGAATCTTTCGATGCCTTCAACATCTTAACTATTCCAAGAGAAGAAAAAAAAAGTTGTTGATGATCTTGCCTCTATTATAGCTAACCTCATGCATAATCATGATTCTCAAAGAATTAGTATTGAGCTAGTACCATGTCCTTTAGTTCCTAAAAATGTAAATCATTTCTAAGTTTTTAATGATGATCAACAAATCATAGATTTCCTAACTAATTTTGGAGCTTTTGAAGCTCACATTATTGATTAAATTGATGAAAATTCTCATGAGAAAGAACTTAATGATAAAATAATCCAATTAAGTGACATTAAGATACCTAAAGGGATGATTTCATTGGAAAGATTATTTGATCTTGACTAGATTTCTAAGGAAACTAAACAACCAAAGCTAAATGGTAGAGATCATCATGTGACAAACCTTGGTCTACATGATCAGCCCCAGATGGTGAATATAGGGAAGGCTTGCACTAAAATGGAAAACATAAAATCTCGAGAGTTGATTACAAAATACAAGGATGTAATTAATTGGTTTTATGAATATTTAAAAATATTTGATCCAAGAGTCATTACTTATACTCTACCTCTTCAAGAAGGTTGTAAACCTTTTAGATAGAAGCAAAGGCCAGTCAACCCTATTTTAAAACCCATGATTTTTAAAGAAGTCAAGAAGTTCTTAGATGCAAGGATATTGTTTCCTATTAGACATTCAACTTGGGTGGCAAACCTAGTCCTAGTAAAAAAAATAATGGAAAAATAAGATTGTGCATAGATTTTAGGAATCTAAATAAAGCATCTAAAAAGGATAATTATCCTTTACCTTCCATAGACCAGGTTATCCAAACTATTTCAAGATCTTCCATGATGTGCTTTTTAGATCAATTTTTTGGATATAACCAGGTGCTAGTTGCTCCAGAGGATAGGATAAAAATAGCTTTTAATACTAAATGGGGAACATATGCTTACAAGAGAATGCCTTTTGGATTAATTAATGCATGGGAAAATTTTTAAAGGGCCATGGACCATGCTTTCCAAGTTTTAGTGGGCAAGTGTATCATCATATATATGGATGATCTTACCATATTTTCTAAAAATAGAGAGGAACATTTCATACATTTGAGACAAGTATTTAATAGATGCAAAAAGTATGGTGTATCTCTTAACCCCAATAAAAGTATATTATATGTCATTGAAGGAAAATTGTTGAGACATATCATTACCAAATATGGGATTTCTATATATCATGATAGAGTAGAGGCCATTTATAAAATTAGGTTGCCTAATAGCCAAAAATAACTTAAGTCATTCTTTGGCAAGATTAATTTTGTGAGGAAGTTTATTTTAGGCTTCACTAAGATTGTCAAACCTTTGAATGATATGCTTAAGAAAGATGCTATAATTTATTGGAATGAAGAATCTAAGAAGGCCTTTGATGACATTAAGAAGGCAATCACTGAATCTTTAGTCCTCATAAGTCCTGATTTCTCAAATGATTTCTATCTATATTCATTTACTTTTGAACATACTATGGCTATAGTGTTAACTCAAAAAGTTGATGAAAATGATAATCACATAGCTTTTATGAGCACCAAATTCAAAAATGTAGACGTTAATTGTTCTATGATTGATAAAAAATCTTATGCATTGGTAAAGTCAATAAAAAAATTCAAACATTACCTCCTTAGAAATAAGGTATATGCCATATTACCTAATCTAGCTACAAAGCTTATGTTGAGTCAGAATGAACTTAGAGAAAGAAGAGGCAAGTGGATGAAAATTCTAGAAGAATATGATATAAAGATGAAAATAGCCAAATTAGTGAAATCTCAAGGTTTATTTTAGATGATCATTAGTATTGATCCAAAATTCCATGTCATGCAAATAAATCAACAAAAATTCCAACCCTATGAGTGGTATGACTCTATTATCCATTTACTTGTCAATGGTGTTTGTCCCCCAAGATTTATAAGAGAATAAAAAAGAGCCTTGAGGCTCAAAGTATCTCATTACCTCATCAAGGATAGAATCTTGTATGGTAAGAACTTTGAGGGAAATTTTTTGATATGTGTGTCTAAAGAAGAAGCGGCTTGGATTATGACTACCTTCCATGAGAAGCTAGGAAGTGGACACCATTCAAGAAGAACCATAGCTCACAAGATTATTAGGGATAGATATTATTGGCCCACCCTCTTCAAATATGCCTATAAGCATGTAAGGGAGTGCCATTTGTGCTAGATTTTTAGCACAAAGGATCCAAAGGCAACCATGCCTTTACAACCTGTGATGGTGGATAAACCTTTTGCACAATGAGGATTAGACTTTGTGTGAGTAATCAACCCCAGTTATTATTAATTTCATAAGTGTTTCCTAACTAGTACAAACTATTGCACTTGGTGGACTAAGGAAATAACCACTAAGTAATGTAGAATAAAAGAGGTGATCAATTTATTAGACAAAAATATTTATACTTGATTTGGAACCTTGGTTACTTTGGTTTGTGAAAATGGATCTGCATTCATTTCTATTGAAATGATAAAATGGGCTTATGACCAAGGCATTTCACTCAAGTTTTCTTCTAATCAATACCCTCAAGGAAATGGTGTTTCTAAGTCCACAAATAAAAATATGATAAAATCTATCAAAAAATCTACTAAAGATAGACCTAGAACATGACATAAACTTCTAAAATTTGCATTATGGGAAGATCAAATTAGGATCAAACAAGCTCTAAAGGCCTCACCATTCTTGTTGGTATATGGTCAAGAACCCATCTTTCTCATAACCTTGAAGTTGTCTACATTCACATTCATGTAGGAGTACATGGAAGACAGTGAGGAACTTACTAATTCTTGGCTGTTAGACACTATTCAAATGGAAGATGATAGAGAAAAGGCATTTATAGACTTCAATAGGCAATAATAAACTATGAAAATATGGTTTGATAAAATATCTAAAGTAAATATGTTTAGGTAGGGAGGTATAGTCCTTTGGGATAAAGAATTAGAACCTAAAGGCAAACATGGTAAATTCACCCCTTAATGGATTAGCCCATACCAAATTATAGAAATATTGGGTGACAATACTTTCAGGTTGAAAGATCTCCAAGGAGCAGAGTTCACATTGCCTACTAATGGATAATATCTCAAACATTACTTTGCTATTATCCCATTGAGGGTCTTTATGGAGTAAATGTTTAATATTTTTAAAGTTAGAGTAGGTAGGATAGTTAGTTTATTTTATTGCTTTGTTTTTTTTATTTTTCTTATTGGGTTTGTATATATTTGTTTGTTTACATTTTCTTTTCTTTTCTTGCTTTGTGGTATTAATTGGCTATGGTATAATCTTGTGGTATTATTTTTGATTTGTATATTGATCAAGAGAGTGTGAGTGAATTTTACAAAAGTTGAACATCAATTCACAATAAAGTATCATGAAGAAACCATTGGCATTGGTATAGATTTGTATAGGAACTCAATGCCCTACAAATATTTAAATCTTATTTTGAATTAAAACTTGGTTTTAGTAAGAGTCATATGTATATGATGTGAATTTAGTTTGTTAACTCATATTCATGCTTACACTTAAAACATATCCTTGTCATGAACTAAAGTTTAAATTAAAGGAGATTATCCTAAGGCTAGAACATTTGATCAAATCCCTAAACCTAGCTAATCTAGTTCCCAACCTTTGTTGGAAGCAAAAACTGATGGAAAGAAAATCTTATTATCAAATCAAAAGCTTCTGAGGCAAAGGTGATTCAGGTAATCTCCACCAGGGCTATAGATGCCTAGCTGGTAGTGGAATAATACCTTGAATGGAATCAAATGTATCTCTATTGGGGTTATAGATGATTGGATGGTAGTAGAGCAATGCCCAAGTCTCCCTTGAATGAAGAGTTTTTATTCTCAAAGAACATCTAAAATGCTCAAAATCAAATGCAATGGACCAAAAGGATATGAACCCAGCCATTGTTTTTTAAAGTTCATGACAAATGGTAAGTAGAATCAAAGCACACACTGCATGTTTATGTTCTAATATCTAAGTTAATATTTTGTACATATGTATCTTGTTTCAATTCAAGCTTGATTCAAGAAAGAGCATGTCTAAATTAGATATAGAGTTCATGTACAAGTTTAAACTAGAGTCTTGTGTTATAACATATTGTTATGTTTCCCTATGAGTCACCATTTGTTGAGACCAACACCCCCTATCTTTATTTTTTGAAATGACCCCTGTATTTATTTCTAAAAAGTATATATTTTAGATTGAATGTGAAGAGTTGTCTTATCTTGGATTTTAAAGGCAAAATCAATTTTAAAAGGGTAACATGTGATTTGATGTATTTGATCATGTTTAAATTTCATGATTCAAAATTACTAATAATTATCTTCAAGGTGATTAGTTGCAGCTTCCATGGAAGAAGCTAGGGTTCCTAAGGAATAAACCCTAAAGGGGGTTTGAATTTGAATATTCATAGAAAATACTAGTAAGAAATTTTATTTCCTTTTGATTGAATGATCCTAAGTCTAACTTTATATTAAGCTTCAAATATGTTTTTTCTTTAAAACATGACCGAATATTAATATAAAACCTTAGGCTAAAATTTATACATGATCGGGTATTAATTTAAAGCTTATGCTCTTTTACAGATCTAGCGGTAATTGTTTATTTGTTGATTTTGATCCAATGATGTGAAAAGCCTAAAGTATTTTAAAAAGGACATACATTTAATGATTTGGGCCTAATAAATATCTAATGATGATTATTTTCGTATAGGTTTTGATCCAGTGGTGTGAATTAAACCCGACACCTAAAAGGACGTTAAAAGTTGTTAACCACTCAGGACTTGATCCGATGGATCACATTACCTCAGAGTTTCTAATCTAATGGTGTGCATCAACTTGAAAGATTTAGGATATTTTGAAGGCTTTATTCATGGCACTCATTCATTGGATTTGAAAATTGTCTTAAAATTGATAGGTTTTATCCCATCATTTGACATCTGTGAGGATGTATTTGATAGAACCAAACCTATCAAATTTAACATGAGATAGAAAGATTATATTGTCTTAAATTAGATAGGTTTTCCCCCATCATTTTAAATTTATGAGGACATATTTGATGGGACTGATCCCATCAAATATGAACTAAACAATCCTAGAAGCCTCAAGATATTCCAAAGGCTTTACACGTGGCACTAAATCATTGGACTAGAAAATTCTACAATTTTAAATTTAATAGGTTTTCTCCCATCATTTGACATCTACGAGGACATAATTGATGTGGTCGAACCTATCAAATTTAATTTAGACAATTTTTAAATCCTAATAAAAGGGGGGGGCATTTCTAAAAAACCTTCTAGGAAATTCCTAGCTTTTTATGAAGACACACTTAGTATATAAATCTCTTAGCCTAAGTCATTTGGTGTTTTTTAAACATAAAATTCTAAATGAAATTTTTAAACCTAAGATTTATATGATCATGTAAATGATTAAAAGGTAAGCATCTTGCAGGATCCAATGCTGATCACTTGTTCTCTAGATTTAATCTAATGGTACGCTGAGCCCAAAGCCTTTTTAAAAAAATGCATGTGGTTAATGATCTGGCCCTAGCTAAGATCCAATGATGATTGCTTGTTTTCTAGATTTGATCCAATGGTGTGATAAAGTTGAGGAATTTTCAAAGGCCTCACGAGCTTGACACATGACACAATCAATAAGCTCAAAGATCAAGAACCAATGAAATGCAAGGACCTAGATTTAGCTTTTCAAAGTAAAATAAAGGGGACTTTTGAAAACCAATGGTCACTCTTTGAATGGAATTTATGAAATTTTCCATGAAAGGCATGGAACCCTACCACATAATCTCCATGTAATTATGGAGGATCTATATAAAATATATCTCATGATTGAAAACACAAAAGACATGACAGTAAGTTTCCATAAAATCTAAGGCATGTATGAAATCAAGAGCTAGATATTTTTTCCATTAAAGTCAAAAACCCTGAACCCTCTATAAATAAGGCCATAGTTAGTCCAATCGATTATGTGACACTTGAGATAATTATGAACTAAATTTAGAGCAATTTCCTTAGTAAGAACTTTGATTGCTTTAAAACTATACTACAATGTTATTAATGGTAGTGGGTAGGCAACATATGAATATTGAAGCAGAGCTTTATCTAAATTTTAGATGGTGAAGGAAGGGTGTTTAGAGACACAGAGTTAGATTTAATATCATTGAATGTACATGGAATCAAGAATTGGTCTGAATTATTCTTCTTTGTCAAGGAATTACAACCAATTTCCTAGGAAGAAAATAGGAATGCTTTAGTGTACCGATGATATAAGGATTTAGTATCAATTAAAATGGCAGGCCTTCACCATGCAGTTGCTAAACTAGATTAATGCATTACATTTATTTTCTTGTTCCTATTTTCATTGACTATAGAATAGATGGAGAATGGATTATTAATGAAGGAAGTATTAAAAAAAATTCATGCATAACTCCCATGGCATTTGAGACTTATTATAAGCTCCCTTTGCCTCATGTTGATCTCCCTTCCTTGAGAGCATGGACAAATTCCCAAAACCTGGATTCAGTCCTCTCACCTTGGTTAATCCAAGGTTCCCATGTTTTTAGGACATCAAATGGTGAGATTCTTATTTCCCAATTCAAGGAAGGTGTTAGGGTAGCTATGACTTTATTGAGCAGAGCCTTTGGTGCCTCTTTTGCTACTTATTTAGGTTAGGTTTAGGTATCTTATGTCCATTGCATGTTGGATCAGAACTTAACCCCTCCTATTAGAGACTTAATAATTTTATTCTTGGCCAAACAATTTACAACCATCAAGAGAAAGACTTCCAAGCAATTCTATATGATGTCTTACCTCTTAGATTCACTCCTAGCCTCTATTAATTTCCTTAGCATTTGAAATTGGTCTCTTGATGGTAGATCTACCATTTCCCATCATTATTCCAAATTACCTATATTCAAATATAGGAATCACATGTAATTCATATGTGATGGTATCTTCTCAGTCATTTTTGAGGCAATAACTAGTATCCCTATGCCTAGGCTTCATATCAAAAGAGAAGTAGAGACCATGGGGAATGTGTGGTTCTATCTAGATTACACTATAATAAGGATAGAGGGAATCATGGTCCAACCATATGGATTGCCTATAAATTATCCTATTAAGCTTGAAAAGAAAGAAATTACTAATCAAATCATCTAGGGAATGGATTGGCACTCCAAGAAGAATAAGATATCTTATGTTCATCCCTTTCCACTAGACATTATCAGAATTATATTTAAGGATTGGAAAATATAGAGATCATGGTGGTGCACATGAACTCTTTTGATTTCCAACTAGATGATCTTAAGATGTGGGACCCTAATGATAGAGTGGTTAGCCATATTTAGGATAAAAAGGTCCCAAAGACTGAGTATAAACATCAACCATGTGTGGGAGATGGTATTTACACAAAGGTAAGGAACTTTGAAGAAGTATTGTCTAGAGTTAAAAACTACAACATAAATTTAGAACATAGGCTAGTCAAGGATAATAAGCCTTTAGGAGAAATATGATAGTTACATCATTTACAATATCACTTATTTCTAGTACCATTTAGGACTACACATCAAGAACCACCTATTCAGGGACAATATTCTGAGCCTAAGTAGCAAGAATTAACAAAGTCATCCCAAATTAGGCAACTTGAGGATGTGAAGGGAAAAATTAAAGATGTGATTTAGGAGTCCAACATAGAGCATAGACCTAGTGAAGGTCCTAAAATTTAGGCATCCCCACCAAGGCCTTTTTCTCTAATAGAGGTTATTAGCATGTTTGATTTGGAAATTGGAGAAATAGTAGAAAGTACCCTTATTAATATCACATATTCTTATGGTTTAGATAAGGAATAAGACCCATCTAAGGAAGTAGGAAAGGAATTATTTCCATAGGGTAGTGATAAGAGATAGGCAGAATTAGCCTTAATTCCTCTAGCTCCAAGAAAGAGGCCTAGGTTAACTTTCACTCAACCTACTAGTGAAATAGATCTCTTCAGTGATGAGAATCATATTTATGGACTAGCCATTCCTGATTGGTTTATTTATGGGAAGTTTCAAAATATCCCATCTCTTTCTCTTTCATTGGCTTTGACTCAATTTGACATAGGTGTTCAGGATAATTTCAAGCCTTGGATTCAAGATATGTTGAACAAACAAGCAGAGAGAAGCATCTAAAATATTCACAATAAGGAAAGTCAATGGGTTGGTACCCCAAGAGCCTTTGGGAGTTCAAATGTAGAGATTATTGAACAACTACATGTGAAAGAATTTAACCCTAAAGTCCAATTTAATCCAAATACATCAACTCTTGAGAGAGTAGAGACCAAGAAAATTAATATTGGTACTGAGGAGTTCACCTTTCAGAAGGTGGAACCATTTTCAGGCTTAACTCCTATTCCAGGGTAGGCAACAGGGGAGCATCATATATTTTAATAAGATGTAGCTAGTATAGTAATATCCCATCAACAATGACTTTAGCTAGAGCTCAAGGAATGAAGTAGAAGATTATCAACTTGGAGAAAGAAAAACAATATTTAGAAGCTCATGTCCTCCTTTCAATTCTTGAGGATGTATTGCAAGCATTGAATAAATCTTTAATAGACACATTTGAGAATTTGAAAAGAATTAAGCTTAGATTGAGAGCTTTAAAACATCAAGCTAAAATGGCACAAGCCTTAATCACTCAATAACATAATTCTTAATTTCAGATGGAGGAGCTCATCAAGGTGCATAAGACAAGGCAAGCATTGGACTTCAAGATTATCAAACTTAAAAATTTGGACATCTTCATGGTAGTTTTTATAGATAAAAAATTATATTTGATCACCTAAAGAAATGATGTTAAGGACTTTTTCAAGAGAGACACAGACTTGGTAAACTGGATTGAGAAACTTCTGGGGAATCGATTAGATATCTCTTCTCAAACCACTACTATATGTCTAATTGATGATGAAGAATTCAAGTAGAGGGTTAGTAATCACATCCAAAGAATCAAAGATAGCAAAGGTAATTTAGTTAAAGAAAACTAGAAGACCCTTGATACCATTATTTTTGTAGACAATCAAATTACAAAAGCACAATGTATTAAGGAACTTGTATCTTGCGTAGATAGTGAATTTGACAAGTTAACAGATAAAGAAGAGGATTGTCTAATGAAACCTATAGTGTATTTTGAGCTGATCAAGGAACAATATAACAAGGTTAAAGAATTCCTTAGATAGGGATAATTGAAGGGCCCTCCAATGAAATTCTTAAGAGATTTTTCTTTTTGTAAAGTATATGCTAGTCTATTATCATATACTCTTTCTTATCACGTTGACATTTGACCTTCCACATTGTATCTCTATAATAAGGATAGTTATCCTTATTTGCATGTTGATATTTTGAAAGTTAAATTGTTAACCACCTATATTTATTATAAATAGTTAGATGGTTACCATTTGTAAGAGAGATTTTTTGAGAAATTGATACCAGGAGCATTTAATACAACTAAGGTATTCTGAAAAGATTGTCTAGATAGTTTTCTTAAATGTCTATGTTATCTCTCAATTGTGAAAATTTGTGTTGAATTTGAATGATTCTTCTTATTTTGAGTCACATTCTTTTTCATGTGGTAGTTAATTTGTGATAAATGCTAGATTAATTGTAAATATTTCAAGTATACTTTGTTTTATTTACTCTGCATTTGGATGTCCTTATGTTATTCAAATCATAATAGAAAATTTTTAAAGTAAACTTGGTTCTTACTTATGATTCATACTTTTCCCCTGAATCTTTCTTGATTTGTGATGTAATTTAAGCTTATGATATTTTATAACATAAATTGGTTTAATGTGTACTTAACATAATTTGAATTTACCCTTCCTTTTTCTTATTATTTCTCAAGATTAACTCTAGCTTAAAGATCATTGATAACAATCATTTAGTTTAACTTCCAAGACCTTGAAATTACTAAGTATTCAAACTGTGTAGACTCTAGTGGCTCCCAACCACTAAATAAAATAAATATTGTGGACATTTTTCATACTTTCCTTCTATTTCGCCTATGGTATAGTTTGAAGCATCAATAGAGTGGTTTAATGGGATTTGTCTAACCAAATAAACCAATTTTAACTACATTGTAATATAGGCTCTTTTATTTTTCTCACTACCATTATTTTTTTATTTTTTTATAACCTATTAGCTTAGTTTTAGATTATCCTAATCTCCAATCAGTGCTAACATGCTTCATTTACATTGCTTTTTCCTCGCATGTCTTTTTTTAAAGTATTGTTAAACCTATTATGTTGGAGATAAGTGTTTCTTAGTGATGAATTCATTGGTAAAATATGAATGAGCTAATTATTTACTAGTTCAATTACACACACACACACACACACACACACACACACACACACACACACACACACACACACACACACACACACACACACACACACACACACACACACACACACACACACACACACACACACACACACACACACACACACACACACACACACACACATAATACATTTTAAATAGGCCCATTATATGGAACAACTTGCATTAGTTGATTGAGGTATTCAATTCACCATGACCTAGTGACAAAGACCTAGGGGAAGTTTTTGCTAAGCCTGATTCCTTTTAGGAGAGGTGAAAGAGAAAGGGGTAATCCTCATGAGTTGGGAATTTAACCTCATTTTCCCCTAGAGTTAGTTTACTATGTTAAATGGACTAACAACATAATACATATAACTTCTATTCAAGATCACCTTTGCCTTCATATAAATGAAGATTAGGAGCCACAAAACCAATAGGTAATGGATAAGATGCAATTTCAGGTGACAATGGGTTATGTATCAAGGAACATGATTACATGAAAGGGATAACATGAGATATAGTTTACTCAATTTGAGATAATTTAAATTGTAAGGAAAGAATGGTATGATCTAGAGTTGAATTTTTAGAGGATATTGGAGGAGTATAAGTATCATGAGTAGGCATAGGCATGGATATATGTTGGAAACTAAGTGAATTTTAAAAACTAAGAAATGGTGATATATAGATAGATAAAGGTGTAAAAATAGGAATGGATGTGATAATAGAAGTGAAAACATTGGAATGAAGGGATTTAACAATCTAAAAATGAAAATATTGTGGTATAGATGTGGCTAATTTAGCTTAATGCTTAGATTTTTATGTTGGAAGGACAATAATGAAATTATTCACCTCTTGGGATTTTTCTTGAAGACCTTAATTAAATTTAGATAATTATTGGACTTAATTTTTATCTACTCTATTAATATATTATGAATAAATATGAGTTTTATGTTCATTATGTGCATCATATTCCTCTTCAATACTTTCATTATTAGTTTCAATGTGAACCAAGGAACTTGAGCATTAGCATTATCAATTTGAGAAAAAACATCATAATTTACCACTGTAGAAGAAACCAAAAGAATTTTCATATATGAAATAAGAATACTGATTAATATATCACTATAAATTAGAGGCATACAATATAATTTGAATCAAGAAATGCTAATGACTATGCATAAAATATAAGAACAAAACAATGTATAAGGATCTAGGAAAGGAGTTAAATGATTGTGTGGTCTCTTAAATATAGTTTATCATTCATAGAGTAGTGTTGTCCCAATGATTTGTAGAACTAAATGAATAAAAAAATCAATGTAGTCCAATATCTCATCTCCAAGAGAGTAACTTCCCTAGGTGATATGCTTCTCTTAGGTTCACTACAGTTCAAATGGATAAACTAAGATTTCTATAAAATAAATGAGGGACCCTAGGAGTTTTTGATATACTATGAGGTATTTGGAGACTAAACTCCATGTTTAATGTTGTATAATGGCTATGAGTATTTAGTTATAACCTATCACACCATAATGTCTATAAAGTAGATAACTATACATCATGTAACACTAGTCACTAAGTAGTTTTAAAACCTTTAGAACACAATTTTATAAAAATATAGATGATATTTTATGTTTATATAACACCTCATTCTTGTGCACTTAGAAAACTCAGATCTTGGTTGTTCCCATTAGATATTTACCTTTCTTGCTTCCATAAGTCTCACATATACTCTATCTTTGTGCCCCTTGGCCTATATCTCTTTGTCTGACTAGTCTTATGTTGATGACATATGTATTATATCTTGTCCAAAATGATTAAAAGGTACTTATCTTCCATCTATATAATTTATTAACCTATATTTATTTTTATACTCCATAGACACTAACATCTCAAAAAAATAATAGGTTGATGCTATTGTTAAGTCTTGTCACAAGTGTCTAGTGCCTTAAAGTCATCTAATTTTCAAATTTAAAATATCATAATGGTTAGAATAAGTAATTTTATGTGAGTTATTACTCAAAATGGATTTTTGATATAAATACAAGATCAACCCTCATTTATACCTCACCTAACATTCAAATAAAAGAACATTCAATTGAATAAAGCTTCCCTATTTATTCCTATTTCTATACCAATCATAAAGACTCCATATATATAGGAATGAAGTACTAAAGGAATAGCTCAAGATCCTAATTTTCTAATTTAAAACCTATGTCATTATTGTACTTACTTTGTACATATTGTGTGATTCACATACAAGCCAGTGTGTATGGGATAAATACATGAATCTGAGGCCCTCTTCTGCTATATTGGTTATGTAGGTAGTTAACTATGATGGTGGGGTATTTTGGGTCATCTTGACACCATGTTCTCACTAACCCATTTTCCCCCAAGGTCACTATGAAGATGGAAAACTAGGTTTTTGCCATTTCACAAGGAGTGATAGTCCATGACCTATAACTAAATGCACCAGAGCAAAGGCAAATAAAAATTCAAAATCATATAGGTGGTTTCATATTATTAAAATAGGTATTCCATATAAGACACTAGTGTTGAACCCATATAGTAGTGTTAACACTATTATCACAAGATGATGTTACTATCCATAGTTCTAGAAGTGTCAGATCTAGAATCTAAAGACTGTTATAGAGTATCCTTCCATCTTTATTTCTACTTGTTCCATATCCATAACTAAATTAACATAATAAAAAGTTAAGTACATCAATTATTTATTATTTATATTTCCAACATAGCTTTCATTTCCATATTTAGACTATCTCATCATAATAATTTAGTGTATGATTATATATGAGCTTAATATCTAATTATTCTACTATAGATCTGATTATCACCCTTGTACCATTTTATTTATATACACCCCTTTAATAAAAAATATAGGGTTAATGATAATATCACCTTAGACCAAAACATTTTATGGTTAAACATTTGGTGAACTTGATCTTTGAACATCAAACCCTAGGTCACTTAGGGTTTTTTGATTTTTCTACTATTAATCCCTTATTGTCATAAAATATGTGAAATGTGGATCCATATATTACCCATTTTGAATTCCAATATATCATAGTTGTTATGGTTTTCTACATTAATTGCCTTTTCATATATTATAATCAAACCCATGCCAATAATGAGAAGGTTTTAAAGTGAAAACAACACTTAATCTCTTTTCAAAATTCATTTTTCAAAATTATAAATCCAATATCTAGATGCCAATGTGTATGCTCTTGACCATTTTCCCTACCTATATCTTATTCAAATGATGACTACCATCCTACACCTATTATTCTCCTACAACTTATATTGGATTTCATGGTCCATACTATTACTACTCAAAAATACAAGGTCACTCAACCCATCCCACCACCTATCAATATCTAGGTGCATCCTGAACCTAAAATGGTAATCAAATCCAAGGGATATGACACTATTGACCAATTAAAAAATAAACATGAAATTTTTTCAATCATTGAGAACTTAAAGCAATCTAATGTCTATAAAGATATCTTATATGAGGCATTTCATGAGACACAAGTTCCAAGTGATATTGAGCCTACTTATTTTGAAGATAATATGAAATATATTAATAAAAATGATAAGATCATCACCTTTGATCTGAAAAATTTACCATAAAAATATATTATTGACCAAAATTTTCCTTTTCATACAAGTAAAAATACAAAGAGAAGGTATCAAAATAGTTCTCATTGATAATGGATTAGGCCTAAACAATTGTAGGATGCAATTCCTAATCACCATGGGTATCAACTATTAGGTTGTGGAGCTAAAAGCTTCACTAATGCAAATAAAGGAGGAGGTTGCTGAGTGTCATAGACACTAGTGTCGGTCAAGCCAACCGACGTTGGTAGGGTACAAAAAGAAGAGCAACTGATGTTGGTCAGAAGTCAGTCGACATCTGTCACCTCCAGGTAGATAGGGACCAACATCAGTCGCCTATGCAGTTTAGAACTGTGAGTGTTATAGACAGTTTGTTAATGAACCAATTGTTTGCATGTTAAAAGCCAATTTTAGACTAGAAGATGTGGATCTAATTATTGTAATTAGGTGTCTAATTATTGTTTGCATGAGATCTATTTAAGAGACTCATAGGCTATATTGTAAAGGTGTTCTAGTTTGAGTTGAGCAAAGTTAGGTCCTTTTGTGTGTGAAGTGAGCAAGGGTGTTCCTCCTAGTTCCACAGTAGTGCCAAGTGTGGGTGCTGGTTTTGGAGAATCAAAAGAGTTCTTTAGGTGTGTAGGATCTTGGTTAGCAGGTGTGCAAGGCCACATTTGGAGATCTACATGGGTAAGTAAGATCATTGATCTATAGGTGTATGTGTGTGCAAGGTCTAAGGTTTGCAGGTATGCAGAACCAGGTTGATCTATAGGTGGTAGCAGAATCAAGGTGACAACAACACAATAGGAGCAGGATCAGGTAGGATCTACTTGGAGTATGGTGTGTACTCATTAGAGAGCAAAGAGGAAGGCAAGGTAGTTCCTTCTATAAGTAAGATCAATTGAGTTGCAGGTATTGAAAGTTTAGGGGATATCTAGTTGAAGTATGTTTGTGTACTTGGAGTGCGTGGAGCACTTGTGGAGTACGTGGAGCACTGGTCTACTAGCAGTAGTGGATACTGACTAGTTGGAGGTGAACACCAACTCTGTGTTTGAGTTGTGTGTTGGGACTCTAAGAGAGAGAGCTTTGAGGAAAGAAGTACTATACACTTGAGGTGTGGGAAGCCTCTGAGAGGTGTGAAGAAGAAGTGGCATCTTCTTTATTGTATTCTTTTCTAGATGAGTATCAATACAAGTTGTGTATTGTCTCTCATATTCTGTGTTATTTTTGAATTCTAGTTACTTGTGATTTTGGTTAATTCCACATATTAAGTTGCTTGTATTTGGTAATCAATTGTGCTTCCATATTTCCCAATAAGTGGTATCAGAGCTAAGGTTGTAGGGAGTAGGTTTTGTGTTTGATTACAGGTCACTCTTAGGGGTTTCTAATTGAGTGGGAGTATAACAATGGTAGAAGAAAGTAAGCTAAGAATGGAGGAATTGAAAAGCACGAATGATCAATTACGGTCCTATGGAAAGAAAGAACAGGGAAAAGAATATTGTTGTTTGGTAGAAGATCAGCATGAAGGAACTGAAGATGCAGATGTTGCAGGTGTTGTTGCACAGGATGCTCTAGGAGGTTTCTTGGATAAAGTAGAATCTTATTTTATAGATTTTATTGCCTCTTTCCATGCAGTCCAAAATAGAGTATTTTTCCATGTTAAGGTCTTTGGAGACTTTAGAAAGATTTATTTAGGGGCTGGTGTGCCTTGCTAAAGAATTGGAAAAGAAGAAGTGAAGATGAAATTGCAGGTAGCCAACACATGGGTGTTGAAAAAGGTCATGTAGGTCCTGGTCTTGAAGATGTGGCTAATTACTTCAGGAAAGTTGGGTGATGAGAGATGCACAAAAAATCTCACAGCGGATGCACTTGAATTATCTGGTGGTAAGAAAGTAGGTATCCTTTATCTATCCACTTAGATTACTGATTCTTCTTCTATTACGAAGACATGGCTTTGTAGGCTTGGTCACATGAGTAAGAAGGAGATGCATGTTCTTAACAAGAAGTCAGATGTCTTTGATAGACTTAAGAACTGGAAAGCCTTAGTGTTTATGGAGGAGATGGCAGACAGAGATCAGTGGAGAAGGCTGAGTAACTCCAAGTAGAGCAGTTTGGACAAGGATTTGATTCAAAGAAAGCTCATGGGTAAAAATTCATCACTCACAAGTGAACATAGGTACCAGCATCGGTCAAGGGGAATCGACGTCGAATAGATAGGCACCGATGTCGGTCATGTGCAGACTAGAGCCAGTGGTGTCAGGAAGGGTAAGACTAACGTTGATCATGAAGACCGATGTTGGTGACAGTAAGACCAACGTCAGTCAGGAGGACTGACATTAGTAGTAGGTAGACACTAACATCAGTGGGGTTGGTAGTTAGGACAGGTGCATGGAACTGATGTCGGTCGGATGCAGATTGTGTGGTGACTAAGGTCGATCACTATAACAAATTTTGGGCAAAAAACAAGCTGTCACAGAGTCTCAAACTCCCATATGAAGGACTAAAAGTGGTAAGTAAGCCTCAAATTCATTGTTCCTCTTCTTTATACTCATTACTTACTGTAGAGTAGGAAGGATCTAGGAAACAGTGGGAGCATGGCATGATTAGGATGTAGAACCAAACGAGAGATTTGGTAGGGTTGCTAGCCAGTATGAAAGCACTGAGATGAATGGATTCCTTAGTTAAAGAATAGAGAGAATGGATATGTGAGATGAAAGGCTAGGACATATGGTCTTGAGGAAGCTACAGGATAGTGGTATAGGTTTTGACAGGGGGATGACAAAGCATGGCTTTAGTTAGTGTCATTGTAACCATTGTGTTTGTCTTACCAGGTGGATGATGAGTCACGGCATTATCCTATTACTGTATGTGGATGGTATGCTAGCTTGCAAGTTTGTACATATAGGGTTTTTTTGAGCTAAGGGTAAGGTTAGGTTAGTGGCATGTCATGAAGAATTTGGAGCAAAAAAATTCTTTGGCATGAGAGACATGGAAGATCACAAGTTGATTTTGTCTCTAGTGGGAGCTGATGTGAATTAGGTGTTAGTGAGGTTCAATATGCAAGATGTAGAATTGGATCACACCAAGGGCTAGATAGTTTAGTGTCTAAAATCACATGAGGTCTAGTATAGACCTGAGTTTGCCCAAGCAGTGGGAGATATCAGAGAGTTAGGAGCCAATTTGGGGAAGTGGGTTCTCAAGTATCTGAGAGGGACCAACAGCAGGGATTCATGCTATGCAGGGTCAGGGCTTCACTACATGGGTTTGTAGGTTCAGATGTGGTAGGGTACTTAGATGATAGGTGTTGCACCATAGGATGTGTGATAGTTGGTCTTCAGGATTGATCTTGAAGAGGGATACAAACTAGGAAATAGATTAGATAGGGTACAGGTATAGGTACAGGTACAATGCAGCTATTTATCTCCAAGTGGGAGATTGTTAGGTTGTGGAGCTAAAAGCTTCACTGATGTAAACAGATGAGGAGGTTGTTGAGTGTCATAGACATCGGTGTCAGTCAGGCCAATTGATGTCGATAGGGTATAGATAGAAGAGAAACTGATGTCGGTCAGAAGTCAACCGATGTTAGTCACCTCCAGGTAGACAGGGACCGACGTCAGTCGCCTGTGCAATTCAGAACTGTGAGTGTTACGAATAGTTTGTTAACAAACCAAGTGTTTGCATGTTAAGATCCAATTTTAGACTATAAGCTATGGATCTAATTATTGTAATTAGGTGTCTAATTATTGTTTGCATGAGATCTATTTAAGAGACTCATAGGCTATATTGTAAAGGTGTTCTAGTTTGAGTTGAGCAAAGTTAGCCCCTTTTGTGTGTGAAGTGAGCAAGGGTGTTCCTCCTAGTTCCATAGTAGTGCCAAGTGTGGGTGCTAGTTTTAGAGAATCAAAAGGGTTCTTCAGGTGTGTAGGATCTTGGTCAGCAGGTGTGCAAGGCCACATTTGGAGATCTACGTGGGTAAGTAAGATCATTGATCTGTAGGTGTATGTGTGTGCAAGGTCTAAGGTTTGCAAGTGTGTAGAACCAGGTTGATCTGTAGGTGGTAGTAGAATCAAGGTGACAACAACACAATATGAGCAGGATCAGGTAGGATCTACTTGGAGTACGGTGTGTACTCATTGGAGAGCAAAGAGGAAGGCAAGGTAGTTCCTTCCATAAGTAAGATCAATTGAGTTTCAAGTTGTTGCAAGTTTAGGCGAGATCTACTTGAAGTAAATTTGTGTACTTGGAGTGTGTGGAACACTTGTGGAGTGTGTGGAGCACTGGTGTACTGGCAATAGTGGATACTGACTGGTTGGAGGTGAACACCAACTCTGTGTTTGAGTTGTGTGTTGGGACCGTAAGAGAGAGAGCTTTGAGGAAAGAAGTACTATACAGTTGAGGTGTGGGAAGCCTCTGAGAGGTGTGAAGAAGAAGTGGCATCCTCTTTATTATATTCTTTTTTGGATGAGTATTAATACAAGTTGTGTATTGTCTCTCATATTCTATGTTGTTTCTGAATTCTAGTTACTTGTGATTCTAGTTAATTATGCATATTAAGTTGCTTGTATTTGGTAATCAATTATGCTTCTGTATTTCCCAACATCAACATAATCCTTACTCAAAACACTATTGTGCACATAAAAGAGATTGAAAATTGACATAGCCCTCTAGTTGGAAAAATTACATTTGATGTGACCTTAGGACCAAAAACACTTTCAACTACTTTTTAGGTCATGTCTCAATCCTTACATTATAACTTACTTTTGGGTAGACCTCAGATATATTTATTGGAACTTGTCTTATATACACTTCATCGATGTGTAAAATTCATACATAAGGTGACCTTATTATCCATGCCTATTGATGGTGAGCCCTTCAAATTTTTCAAAATGATACACTCTAAACTGAGGTCATTCCTATAGTGGTACGACCTCAATAATCCATTTTTATTGATCATATTGACACATATGAAATAGGTGAGTCAATTATAATGACTCCTTTGTCTCAAAATAAAAAAACATGCATAATAAACTAAAGTGAAAATAGATGCACATAAGAATTAAGAACCATTACCAAAAGTGATAGTAAAAACAAAAGAGCCTCCAACATTTGAACTCCCTTTATTGGTCAATACTAGGAAAAAACATGGCCACACCTCATATTATTATGATAATTATGATGATACAACCTATGATATAACAAATGAGAAAATATGAAATTAAAAATTTATCCCACTAGAACACTTGTCACATAACCTATTCAAACTTATAGGTTCTAGTACATATAAAATTTTGTAGAAAAGTCTCCTTGTTTAGCTCATGTGCTTAGTCACATGCTTAAAAATAAATTTAATTCAATTCTATACTTGATACATCTAGGTGTAAGCATAGTGAAAGTCTGTGGTGCACAAAATTTAAATGCACTATTACGTTGGCATCAATTTAACACAAGGTGTAAGCCTTGGGCACTCACCCAAAGCATAATAGTAAAAGGATTGGGGCACACATTGGACTAGTTGAAACATGGTGCAACCTTAGTCTCAATGATACTTAGTCATTTATGAAATGGGCTTAGGTAGTCTATCAACATGTATTGTCTTGGATATGATCAAGAGGCACAAGCCTATTCAAAAGTACAAGTCTTTTGGCATAAGTTCATACCTGAATAGATATATATATATATTAATGGTGCAAGCCATAGGGATAAAAATTTAAGTGTCATTCAAGTGCTTAGTAGGCGTGGTTACTAGGGCCTTGGTGCATGTTGGTTTCAACACTTAGTCAACTTTACACATATGCCAAAGTTTCCCTGTAGCACAACAAAACCATTAATAACTTAAAATAGACCTTTATGTTGAAATACATTCAAATAATGAAAAATATATCATTATTCATATATAAATTAAGTCAAAACCATAAAATAGTGCTAAAATATATGAAAATATTCAACAAACAATCAAATATACAACACCATTTCTATTAACTCAAAATTCATTAACATAGAGTACAATTTGTATGAAATAGAGCACACACTCATCTAAGTTATACTACAAGACTAGTGGCTCATAGGAAAGATTGGGTGATACATGGTGGTTTTTCAAAGTATTCATGCTAGTTTTAAACCAAAATGCATGTATGATCCTAGAACTAATTCTGTAGAGCTTCATTGCATTAATGTCATCCTCATCTTCTTCAAGTTCCAGTTTGTTTTTATAAGTGGAGTATATTATTGTTAGGTCAGATGGGTACATGTCAGGTGTTGAGTTGTAACTAGGGGTCATTATTCTACCATATCTACTACTCTAACACCCATGCTCTCTGACTACCATGTGAAAACACTCAATGAGATTCTATTTCAAACTTGGGTGCTAGGTAACTACCCGCCAGCTAGTGAAAGATCTATGGGTATCCTCCCAACTAGCACCAAAAGTATAGAAAGAGAAACCATTACCAATTATTTCCTCATTACAAGATCTACTAAGTTGGCATGGTCCACTAGGTAGCACAAAAAGGGGCCCAACATAAAATAAATCCACTTTTATAAAATATAGAGATAAATCTAGATAAGGGCAAAATAAAACTAGCAGATGAACATATAAATGCTTATTATTCCATATATCCCTTTTGGTTATAAAAATAGATGAAACCTTGTAAAGGATAAATGTAAGTACATCATGTGAATAAGTGGAGTATTCCTAAAAGGCTTTACCCCAAATACTACAAATGACAATGGAATAGGATGCCATCGATACTATCTTATATTTTTTACTTGAAAATAAAATTATTTACATAAATCATACCATACATAGATTAGGTAGTAAAATACTACCTATAAAGGGGTACCATATTTTAACTACGACTAGATCATTGGCCATACTACTAATCAATGTGTGGCATTGAAAAATCTAATCCAACAACATATGAGAAAAATATGCATACATAATTTGTCCATAGTAGGCTAAAGGAAACATACTTGTTATCCTGTAGAATAAAAATAGACTTCAAAATGACAAAACCATTAAGATTTAACTATTTTTGTTAATATTGATGGGGTATATTTCCACCACATCAGGTTTGATTCGAATAATAGGATACAACTTGCGTAACTACTTTTCTTTCACGATTGGGACATGATACAAATGAAATAATATATTCTCCCTTGGTTCCTGAATATCAATGATACATTAAGTTACCTATTTCTTGTGGCCCATGTAGTGAAGCTTCCAATATATGGATATCAGCACATGAACTCCATTTAAAACTAAAGCTAAAAAAAAAATTAGCTAGTTGAGTGGAATGCTAAGTTAGATACTACAAACATGTGTGTAAAATTTCATCATATGGGCACAATTACTTGCATACAACATGATGGACATGATTATTTTCCTACACCATTGCATTTAAGTAAATAATTACATAGAAACATCAAAATGTTGATAATGATTTGATATAAAAAAATCTTAAAACATTTTATATGTGGGCCTATAGCTTTCGAATATGAATACCTACTTGATTAAACCTATCTAAAAATTACAAAAATACCAACAAAATCAAAACATCCAAATATACAAAAACTTTTACAGAACCTACATGTTCTATTGGATCCTTGACATCTATGTGTTAGTTTTGTCTTGATGGATGACATACTCAGTTACTCCTACATACATATGTGTGTCACACTTCTAATTGAGTGTTATATAGACATAAATAAATACATGATACATTTTAGATGTTGGGATTTCCCTCTACTCATGCCATAAATACATTTGTGTCATCCACTTCTTTGATCTTGATAAGCATAGGTTATATGGTTTGATGTCACTCTACATTATCATGTTTGAGTTTACATATTTACTTACACATGCCTTTATCCATGATTATAAATTACATAAGGATACTTGATATGCTATACACTTGACATTTTTTTTGCTAACACAATTGATTTATGGGTTACTATGATATGTTTATGTTGGTTACATATGTTTTACTTAATTCACTTACTTGAGTGTCTTACCATTTTATTGTTTTCCTTGTTTGAACATTTGAATATATTTCATTGATTGTGAGCCCCATGCCTATGTATGATTTCATTAACATTTGCATATGTCATTGTTTATTGTATGAAAATTTGAATATGAAATCCTTGCCTTTTGTGGACATTTGACTAATTCATGTCCCTTTGATTGTGTGGCATTTTAACATGCCCCTTATTTGAGGTCTCCTTGGACCATTGCCTTTTGATTTTATTTTGAGTGCTCCTATGTGTTTTCTTGATTTGCTTATTGATATTGTATTGTTACTATCTATACAATTCCATGATATTTATCATACATCCTAATCCTACATGTGATCACATTAATTTTATGAACTTCAATGCTACATTTACCTAGACATGTTATTTATATATGATACATGGTTATTATCAAAGATTATACAATCATCTTATCCTTTTGAGTTGAGGTAACTAATAGTTCTTGTCTTTCCGTCACCTCAAGAGGGGGATATTAATGGGGGCATTTCATAAAGGCATGTTCTCTACAATTGGCACAATTTTTAGATTTAGTGGGGGCATATCATATGGGCATGGATTCCTCCCAAATTTAGTGGGTGCATGTTTTAGAAGCATGTTCTCCACACCTATTCAATATTTAGTATCTCCAATTTACTGTGGGAGCATGTTTTGGAAACATGTCCTCCACATTGGTACTTATATCAATTTTCATATTTATTCATATATATTGGGGGAATGCTTTGGAAACATGTTATCCACACTTACATAGTTATTTTAATTGACCAAAGCACATGATTATATGAATCAAGTTCATAGTTTTGGTAGAATTCTATACATTGGTACTATTTTTATACACAATTTCATCATGATACACATCTAAGGTGCATATAATATATAACATGTTCCTAATATTTCAAAATCCAAATCAATTTCATATTATAAAACTCTTTTATGGACTATTACTATATGCAATCAAAAATGCATCACATTTATAAATCAATCCTAACTCGAAGAAGATATATCCTACTTACACTTTCAATTGGGGACACATTAGCTAATAGGGAACATGACCAATATATGGATCTACTAGAACTAGTTTGGTGATCTCTTATCAGTAAAAATAAAACTAGGGAGGGGTCCAAAGCCTCCAGTCAAGAAAAATCAATCAATAACCCTAACTAATCCATATGTTTTCATATTCACTATACTAATAAAAAATAAAGTAAAGAAATCTAATCTAGTTCTCACCAAAGCTTATGGCACAAAGTGGGGTAATAAATAATAAAAGTAAACATGAATAAGAGACATATACTCTTGTTAATGTATATGGAATCCTAATGCATGAAAGAGAAATAAAAATGTAGATCTATCTACTTTTATATAGGACGAACAAAGTGTTAAGCACAAGATATACTGAGAGGGGGGGTGAATCAATATATCATAAATCTTATAAAATTTCCCTTAATAAAATTCCACTTAACCATACATTCAAGATATGAAATAAAATTGAAATAATAAATACCATATAAGATAGAGAGAGACACCAGATTTAACATGGAAACCCAATGTAGGAAAAACCATGGAGAACAATCTCAAGTATATGAATGATCACCAACTCAAACTATAATATTCATAAGCACCAACTTGTAGGAGCACCAACCACTTTGATGAGCACCAACACATTAACTATTCATGACCACCAACCCACAAGAGCACCAACCCCTTTGTTGAACACCAACACAACAACTATTCATGAGCACTAACCCACAGGAGCACCAACCCCTTTATTGAGCACCAACACAAAAACTATTTATGAAAACCAACCCATAGGAGCATTAACCACTTTGTTGAGTACCAACACAACAACTATTCATGAGCACTAACCCACAAGAGCACCAACCCCTTTTGTGTATACCACACAACTATATCTCAATGTTGTTATCTCAACAAATGATAGTTCATTACAATATCTCTTTCCTCTCTCTCCTCTACTCTTCTAAGCTAGATATAACAATTACAAATCATCCTCTATCTCCAATATTATGAATGGATTCTCAAGCCTCTATTTATATCTTTCCAAATGACTTTTAGCCTTCCCCCTTTGTGACCCTTAAATCCTCATGGAAAATGGTGCAAACTTGCATGACCCTTCATTACCTTGCATTTGAAAAGTCATATGGCGACCCTTCATAATCAAAAGTGTCCTTTCCTCTTTTGTCTTTATCTTAGTGACTTTTCATATTCCTCAAAGTGTCCCTTCATGAGAAATTGCACCCTTCCTCTTTTGTCTTTACTTGGTGACTCTTGGAATTCCTCAAGATGACTCTTCATGGGAAAATTCATCCCATTCTTCTTTTATCTTTACCCCTTGACTCTTTGAATTCTCCATGGGCCCTCTTTTGACTTATATACAACCAAAAATATATTTTTAAATATTAAATAAATATTAACACACATTAGCCAAGATATAACTATTAAAAACATCATTAAATGCAATGGGGCCTTTATCACCAATAATGCTAGACCTTTGACATCAATGACAATATTTAAAACAACATCCCCCTTTGTCATTGATGGAAACATCAATCTTGAGACTACCACATCCTAAAACCTACACATACTATCATCTAAAAAACATACAGTAACTCCCCCTTATTGTAGTAACCTGTACCTGTTCCCTATACCTATTTTTTCACTTATACCTATACCTATTATTCTCCCTTTTTGACATCAATGGCAAAGGGCCTACCTAAAGCTAACACTTAGCTCTCCCTCAATTGATGTTAAACTTCAATGATAGGAAGTAAAATAAATTACTCCCAACTCCTCTTATAGATCCTTGAATGTGTCCTTTAATCATGCCTTTGAGAAGATATCTGATAATACATATAAATCATTGCCTATCCTTTGAGCATTTACAATCAACTTATTTGAATCTTTTCTTCTAATCTCACAACCTTTTGCATAAAACTTTAATGTATATCCCTGATCACATATTTGACTTACACTCAATAGATTATGCTTAAGACCTTTTACATACAATACATTCTTAGTCTTGGTTCTACCATTATCCAAACTCAAAGTACCTTTTTTGGCTATCCTGGTAGTGGTTTTATCTCTAAATTTCACTATGCCTCCATTGATCTTATTTAGAGTAATAAACTTACTCTTGTCTCCTATCATATGCCTCAAACATCTGCTATCAATGAATCATGGCTAATCTTCATTTCTTGCATGCAAAGCTGTCTGAACCAACATAGATTCTTCAAGTTGTTTCTTCTACCATGAATATGTCTAAATCTTCTTCTTGATGAATGGAGCCTTAAAAATCTAGTCCTTCTTGATTAAATCAAATGCACTTCTATAGTACTGACCTATGTGATTGAAGTTGTTACACTTGTAACATATTATGGCCTCTTCATCAAATCTTGATAGAAGAGCAAAAGAGTTGTATCTTCTACTTGAATTTGCATGACTTTCCTTCTTATTTATGAAATTTTTAGCTCTTTTTCAACATTATATTTACTTATGACCATATCCATTTGAAACACTTTAAAAATTTTAAACACTACATATGCAAAAAACATTCTAATAGCCTCTAACCTTGCCACTAGTGCAAAAAACTATTCAAATTCTATTCCCTCAAATGATATACAAATCAATATATCAACTCACCTTCTTGTCATTAAACATAGCCAAGACCTAATAACATCCACCATGATTCAATTTTTCTTAAAAGTATCTCCTTGAAGCCTAAAAGAGACACCCCACACAAAGGGTCCTAGAAAAAAATCTCAAGAGATTCCCACATCTCCTCTATTACTTTCTTGATCTTCTTGTGTCTTTCTCTTAGAATCTATTTAAGCATGTCTAACTTATTTAACTTACTAACCTCATCATTCATGATGTTTTTCATTTTCTCAACTCTTGTGATATGATCTTGATATTCAATATATGTAGCAATACCCTTAAGGTAGGGAAACACCATATAATACTCCTTTAGGAAGGAATAACTCCACAATGTCTCTTTGAGGGGACAACCTCCAATATCCTATTACAATAGAAGACTCAATGATTACTTGATATCTTTACCATGATAATCATCTCCTATCTATATATATATTTAACCCATGGATGGATAACCTCCTAATCCTAACGTAGGCTGACCATTACCTAATGTACTACTTCCACAAGTTAGTCTATTATCCTAATATATTTTACCCATATAAGTAACTAAGGGGTTGTGTGCCACAAGTCAGCATCTCCATCAACCCATATACATCAATATGTCATATCCTTATATACATAGCATTACTTGCTTCTTTGACATGTTTCATCCCTAAAACATAGGAAGAAACCAAATAATGAGTGTGCTTCAAATCATTGCACACTTATCTCCAATCTCGATCATCTAACCATCCATATATGATCTTAGCAGGTGATATCTCTCCAAGCTTGTGTCAAAAAAACTAGGGTTTCACTCCACAAATTTCCCAAATCGAAGCTCTGATACCACTATTAAGATTTAATATATGTAGAAATACCCTTAAGGTAGGGAAACACCATATAATACTCCTTTAGGAAGGAATAAATCCACAATGTCTCTTCGAGGGGACAACCTCCAATATCCTCTTACAATATAAGACTTAATGCTTACTTGATATCTTTACCATGATAATCATCTCCTATATATATACATCTATCTAAACCATGGATGGGTAACCTCCTAATCCCAATATAGGCTAACCATTACCCAATATATTACTTCCACAAGTTACTCTATTATCCTAATATGTTGTACCCATATAACTAACTAAGGGTATGTGTGCCACATGTTGGCATCTCCATCAACCCATAAACAATAATATATCATATCCCTAGGTACATAACATTACTTTCCTCCTTGACATGTTTCATCCCTGAAACATAAGAAGAAACCAAATAATGAGTGTGCTTCAAATCATTACACATTTGTCTCCAATCTTGATCATCTAGACATCTAAATGTGATCTTGGTAGGGGATAGCTCTCCAAGCTTGTTTCCAAATTCCCTTGTGCTCCTCTGATTTCATTCATGATTATAATTATATTACTTTGGTGTCCCAGCATAATTACTCCTTTTTTTATTCCATATACCATATTTCATTGTGCTTCTCTAATTCCAACCATGACCATAGTAGGTATTCTTCCATGCATTGTCATAATGATTTCCCCATTCATTCCATGTGCCATAGTATTTTTTATTTGGATTCCATAAATATCCATAATGATTGGAAATTTTATTTCCTATATAGACAAAATGATTTTTATTATGACACTTCCTCACTTGGTTCCATGATTGTTTCCTCTCATGATGATGTGGGTGTCTATATACCTCAACCTTTTATAATACTTTTACCTTATCCACCTTTGCTTCTACCTCTTCCACCTTTTCCTTCTTTGTCTCTTAAGTAGATGAAGTGCTCATTTGTAGTGTGTTTTTATCTATATTATCTAAATCTTCATCATGTTCTTCATCAGCTGTTTCCATCTCATCCTCATGATTTACCTAGATTGTTATTAGTGCCTTTTTCACTATGATATCTTGTAAAGTGATCTTCTTTTTCTTATACCAAAACTTCATGAATTTTTTTTTGAACATTAATATTCATTATTTCTAAAGTCTCTAACCATGGATATCTAAGAACTATATCCACATCATCCATATCCAAAGCATAAAAATATGAATGCAAAACATATTTTTCCATAATGAGCTTCAGATCTTCATACATTGAAATATTCTTACCATCTACTTGAACCTCTTTGATAGTCTTTGCTTGAACATGTAGATTCTTGGACACATTCATGTTGCTAAAGTTATACTTACTGGTAGGGTTTATGGACACAATAACCCTTTTATTTTGAATGCATCCATGAAATTGAAAAATTGACTTAGATTTCTTTGGAGCCAAATAATTTGAACATTTATCATCAAATTCTTCTTCTTCTTCTTCTATTACTTCTTCTAGTTCTTCTTCTTCTTGTTCTTCTGCTGATTCTTCTATTTATTCTTCTTCTACTACTTCTTCTTTTTATACTTCTTATTTTATAGCCCAATGATCTAAAAAGATCTATTCCATTTCTTTCCATGAAGAAAACCTTTCTATACAACTCAATTGATCAAACCAATGTAGTGCAGGCCTAGACAAAAAAGGAAGTAATCATCTTTGCCCAAATTTTTTTGTAAAATGATTCTCCAAAAGGATCAACCATTCTCTAGTATCAATATCATCTTCCCCTAAAAATTTTTGTAACTCCATGATCCACAAAAAAAATTAAGGTTCATGAAACCCTAAAATGTCAAAACTGATCCATAAAATCACAAAAAATAACTTCAAACAACTCAAAAAATTCTGAAATTTTGAATTTTCTTCTCTTATATCTTCTTACATCTCTATTAAATTTTTTGAATAAAAATACCATACATTTCAGAAGATATAGCAAAATTATTATAAACCCTAAAATAACAATAAATCCCTCAAAACGAATAAAAAATCTCAATTTTTTTATTGTTACTTATTTGAAATATTATCTATATCCAATAAAAAATGTGTAGAAAAATTCATAACCAATAAAAAGTTATTGATGATTCAAAAAAAAACTAGTGTTTCACTTCACAAATTGCCCAAATCAAAGCTTTAATACCACTTGATATGATCTTGATATTCAATATATGCAGAAATACCCTTAAGGTAGGGAAACACCATATAATAATCCTTTAGGAAGGAATAACTCCACAATTTATCTTCGAGGGAACAACCTCCAATATCCTCTTACAATAGAAGACTCAATGATTACTTGATATCTTTACCATGATAATCATCTCCTATATATATATATATATATATAACCCATGGATGGATAACCTCCTAATCCCAATGTAGGCCAACCATTACCCAATGTACTACTTCCACAAGTTACTCTATTATCCTAATATATTTTACCCATATAACTAACTAAGGGGATGTGTGCCACATGTTGGCATCTCCATCAACCCATATACAATAATATATCATATCCCTAGGTACATAGCATCTTGCAATTATTTTATCTTGATAAGGCTCATGCTCAAATGTAACAAGAGATTTTTCATAGTCCTTCTTATCTGATTCTTTATCTACTATAGCAAGTAATTTATTCTCACTCTTAAACTCAACCTGATCAACCTTTACTATTTTAGGTCTCCAAACCTAAATTTTACTCTTCTCATATCTTATAGGGGCTAAGTATCCTTTGACATACCTTGAAAATATCTTTACTTTATTTGGACATAATTTAGCAATATGTCCAACCTTATGACAACAAAAGCAAACAACATTTCTCATACCTTCTTCTTGAATGTGACTAAGATCTCCATTTGACTGATTACTTTTCCTCATACAGTCTCTTGCCTTATGACCAACATGATGACAAACAAAACAATGGCCATGAAAAGAATTTGAAAATTTGAAAGCATTGGGATGCCTAATTGGCTTCTTTAATTTGCCTTTAAAACTTTCATTCTTATTACCTTAGACTAATATTTCATGATCTTTCTCAACCTTGATTATGAGCTTCTCATGATTATCCTATATATAATCTAACTCAACCTTCAACTAATTATACTCTTCTTCTCTTGATTTCAAACTTGAATTTGCAACCTCTAGCTGATTCTTAGGATCTTGAATAAATATCTTATTTTATTTTACTTCTATAGCCAACTTAGAATCCAAGATACACACCTATTCTTTAAGAGCATCAACCACATATTTCAACTCTTGATTCTCCTTCTTTAGTTTCTTGACCATCGTGTGCTTTCCTAATCTACCTTTAAGTTGTAAAACTTTTTTCAAAAGGAACCTACTCTGATACTAATTTTTAAGCATGAGATATACTGAGAGGGGGGTGAATCAATATATCATAAATCTTATAAAATTTCCCTTAATCAAATTCCACTTAACCATACATTAAAGATATGCAATAAAATTGAAATAATAAACACCACACAAGATAGAGAGACACCAGATTTAACTTGGAAACCCAATGTGGGAAAAACCATGGAGAACAATCTCAAGTATATGAATGAGTACCAACTCAAACTAAAATATTTGCAAGCACCAACTTGCAAGAGCACCAACCCATTTACTAAGCACCAACACAACAAATATTCATGATAACCAACCCATAGGAACACCAACCCCTTTGTTGAGAACCAACACAACTATTTGTGAGCACCAACCCACAGGAGCACCAACCCCTTTGCTGAGCACCAACATAAAAACTTTTCATAAAAACCAATCCACAGGAGCACCAACCCTTTGCTGAGCACCAACACAACAACTAGTCATGAGCACTAACCCATAGGAGCACCAACCCCTTTTGTGTATACCACACAACTATCTCTCAATGTTGCTATCTCAACAAATGATAGTTCATTACAATATTTGTTTCCTCTCTCTCCTCTACTATTCTAAGCTAGATATAACAATTATAAATCATCCTCTATCTCCCATATTATGAATGGCTTCTCAAGCCTCTATTTATAGCTTTCCAAATGACCTTTGTCCTTCCCCCTTTGTGACCCTTTAATCCTCAAGGAAAATGGTGCCAAACTTGCATGACCCTTCGTATCCTTACATTTGAAAAGTCATATGGTGTCCCTTCATGAGAAATTGTGCCCTTTCTCTTTTGTCTTTACTTGGTGACTCTTGGAATTCCTCAAGATAACGCTTCATGGAAAAATTCATCCCATTCTTCTTTTGTCTTTACCTGGTGACTCTTTGACTTCTCAATGGACCCTCTTTTGACTTATATGCAACCAACAATATATTTATTAATATTAAATAAATATTAACACACATTAGCCAATATATAACTATTAAAAACATAATTAAATGAAATGGAGCCTTTATCACCAATAATTCTAGACCTTTGACATCAATGAAAATATTTTCAACACAGAGTTAGGAATACTTACCTTTGAAGATGAACCCACTAGGACTCAATATATCCCTTAGCCAAGGTGCTTCATAAGAATTTATTATGGTATGTAAGGATGATAAGGATAAATTAGATCTAGGATACACAACCTATCAATGCATCCAAAAGACTTGTCCATTAGACAAGATCCATATCTCAAACCTTAAGCTTGAATTTCAAGTATAATGGTGGATAATCAGACTCAAAATATCTCTTACTTATTCTTATCTTCTTTAAATAATGGTGAAATGATCTTGTATATATAGTTAGATTTAGCCTTAATCCCTTCTAAAATTTTTGGTTGACAAGGTTGACCTAGTTGATCTAGTAGTAATATTAACAAAAATTCACTAGGTCACAGGCGAGGTTAGCCAAGATCTGACCTAGACCCTAAATGAATTTAAAAAATAAGAGTAAAAGGTTGATCTAGTCGACCTAGTACTATAAACTATTGAAAGGGGTTTTAGGTTAGGAAAAGAGGTACAAAAGGTGGTAAAAGATTGGAGGAGTGTGTAAAAGAGGAGTAATAACTTAGGGTAATGTTTTTAGGAGATGGTTGGATCGGTAATAATTTGAAATAAGGGACAATAATATTAAAAAGCACCAATGGTCTACCCACCCATTTCCTAGTGTACCCCTTAGGGTATGTACTTAGAGAGATTAAGCCTTGATGGATTTTTGCAAGATAGATAGCATCAATAATGGATAATGTTTGGAAATATTATGTGTATACATATTCCCTGCTTAAAGCTCATCATGTGTCTCTCAGGTGTAACATGGGATGGTGCTTAGAGAAATAACATACTAACACATTATGCTAAGGCTAAAAAAAGCTATAGTATTTTAAAGCATAAAATAACTAAAAGTAAATGACTAGAAGGGAAAATAACTAAGAAACTAAATGTGATGCATACCTTGACTTACCTTTATCACGGGATGGTTATCTACTATGTTTTTATTTTTTATCATGGAGGGTATAGAGACTAATTTCAACAAACTCAAGAATAGAAAATGAAATATCAAAAATAAACAAATGTAAAAAATCCAAGATAACTAGTGGTATGTGGATGGGATGTACTCGGAAACTTGGCAAGTTGGGGTGACAAGTGATATGTTAGACCAAATGACCAAGTCAAAATGTAGAGTAAATTGGGTAATAAAAAAACCAAGGCTACTAAAGACTAGAAAAACTCAAACAAGTAAACCTTAAGTAAGAAATGCAAACTCACCAAGTCAAACCAAGGATACATGTCACTAATATGGTAATCAAACATCAATGTAAAATAAATAATAGTCCTTGCTTAAACAAAGATGGTTAAGAAAAAGAGGGGTAAAATAACATTGATGAGTGATCAATAATAATTCTTACTCAATCATCAATAGAAAAAGTTGCATAAAAGGAGAAAACAATATTGATAAGTGAGAAGTAGCAAGACAACCTCACTCAATAATGGAAAATGTAAATGAAAGTAGAAATGGACCTAGGTGCTCACAAAAAAAGATGTTATAACAATGAAAAATGGTAAAAGGAATCAAGGTGTGTCTATAAATTTAGATCCATAGTGTAAAGAAGGTGATCCATAGTTGCTCAAGCATATTATTTTGTTCTAAAGATAGATAAAACTAAAATAAAGTAGTGCTAACATGTTTATAATATTTTTATAATATGTGAAAAAGAAGGAAGTAGAGAAGAGTAACAATATATTTAGAATCACACATGCTTATTAAGGGGAAAAATAAAATGGGTGGAGGGGAGATTGAAGGAAAAACCAAGGTAGAGGAACTCTTTATTAAAGTTAAGACACTCAAATAAAGCTTGTCAAAACAAAAAGACTATCAAACTTAGGGACTCTGAATAACTTCTCTTAGCCACACAAGCCTTAAATCAACAAATTAAGTATATAGATCATACCATAAAGGCTATATGCATGATAATTAAAATGTACATAACTTCCCACAATGTGTTCCCGATTCCTTAGGGCCCCTTATAGAGCCATTGGTCTACTAAGAAGGTTGGGTACTTATGTGGTAAATTAGGTATCACAATAGAGTTTGTTAAATTATCCTATTCCAATCTACTAGCTTACCATACCCCAATGGACCTCATCTCTATTATGAGGCATATGTGGAGTTTGATCTTCGATTGGAGATAGGATATGTGATTTTAATCATGTCTGTTAGTGTGATGTTGAATTTTTAAATTTGTATGTTGCCTTTTATATATCATTGCCTTTTATTTTAAATGATTTGGATTTTAGCTTTCTTGATGGCTTTTTTCTATTCCTCCTCCATATGGATCTAAAAAACTAATCATGGGTGTTAAAGATGACTTTCATTTGAATACTTGGGACTTTATTTCTAAGAGAGAGAAATCTAAAGAGCATGGTGTCTAAGAGTCTTGTAAAGTTAGGTGAAATAAAATTTCTATATTGACTTCGACCTTGTTTTATCCAATGTGGAGTGAAAGGGAAAGGGAATCAAGAGGAATGAGACATGAAACATTTTGAATTACTTCAAATCATAAAAAAATGTTACAAAGGGTGAAAAATGGTACAATGATAGAAAAGTGTAATTCCTTATCATAAGAATGAGGGAAAAGGAGGAAAACATGCTAACATAAATTGCTATGCAAATTTCATCTAGAAAAAGAAGTAAAAGCTAAAGCTAAGAAAAAAGATCAAGAACTTGTAACCATTACAAAATATGTTCAAGATAAGGAGTGATAAGATGGTGATTTTATGAAGAAGGCTAGGTCCTATCCATGGTCTCATACTAAAACTCATAAAATGAAAACCCATGAGGATACCAAAAAGTACTGGAAAAATAAATGGGATAAGAAAAAGATGGTATTTGTGAGGAAGGCTAGGTCTTATCCATGGTCTTACAATATAACTCACAAAATAAAAACCTAAGGAGTGCTAAAATTTGTGTAAATAGTGTGAAGACAAAGATGATTATAGTACATCATGAGGAATACTAGGTCCTATCCTTGTTTTTACAATATAACTCATGAGGAAAAGGGAAACCAAAAGACCAATAGAAATGACTAAGGTTTATGATTTAACAATTTTGAGAATATTTAAGTCCTATTCCTAATTTAGTTAAGGGTCTAGGTTGAATAGATAAGTAAATAATACTATAATAATTTAATCACTAATTTGTATAATTTATTTTTATTTTTACCTTTCTATAAATAATAATAAATATGGAGAAAATAAGACTTAGCTTAGAATGAATTGAAATGACTGTTATAGGGTATGATATTGGTTGTGTAGGATTGGGATAGTGTCAAAAATTAGGATCTAGATATCATTTTGTGAAAGGTTAGGAGAGCAAAAATAGGACACCCTATATTCTGATGTTATTATCCTCTTCTACCACTATTGTGCAAACTACTCATAGAGACCTGAATTTTTTGGTTTTTTTAATGTCCCTATGTGAGCCTGCCTATGAAATATCGAGTACTAAAAGTATATGGAACTCCTTATAGATCTGATTTAATCTTAAAATCCTAGACTTCATTATGATTTGATAAAATTTGAGAAATAAGGGGGGGTTAGTGTGTGTAAGATGCACTGAACATGTATTCACACCCCTTGTGTGGGCATGTTGCCTACATACAAATACTCTGAAGAGGGATCAAGCCATATGTTATTCTCCCAATTAATGTGATTTATGCAATAGTGTAATTCAGATGCAATAATGCTAAACTAGGTGTGTTTGAGGTGGTTATGGACTAGTGTGAGGATTTGTATATGCTTGTAGCTATATTGGATGGCTATATGCAAAGAATAGGGAAATTGACCTCGGTGGATTTGCTTGTATTCTTTATTGCTTTTCAATATTTTCCAACCTCATTCAAAATGAAATTTGAATGGGATTTTATACAGATCTATTGGTCATGGGTTGAATGTATTTATGCTAGGATAACAAGATGAAGGATAGGAATCAGAAGGAAATAATTGTTGGAGCTCAAAATGCAATTGGACAAGAGCATTGATATAGGACACCCTAGGGTTTAACACTATAGTCCAAGTTGGGCACTCCTATCCTACAAGTGTGATACCTAGGGGGATAGGATTGACCTAGGAAATGCTTCTTGGTTGAGGTAGAATGACCATTTGGAGAGCTTGGGATGACTAGAAATAAGCGAAAAGGTGTCTAGAAGGGTCATGAGAGCATGCAAGAAAGACCTATGAGTTGGGTATCACAATCCACACTCAATAAACCAATTTTGACATTTTATATGAGTAAATCCCCCCCATTTATTCTATTGATGTAGCAAAGTGAAATATAGGATAAATTAAAAGTAGAAAGCATACCTAAACTTACCTATAAGGGTGAAGCTCATGAAGCATGTGATGCTAGGTGTGCATAGAGAAAAGACATTATGAAGTGTAAATCTACAATATAAAATCAAGATTAGATCAGTTCTTAATTAACTCACTATGTCTAAATTAAAAATGTATAAAATATGGGTAAAAGAGAGAGGAAGAGAAAGAAACAAATACACGTCACTAGGTATGCAAACTAGTACAAAAACCTAGTATGATGTTGAGTGATGCTAGGTATATGATAAATGATATTATATGAATAGTAATATCATGAATAGAGATAAGTGTTCAATTCCTTGAGATTGGATTAATAATTCAAAGGCTATCCTTTTGGCTCCATCATCACCCACTAAGTGAAGCTATGTGATCATGTGCATATTAATCAATTTTTAGATTGTGTATCCAATCCCTCTGAGTAGGTGGCTCAAGAATATAAAGGTTAGATAGTCCTTTGGATCTATAATTTCCCCATGAAGTGAAGCTATGAATTAATATTGGTATGAATGTGTCATATGAGATGGTTCTTGAAGCCCATGAATGATCTGTATCTAATAATGTGGCATGGATAGCAAAATATGTGATGGAAACTAGGCCATTCTTGGCCATTAAAAAAAGGTGGAGATTAGGATTGTATGAAATCCACTCCAAAACATGGAAATAGGCTTATGTGGAAGCCATTAATAAATGATTCCAACCACCTATAGATGGAATAAGGCATTCAAGTACTGAGAATGCTTAGGTAATGCCATAAAATATAAAGAAGAGAAAGCAAATTTTCCATGCACTTTACCCCTAATTATTGGTGTTTATAGCATAAATTATGATCTAAAAGTTATACCAACTACCTAATATAAAAATGTAAGTGAGATCCATCATGTCATGCATTATTCCACCTATATTTTTATTCTCTAAGAAAAATTGTACTAAAATTTTTGATTCTAAACTAAACTATTACTGAAAAAATTGTAATTATACTTTTCTATCTATTTTTGGAAAATATTTTTTTTACTATTTGGATAAGAGTGATGAAATAATACACTCTACTATTTATCACTATAGATAAAATTTGGCACTCTTTTCCTATGCCAATTCTAAAGACTATTTTATAATTATCACTATCTGTCTGGTCTATTCTGCCTAGTTTGAACTCTAGTTGTTATTTGAGGTGTTCTAAAAATTGATTTTTCAATCGGTAGAAGCTCTGATCTTTATGACAAAACCCCTATTTATTGTCCCCTCTTCTAAGGGTAGGAATGAAGACCCTATAATTAATATCCTTAGAATAAAGAGACTTAAAAGTGTGTTATGCTATAAAAATACATGATATATCAATGATAATTAATAATATATCTCAAGATACAACATGGTTTGTAATGGAGATTGTTAGATCAAAAAGGGTATGCCTAGATAGATATAACAATGTAATAACATGTGCAATATAGTGAAATATAAATAGAATTCTAGTTATTTTTTAAGGAGGGATGGATCATTATTTCCATCATGTCATCCAAAAAATAAGATAATACATGATGTGAGTCAGGGCATTACAAATAATTAAAAAGTGAATAAGCAAACAAACACGTAGGTAAGAAGCATAAAAAAGTGGCCAAAGGGCCAAAAAAATAATGGACATGGGCACATGTCACTCAAAATAGGAATAAAACATACAAGGCATGTTCAAATGCCACATACACATATAATGAAATAAGCAAGGTTGGCACAAGGGACATAAACACATAAAAGAGTACAAGCAAAGGACATTGGCAAATGTCCTAAGGCACATACAAGAGATAAAATAGATATTGAGAAATGAAATCACATCTAGATACACAAAAAAAGAAAGGAAAGCATGCAAATACTATAAATATAATCACATCTAACTAATCAAAGGAAGAAGTGAAAGTATGTTAGATATATAGTACAAGACTAGATATATGTTAAGAATACACAAGTGCTATATACTAGTGAGTGTCGATAGAGTAATTTATGTAAGGTAATAATTAATGTACATTAATATGATAAATAGAGTATGTGGTGTAGGAATGACATAACATGGATGGTGTAGTCATGTAGAATATGAGCCCAAGGGGTAGATATATCTATGTATGTCTTGAATGTAGAAGTAGGATGCCCCCTGAATGGGTAGAGTGAAGCAATCATGGATTTGGATGTCACTACACACACTCAAATAAGATCAAGTGAAGTATGGTAATGTAGATAAATTGACCAAAAATAGCATGGAATAGAAAATTTAATTCTATCATGGTAGCAAAAATGTAAAGCATAGATAATGCATATATTTAAAATGTTTTTGGTGTTTTTGATTTATTTGAATGTTTTTGGATTTTTGATTTAGTTGAATGTTTTTGGATTTTTGATATATTTGAATGTTTTTGATATTTTGAAGTTTTGTATTGTTTTTGGTATAAGCTATGTACAATCAAGTATTAGGAGACTATGTACAAGAAATACTGAGAAACTATGTACAAGTAAGTGAAAATAAACTATGTACAAATAATTGAAAGAAAGCCATATACAAGTACTTTTGAAAAATTATGTACAATACAATATGTGAAATGAAATACTATACACAGAATCTACATAGATGCATAATATTCATTGTACTTTTTAGTTTATTTCCTTCAAGTGAGTCTAGATGATACACTTTAGGGCTAAGATTTTTGGTAATAATGTATGGACCTAGCCAATTCAGTTTAAATTTTCATTTGATTTCTTCTTTGGTATTGACATTATGAAGATTTTATTTGAGAATGAGATCATTAACTTCAAATTATCTAGTGTAAACTCATTTTTTATAGGATCCTTGTATACATTATTCATAGATTTTGAGATGTTAAACTACTTGAATGCATGTATGGTCTAACTGCTTGAGCTAGTGTAGACACTTTTCATGATACTCATCATCAGTGAGAATGCATTTAAAGGAGACATGAAGAGATGAGATTTATAATTCTAATGGTAAAAATACTTTTATGAAATAAATCAATGAATAAGGAGTGGATCATGTGGGCATACAAATACTTACGTGATAGGCCCATAATGCAAATACTAGTTGATTATGCCAATCATCTCCAAATTTGATCACTATTTTTATCAAAATGTTGTTGATGGTTTTATTGGTAGCTTCTGCTTGACCATTTCCTTATGGGTAGTATGGAGTGGAGAATGTGTGTTTAATCTTATATTTTGTGCAAAATTTCTTGAAAGTTTTGTTTTTAAATGATGTTCCATTATCAAAAATAATAATTACATGTAGGTTGAAGCATGAAATAATGTGAGTCATGAGGAAGCTACAAATGTCCTCCCCTATGGCAGATTTAAGTGGAATGGATTCCACCCACTTTCTAAAAGTATCTTGTAGCTGTGATGATGAACTTATGTCCATTGGTAGATTTAGGGTTAATTTTTACAATAAGATCAAATCTCCATAACATAAATGGCCATGGAGAGATAATAGGTTATAATTGTTGTGATGGTGCATGCTTTAGGTTGCTATTTTGTTGACATTTATCACATAGCTTTGTGTATTGTAAACATTTATATTCCATGGTGAGCTAGTAGTACCCTTGTTGAAGTAATTTGTGTGACATGGACTTTACGCTAAAGTGAACACCACACTCACTATCATGTATCTATGTAAGAGTAATTTTGGCTTCTCCTAAATTCAAGAATCAAAGTAATTTTTCATTGAAGGATCAATTAAAAAGGTCTCTTCCCATGATTACATAACAAAGTACTTATTTTTATAACTTGTGTTTATCATTTTGTGAAAAAGTGTTTAGTGTAATGGATTTATTTATAAATTTATAAATATCAAAGAACCACTTTGGAGTTGTGGAACTGCATGTAGTCGATAAGATGGAAAGGGAAATCAAATTTGCATTAGAAATTGATGGTAATTATAATTGTTTAATTGTGAAAATATCTTGATCATCATTAATGTCAATAAGAATCAAGGATATGGTACTTGCCATTTCATTTTCATGTTGGTTATCTTTTCTTGGTATACTTTTTATAGCAAAGTAGTCAAATTGAGATGATAAACATTATACCATGTTTTGGTATGGGATAAGATGTTCTTATTTTGTCTAATATAAATCATCTACTTAATTGACCATAAGTTATGAGTCATTGAAGACTTGAATAGATCTAATTTGGAGAGATTGAGTGGAAAATAGACTTAAGATAAGTGCCTTATATTCTATGGTGTTTTTGGTGCAGGCAAAGCTTAATCAATATGCAATAGGAACTGTGTGACCATAAGGGTCAATAAAGACAATACCTACCCCTGCACCAGATGCACATCAAGAACCATAAAAACATGGTCTATGTGTTGGAATGAGTAGAATAAGTAGTAAAATTATCTCTAAATGTGTCACTAATAAGATTGGTGTCAAGGAGTGGTATGACTACCAAATGGTCTATAATGATTTGGCCTTTAATTGATTTTTGGAGAACTATCTTTAAGTCAAACTATATCAATAACATGACCCATTTTATAATACAACTAGAGAGATGTGGTTTTTCTATTGCGAAATTTAAGGGATCTAACTTTTTGATAACCTAAGTCTCATTATTGACCATGTAATGATGAAGTTTTTGTGTGGAAAAAACTAATGATAGACATAGTTTTTCTATTATAGATTTTTTTTAATAATCAACAAATGTGTGACTGATGTAATAAATGACTCACTCAATATGTTGATCATCATGTTATGCTAAGAGTGCTCTTAATGAATGATTTATTGTTGATATATATAGTAGAAAAGGCCTACCAAGTATAGGTGGTACTAAAATATGTAGATTAAGAAGATATTGCTTGATTGTATCAAAGCTTTCTTGGTAGGCTTGGTCTTAGACAAAATTTGTATCTTTATTTAATAATCAAGTGAATGACTAAGCTTTATCATCAAGTTGAGCTACAAAATGGTGAATTGCGTAGATCTTGCCTTGTAAGGATCAAAGTTTTTTAAAGTTCATGGGAGGTGGCATGTTGGTAATTGCTTTAACTTTCTTAAGGTCAACCTCTATGCCACACTAGGAAATAATAAAACCTAAGATTTTTCTTGATGTAACTCCAAACACACATTTATTTGGGTTTAATTGGACATTATATTACCTAAGTCTTTGAAATATATTTTGTAAATCAATAGTGTGATGTTGTCATTATATAGATTTAGCTAATATATCATCAACATAATCCTCAATAATATGGTGAATCAAGTCATAAAAAAATGCATCATAGTACACTGATATGTGGCTCCAAAAAAATTTAATCCAAAATGTATGATAATGTTACAAAATGTACCCAAAGGTGTAGTAAAATATGTTTTCTCTTGATCTTCTTTAGTGATTTTGATTTGGTTGTATCTTGTAAAGCTATCCATAATTGATAAAATTTCATACCCAGTTATGGAATCTATGATCATGTCAATGTTAGGTAAAGGAAAATCATTTTTTGGGCATGATTTATTTAAATCTCAAGAATTAGAACAATACCAAATTTATCCATTGGGTTTTACCATGGGGACTATAATGGAAACCCATTCAGGGTGTGCTATTAGTAAAATAAAGCCAACATCTAATAGGCATTGGATCTTGTCTTTTACTAAGATATCCACCTTAGGATGCATCTTGATTTTTTTTTTCTTAACCAATTTAGCATCTAGGTACAAAGGAATCTGATGGACTGCTATAGATGTATCAATTCCTAGCATATCTAAGTAAGACCAAACAAAGGGTTATAAAAACTATTAAAGTTTGATGAATATATGTATCCTCTTCATTTTGTAGGTAAAGGGATAACAAGACAATATGAATATCTTGATCAGTTCCAAAATTAAAATTAATTGTTTCCTTGTTAAGCAATGTGGAATGATCTAGTGTGTGTGGGGTTGTAGGAATAGTATCATCTAAATCAACTAGTATGTCTTGGGGAGAATCTATATTTTCTTCAAAGTATGCATGTGTATTTTTGTGATGAGGAAATCTATTTTTTTGATAGGAAGATGGGAGGTCCTTATATGATTTGAGAAATTGTAAGAGGGATTCATCATTAGAGAATTCATCTAATGTGAACATATTGGGTGAAATTGTATCATCAAAGAGATTAGGATAGATCAATGATAATGTTAAAGTATGATTAATAGTGTGGTATATTAGTGTAATGAGTGGACAAAATTTTATATGGTTTGAAATGGTGAAAGAAGGTTTATCATGAATAAGGATAAGCTGATATCCTAGCCCTGGCTTTTCATGTTGTGTTGATGCCTCGATGGGATTGATGATTCCTTGTTCATTCTTTCCAAGACCTTTACCATGATATCACATATTATTAAGACATTTAAGTGTAAAAGGGGATGCAAAATAGTGATTTGATATAAGTGTTGGTATAAAACTTGGAATCTTCTAATTTTGTCTGAGGGTACCCTACGAGTAATAGGTTGTGTAGGTATATTATCAAGGTTAAAGTGTGGAATATAATTATATGGAGATTCAGTAACTTGGAAGTATTTAAAAGGTTCATTTTCTATTAGGCATGTGTCAATATAGCCTTTGTGACTAAATTTTAGGCAAGTATGGATTGTAGAAGTGACTACATGCATATCATGAATCTAAGGTTGACCAAGTAATAAATTATAATTGAGGTAATTTGGCATGACTTGGAAAGTAATTGGTAGTGTCTTAGGTCCCAAAGTAATATTGAGTGTTATTTGACCCATAAATTTCTATAGAATGTTGTCAAAACCTCTGATGTTCATATCAAAATGGTCTAGATCTTGAGGTTGTATATTAAGATGTTTAAGAAAATAAATGTTGCAAATGTTGAGTCCTACACCATTATCAACTAACACTCTTTTTACCTCTACATCATTAATTCTTAACTAAATATATAGAGGTAGATGTTTTTCAATGATGTGGAATAGGGGTAAATCCTCTTTCTCAAAGGAAATATGCTCTTCAGTCCATTACATTGTGTTGAGGATAGAGGCAACATAAGTTGGTTCAGTGGAAATAGGAATTTTATTATTATGAAGGGATGCATACAACATATCTTTATAAAAATCCGATCATTGAAGGAGATCAAGAACTAAAAATTTATCATAAGGGGTGCTAACCTAAGTGATAGAGCTATAGCCATGGGTGTAATCAACCTACCTATCTCAATAAACATGGGTGATAACATGTACTGCATGATCTACTAAAGGCATAGAGATGGTAGTAGGTATGAGATAAGAGCTAGATTTATGAATTTTGAAGGGTGGAGGGATAGATATAACCACTAGTGTTTTGTTTTATCTACTAGTGATAGGGAAATACTCAAAAGTAGCCAATGAGTTAGATGCATCTAGATAGAAATTATGCATGTGAAATGAAATGCATGAAAATTGATTTATAAATTATATAGCAATATGTTTATAAAGAGCATTCCAAATTAGAGATAGAAATCAAGGGATAGAGAGCATGGAATTGTGCTTTAATGTATAAAGAACTTTGATATGTGCTATGATATGTCTCATATGTATAGCAACATAAACTTGAATTTTTTTCCATATGAGAGCTAAAAAGTAAGTAATGAAACCTTGTATTAAAGACAAGTAAACATTGCTTTGAAGGAGAGGGATCTTACTATGTTTAACAATAACTTTCTTAATATCATCCCATACTATAAAAAGTAATCATGAATGGAAAGAATGAAGCTTTGTATTAACATATGGTAAAATTCATCATTCATAAACATGATAGGACCAAGTATGATTTCCTTATTATTTGCAAGAAATGTTTTGAAATGAGTAAAATCCATTTGTAATTTTATGTGAAATATGGATTGGATGTTAGGTGATACCTCAAAAAAAAGGGACCTAGTATATGCAACTGGGGTTTGAAATAAACTATTTTAAAAATTAATAAGGTAAATTTAAAAATTTTAATGTAAAATTCTAATTTAAATATTCAAGAAAAATCAAAAAATACTAAGAAAATATCAAGATCTATTATTGGCAACTAAGGTTTGAAATAATTATTTTTTTAAATTACTAAGGTAAATTTAAAAATTTAAAGAGAATTCATGATTTAAAATATGTAGGAAAAATCATAAAATTATTGAAAAAATTAGCAAGGAATTTACGCTAGGGTTTTTATGTGCAAATGAAGTAAGTCAGGTTCACCAAATGATTTAACAATTTCGGGAATATTTGAGTCTTATTCCTAATTTAGTTAAGGGTCTAGGTTGACTAAATTAGTAAATAATATTACAATAATTCAACCATTTATTTGTATAATTTAATTATATTTTTAACCTTTCTATAAATATCAATAAATATGGAGAAAATAAGACAGCTTAAAATGAATTGAAAAGGCTATTGCACGGTATAATATTGGTTATGCAAGACTGGGATAGAATCATAAATCAAGATCTAGATTTAATTTTATAAAATGATAGGAATGCTAAAATAGGACACCCTAGAGTCTAGTACTATTTTCCTCTTCTACCATTATTTTCCAAACTACTCATAGAGATCTAAGTTTTTTGGGTTTTATTCAGTGTCCTTATGTGAGTCTTTTTGTGAAATCTTGATTGCTAAAAGTCTACATATTTTTTTATAGAGATGATTTAATCTTCAAATCCTAGACTTAATTATGCTTTGATAAACTTTGAGAAAAGGGGGGGTTAGTGTGTGAAATATGCATTGAACATGTATCCACACCCCTTATTTGGGAATGTCAGCTACATACCAATACTATGAAGAGGGATCAAGCCATATGTAGTTATCCCACTTAATGTGTTTTGTGAAATAGTGTAATGTAGATACAAAAATGCCAAACTAAATGTGCTTAAGGTAGCTAGGGACTATTGTGAGGATTTGGATATTCTTGTAGCTATATTGGATGGCTGTATACAAAGAATAGGGAAATTTGTGTTAGTATTTTTGCTTGTATTCTTGCTTGATTTGTAATATTTTCAAACCTCCTTCTAAATGAACTTTGAATGGGATTTTATAGAGATATATTGGTCATGGGTAGAATATGTTCATGCTAGGCTAAAAAGATGAAGGATAGGAATCAAAAGGAAATAACCATTGGAGCTCAAAATGTAATTAGATAGGATCACTAAAATAGGACACTCTAGGATCCATTGCTATATACCAAGTTGGTCACTCTTGTCTTATAGGTGTAGGACATGGGGGATATGATTGACCTAGGAAATACTACCTAGTTGAGGTGGAATGACTATTTAGAGAGCTCAAGATGACTAGGAATAATAAAAAAGGTGTTTATAAGGGTCATGAGAGCATGCAAGAAGGACCTATGGGTTGGTTGTCACAATCCATACTCAAGCTACCAATTTTGACATTTTATATGACTATAGTTTGTAAAAAGAGAGAAATGCCATAGATGGTGAGACCCATGCAAGTATCATACAAAAAGTGTTAGATAGATATCATATATAGAAAGCATGAAAATAATTGAAGGATTTTACATTAATGTTTATATCAAGGATAAGCATGTGAAAGACAAGCCTATGTGTTTCAAAAGGTTTCTTAAAGTTGAATTAGTTTGGTAGCATACCAAGTATAATAAGAGTGGACATCATACGATGCCTCAAAGGGTAAGTGGATTTAGGGATGAGCATCGCAAGATGCCCCAAAGTCTGAAATAATATGTAGATAGGCATCATAGGATGCCCATTAGGCTAGAATAATGTGTGAATGGGCATCATAAGATGCACCAAAACCTAAAAAGAGGAAGAAAAGGAAAGAAAATAAAATATAAGCAAGAAATAACACCCCATATAGTGTCTAAATGGATTTAGGTTGTTTAAGAAGATTTTAATAGGGGAGTTCATGATGATTTAAAGAAATGACCATAATGTTAAGGAAAGAAAAAAAGAGAACTGAGTTGGATAAGTAGGAAAGTAGTAATAGTATAGAGTCAACTAGGTCGACCTAGTACTATAAAATAGATAAAATAGAGTCTAATAAGAGTATAGAGTTAACTAGGTCAACCTAGTATTGCTATCTGAATGGTAAAAGAGATACAAAGTTGACTAGGTTGACCTAGTACTATGGGTAGGAAGAAAAAATAGTCTATAAGAGACTATGTCAAATAGAATAATAATGTACTAAAAATAGGGAAAGATTTTTTAATGTACTTTGAAAGCAAGAAATTGAAGTAAACACACAATCATTTAGGTAAACAAAAATGATCCAATTAAGGCATACAACACAAAACCTTAAACTAACATCGGCCAATTCAAGTTTTTATAATACAACATACAATGATCAAAGAACAAGCAGTCAACTAAAAAATAAGTGCTAAGTGGTAATATTGAATGTTGTTAGGTTTATAAAGTGTTATTTTAAGTGTGATAGGAAAGTTGGCTGAAAGTAGGGAACTAGAAAGCAATCTATGTATGGTTTTAGGACATTTAATCTAAAAGGTATTTATGTTGGCAATGGTACTGGTTTGATATTGGGGCCTACCCCCTCACTTCACAATCCCATAATGATAAGGGTATCGAGTGATTTTCTAATATATACCATTATCCATGCATTTATACTTGGCCATAAATCCAATTCCACTTCCCACTTGGTGATGTAATCCAAGTAGGTAATCTTTGGGTAGACAAATATTTAAATGCATTTTGAAATTATGTGATTTTGTAGTGTGTGTAAAAAAGATAAAAATATTTTAACTAAATGGTATATTGAAAAACCACCTAATTATCCTATGTGATCTATTTTAATCATGCAAATAATTGAAAATGAAAGTGTGAAGTAATTACTAGCATATAGTTGTTAATTCTCCAATTTAAAACATAGTACAGTGTCAAGTTAGATGATAGTGTATGCAGATATTACAAAATAGAGTCAATAGTGTATTTACTATACTATAAAATCAAGGGTCTTTAGGAACTATGTCAAGAATGTTGACCTAGTATTTTAGATAGAAGATAGGATACAAAGCTAGGATAACCAGGTTGACCCAGTTTATTATATGATGGCAGTTTTAAAGACTACAAACTATGTAAAATAAAACTGTAAGTAACAATTAAAATGAAATAGAAAGAGAGAAAGGGATCTTGGTGGGTTGGAAGATGCTGAGGAATGTGATATTTTTTTTGAAATGCCTTTAATGTTACTTTAAAATTTTACCAAATTTGTCAATTGGGTCAACCTATTTCTATAGTTCCCTATTTGATGAAGCTATTAAGATGACTATACTGGTCTAGTCGACCTAGTATGTTTTATGGAAGCTACTAAGAATACTATACTAGCCTGGTCAACCTAGTATGTTTCTTGGATCTGAATAAGAGTACTATGTCAACCTATTTGACCTAATAACCTATACCTGATGAAGACCTACATAAAAAGAAAAGAGTCATTTTTGATGTGATTGTGTGTTAAACATACTCATAAAAGTTATAAACTATACCAGACCTATTGACCTAGTATCAAAAATATAGAAAAATAATAAATAAAATGATATAAAATGAAAATGTGAAAGAAAACCTACAAAGGCTATATTCACATTGGGTTCACCAAAATTTATGCAATCATAAATTTATCGCATACATAAATCAATCCTAAATTGAATAAGATAGATCCTACTTACACTTTCGATTGGGGATACCTTAGATAATCAAGAACATGACCAATATGTGGATCTGATAGACCCAATTAGGGGATATGTTATCACAACAATAATACTATGGAGGGTTCCAAAGCCTCTAATTAATAAAAATCAATAAATAACTCTAACTATTCCCTATTTTTTGATATTCATTATACTAATAACAAGTAAAATGAATAAATCTAATATAGTGCTCACCAGAGCTTGTGGCATAAAGTGGGGGTAATAAACAATAGAACTAAACATGCATAAGAGACATATAATAATGTCAATGTATACTAAATCATAATTGATGGAATAAAATTACAAATATATATCTATCTACTATTATAAAGGAGGAACAAATTTAGGAGTATTTACCTTTGGAAATGAACCCACCAAGCCTCAATCTCTCTCTTGGCCAAGGTGATTCTTAATAAGTTGTTATGGTATGTAAGGATGACAAAGATAAATCAGCTCTAGGATTGCCAACCTATAAATGCATCCAAAATATGTTTTTAGAAGACAATATTTGTATCTCAAAATAAAGTATGAAACCCTAAGCTTGATCCTCAAGTAGAATGATGGATAAGTAGATGTACAATATCTCTCACTTATTCTCTTCTCTAAATAATGAAAAAATAATTTTGTATATATAAGTGATTTTAACCCTAAGACATTCTAAAATTTTTGGCCAATAGGGTCAATCCAATTGACCTAGTACTAATATTGACAAAAATTCATTAGGTTACAAGCTAGGTTTGCCAAGAGCTGACTTAGATCCTAAATGAATTTTAGAAATAAGAGTAAAATGTTGACCTATTCAACCTAGTACTATAAACTATCAAAAGGGATTTTAGGTTAGAAAAAGAGGTACAAAAGGTGTTAAAATACTAGAAGAGTGTGAAAAAGAGGAGTAATATCTTAAATTAATATTTTTATGAGTTGGTTTGATTGGTAATAAGTGGAAATAAGAGATAACAATCCTACAAAGTACCAATGGTTTACCCACCCCTTTACCAGTGCACCCCTTAGTGTGTGTACTTAGAGAGATTGAGACTCTATGGGTTCCTATAAGATATAAAATACTAGTAATTAATAAAGTTTGAAAATATTATTTGTATATAGTTACAATATCACATACTTTTTTATACTGATTGCTCACAAACTTTTACAAAATTTTATTGAGCCAATCTACTATAGTAGTTGGTTTAATTTTTGGTATGGTTGAGGTGATCAAATCACTCAATATTACCAAGTTTTTAGGTTTTACTTGATCATATAACCTCACCAGGTTATAATTATCATTGGGTTGCATAATTGAGCTAATCTCAACTGCTAGGTGGAAACTCACTTTTACTCCCAAGTTGGGGGCATGTGCCTTCCAATATATATATATATATATATATATATATATATATATCTCCATATTTGTGGATATATGAACTTTGAATATTTATCTATATTTTTCCTAATCTCAATTTTACAGCCTTATAATGATACATGTTTTTTAGAACAACTTGTTAATAGCTAAGATAATTACATCAACACACAAGTGTAGTCATAAACCTTGCTCTTTAATTTTCAATCTATTTCAAGTACTTTTAAACCATATTATATGTAAGAATTTTATATTTTAACATTCTCTTGGTTACAAGTTAGTCACCAACAAATCACTCAAGTTGGGCACACACAAAGACAAAGTGTGTATTCATACCTAGGTATGTATTCCTTTACTTTAAACTAGAATTTTCATTACTAGATTAAGGGGTGGGGGAAAATTCAGATGATATTTTATGATTATATAACACCTCAATATTATACACTTGGAAAACTTAAAATTTAGATTTTACCCTTAGTTATTTACCTTTTGCACTTCTGTGAGTCTTGAATTTGCTCTATATTTATGCCCCTTAGACTATATATCTTAGTCCAACTAGTATTATGTTGATGACCTAGGTATTATATATTATGCAAAATGCTTAAAAAGTACTTATCTTCCAAATCTATAAGTTCTAAACTTATACCTTCTTTTATACTCCATAGACACTAATGTCTTAGACAAACAATAACATTAATGTACTATCTAGTCTTGATACAAGTGTGCAGTGCCATAAATTCATCCAATTTTCAAATGAAATGTATCCTACTAGTTGGCCCAAGTGATTTTATACAAGTTATTAATCCAAATGGATGAATATAAATACAATATAAACCCTCATTCATACCTCACATAGCATTTAGAAAAAAGAGAATTAAAAAAACATTCAATTAAACAAAGCTTCTCTATTTATTTTGATGTCCATATTAGTCATAGGGACTACACATATATAAGTTTTAAATACTAAAGGAGTAGTACAAAATCCTAATTTCCCAAGTTACAAGGTAGGCCACTATTGTGTTTGCTTTGCACATATTATATGATTCAAAGGAAATCCAATACATAGGGTAGAAATGCATAAGTCTAAGTCCCTCTTTTAGAGTATTGGATATGTAGGTAGTGCCCTCTAATAGTAGGGTATTTGGGGTCAACTTGACGTTATGTTTTCACTAAACCATTTTCTCCCAAAGTCACTATAGAGATGGAAAACTAGGGTTTTGTCATTTCACAAGGAGTGATAGTCTATGACCCAGACCTAAATGCACCATAGTGAAGGTAAAGTGAAACCTAAAAGCATCTAATTGGTCAAATCCTATTTCATTAGGTATTCCATATAAGACACTAGTGTCAAACACAAACATTAGTGTCAACACAACTATCCTAGGCTGACGTTTCTATTTAAAGTGCCATAAGTGTTAGAGTCAAAATATGATGACTATTAGACAATCTCCTTCCAACCTAATTTTTTCCTATTCCACATCCCAAAATTACATTAACATAAGAATAATATAATTACATCACTTATTTGTAATTTTTATATCTAGCATAGTTTTACTTTCCATAGTTATATCATCTTAGCATAATAAATTGAGTGTATGCTTATATTTGAGTTTTACATATAATTAACCTACTATAAATCTGATTATTACCCTTGTGCAATTTAATTTCTGAATATCCCTTTAATGAAAAATTTAGGGTCAACAATAGGATTAACTTAGACCAAAAATTTTTAGGGTTAACCAAAAAATAAGAAGAAATCAAAATGAAAATAAAGAAAAAAATAAAAATATTTTTGTTTAATGAATCAATAATTCATATATATATTTTTTAAATTATATATTCAACAGAAACCCTAGACCACAAAAAAATCAAGCAAACAAAAGGTAGTGTTAAAATAAAATTACAGGTTCATTAAAATATTTAAATGTGTTTTTTTAATTTAACAATGAAATGATAAGAACAACTAAAATATTTAAAACTAATTAAATCTGTAGAAATATACACATCTAAATGTAAAATAAAAAATCTTTAGAATTTAAAGTGCAATAAAAATATTAAATTTAAAAACATTTATGTAGACCTCCTTCAATTTTATTTTAAGTAGACTAGGTAGGTTGATTATGATTTGCAACTCCTTAAAAATACCTTAGAATAGTGTTATAGAAAGAAGGATTTGTTAGGATAAGGATATGATATAGGGATGTAGACATACTAAGGCCTTGCCTATTGACTATGGCCACATCTTGGTTGGAAATGTGACTAATTTAATTATTTTGATGTGTGTGGATGTTTGTGAGGGTTTACTGACTAATTGTGTGTCTTGATTTACAACATATAAGACCTAAAAAATAAAAACCCTAGCTTTTGCATATAAACCAAATAAAGATAAAATAACAAAATGGGGGAATATGATTAAGGGAATAACCAAGGTATTTTTGGTAAACCCCACATAATTTGAGTGCTTCTTACATATCCCAAAAAGGCCTTAGGCCGATGTAGTTCTCCCTCCTAAAGTAAGTATGTGAATATTGACTTTTCTATATGAATTTAGCTATATATATAGATTTAATTGATAGAGAATGAATGATTTTAACCTATAATGAGATATATTAAAACTTGGCCTATGATTTTTAGAATGATTCAAAATTGGAATTGGAATAAATAGTGTTCTTTTTCTTAATGTGTAGTAGAATTGATAAGATATGGCTAGATAGGATTAGAGAGGACTTGATGTGATTATATAGATATTTTTTTGAATATTTATATTAATCTACCTTGATAAACTTATGGGAAAGGTAAAATGAAAAGTCTATAATTTAAAAAGTTAGCATTAGGGTATGGGGAGCAGGACCACACTAGTGGACAAGGCTATAGTGTGGCCCTATCTGGCCTAATGTAATCATATCCTATAAGGATATAGACTACTAAAATTGGTCTACCAGGAGTTTTTATGAAAAATAGGGATGTTTTAATGATGTTATGAGTGGTTTCAAGATAGTTTATATAATAGTGAATGCTCTCATATAGATTTCAAGTTAATGTAATTAAAAATAGGCCAAATGAGGTAAACATGTTAAGATGAAATATTTTTCAAGAAATCCTTATGTTTCATGTCTACACTCTACATGTTTCCATGGTTAAACATGATTACATATTTATACATGACATCATATAGATAACTCTTATTTTGAGATGATGGACTTTCATGCTGCATCCCTCCCCTCAAAAGTGGGGAATATTAGTTGGCTTATCTAAAGACACAATTTTCCATGAAAAAATTAAAAAAATTTAGATATATAATATTTGTTTTAGATATTTAGAGTATTTTAGACACTAGATTGGTTTAGATATGTGGTAAATATTTACACATTGGTAAATATTACATGGGCATATTCTATACACACACACTCATTTTACAAAGACATGAGTTAAAAATTATAAGTTCAGATACACTTTAGTACATATGCCATGTAAGTGTACATGGTATACAAGGACATACAATACATATTTTGACATACAGATACATTTGAGATACAAGTTATTATATTTTAGAATATATATATGGATAACCTTCTATATTCATTGGAAAAAATATTATGAGGCATGATGTTTTTCATTCACATATACACTATGAGAATTTATAATTTATATAAATTAAGTGAGGCATGATACTTGTTCATGCACATTTTTTTAATACATTTAACTCTATTAAAGTTGTTTATATGTAAAACAAATTTTAGTGGCATTGGTTAGTGAGAAAACTTGAATGTATAAGTCTATTTGTAATGGTTGATTCATGTTTTGGAGGTAATGTATGTTGAGGTTCAAAAACCTATGTTTGGTTCCCACCTTACAATATTAAGGTTAAATAAATGTTATTTGAGTGAGTGTAGTTGAGGTTTAGAAAAACCTAACAATATTATCAATAATTTACATTCATGAGGGTTGGGTAATTTATCTTCCAAACAAAGGGTTTGCATAATTATAGAAATTTGGGGTACAATCACTTGAACTCTACATGTTCTTCCTCAAGGAACACCTATTTTCCAATGCTTATAAAATTAAGCATAATCTCCAACAAGTTACATGCTAACATTATTTAATTAAATACATATGTACTCCTTTCTTTCTCTTAGTTTTTAGGAATTCAAATATGAAAAATGACTACTAAATTTTCATTATAGTTTATATGGAGGAAATTGTATATTTAGAGACATATCTAATTTACCTAATTATTAATTGTCATACTTTAAAATCCAAATTACATTATTTAAAAAAAAATATTAATTAGGGTTGTTAAACTAGAATTAAGGTAAAAAAAGATGGCATAATATCAAAAAGGTTCCCTTTGAGGGTGAAATGTAAGTGAGTTATAAAATATTTAAAAGTTTTGAAAATCATAACATTAATCTTAGTCTTATGAAGCAAACTGCATAATAGTTAAATGTATTTCAACCAAATTGAAATAAAAATTTCCATACACATTTAACTAGTCCTAAATAATGAAAAATAATAAATTAAACATATTAATTTTCCAAAAATAGAGTAATAATGACATTAATAGGGTTTATAAATATATCTTGAATATCGATAGATATTAATAATATTGTCAATTGACAGTTGAAATTAGGATTTTATGAAAAGGTGATGGGAAGCATAAAAACTTGTGGTAAATGAACGACCTTATCCAAATCATCAAGTAGACTTTTCTTGGTGATATAAGTGTGTAATATATGTTTTCAAGAAGTATCAAGTAGGTGAAAACATTTTGGACACATGTGATCATTAGATCCATGGTACTAGAAACCTCACTCAAATTTTTGAAACTTTTTTTTAATAACTAGGAAAATATAATTCTTCTCATTAATTTAATTAGGTAACTTGATTTGAAAACATTAAGGAAACAAATGTGTATTGGTGTCTACCTTAATATATCATAATATTTATTATCTACCTTGATTATTTTTAGGTCCCTAAATGGTGTAAAATAAAGAAAAAAACACTTCAATAATTTCAATATTTCATCAACAAAAAAAAAGTAGGATATGATATGTCACTGATATGAACTTCAATGTTACATTAAATTCTATAATGATTTTTTGATTTATCCAAATTATTATGGATTCTCATTATATTTATGTGAAAAATTAATTCTATATGCTTTTTTGATTGCCTTCCAATTGATGAACTATATATGCATAAATGTCTTGTGTGTTTATGTATCTATAGATGACTTGAATTCAAATTAGGACCTTATTGATGCATATGTTAAAATATTGATGGTTATATAGTGAAAAAGGGTGAAATAGATGAGTCCAAGTAAGCTAAATGATACCAAAACACATGGAACTATGTCTATACAATATTATCATGGAAGACCCATGATTGCCCAATAGGTTCATAACCAATTGTTGATTTTAAAATATGTTCCTTATAGCCAAATGACTGCATAATACACTCATGGTAGGACCGAGTCTATACAATACATTCATGGAAGACATAGGATATAGGAAAGAGAAAATGTGTATTATGAGAGGTTAAGAAGAAGGGAAGGGACTACCAATAGTCATATATTTCACTAGTAAGGTGTAATTTAAATGAATGATTGACAAGTACACCAACATCCTAGAAATATGAAATTTAATAAGTAAAAAATTCATAAGTTCCATTTTTAGGTGTCTATATTTTTCCCCACATTGATGTGTATGTGAATATATATCAAATTAAATTAGACTTTATATGAATAAAATTTTGTATTCCCCTAAATATTTTGAAGAAAATCAAATGTAAAACTAAATTAAACAAGAACATTCTTTCTTTTTACACCCATGCATATGTTTGATTTGACTAAAGATGTGTATAATTACCTTATGAGATCACATTCCTATGAATGTGTTAAATCTTACATAAATTTATGAGTGCAATTTTTAGTGAAAATTTTCAAGATGAAATAACAATCTAACTACATAAAAATAATGCTTAACAATATCCTAAATCTTTCCCATGATGGGAATATATTTCATATCTTTAGTATGCCATGAGGTGAGTGAAATTTAAACTTCCCATTTTATATGAGTGATGAATTCCTAGAGTCTTAAAAAATATATAAGGGTAATATATGCCTCCATTGTGAGATTTAGGATGAATATGTGAAGCACACATATCTTAATATAAATGAATTATGTGCATCACATGTAAGATAAGATATAAAAAAATTGATGTCTATAATATAAATATGTAAATACAAGAACATGTTATAATGAATATAAACACATGAATAACGTGACACATATGGGCATAAAGGAAGAAATATATCACAAAGATTCATATGCCATATGGTAATACAAGGTATAAGTAGTGTAATAGCCATAAGGTATTCCCCACATATGTTTAAGAGATAATAAATGTAGTAATAATAGTGTAAGATGTACCAACATAACTCACAATTATGTTTTTTTTCCCAAATAAATCATGATATATAAGGAAATTACATGATTTTTTTGAATGATATAGATCATGAAAATAAATAGGCTTTATAACATGTGTTGACATATATGACCAAACAAAGATAAAACTTAAAAAATATTGAAGCAAAAGAACTTGAAAGTGAAAGTGAAAGAAATCATGAAATAAGTATTAGAAAAAAAAAGAGAATAAGTTCCTAGGAATAAAAGATAAACAATAACTTATAAATCAATGAAAATAAATAAATCATAGAAAGATGTTGACCCATGATCAACACATAAGACTAGATAAACTTGGATTTTGACTAATTATGGTAGTTTGCATATGTTTTGGAAAGAAAAATAGTTTTCAAAAGGTATAATATGTATATAAGAACAAAGTAAAGATGATTATGACCACACATATGAAGGACTACTATACACATCAAGCAAATAATAAACATAGTTATAAAAGTTGTAGAATAGGATAAATAATGTGTGTTAGATAATACATGAAATAATATATTAATAATATAATATAAGATTAATTAAATTTCATAGATCCTTCTAGAAGATATACATCTAAATCTATTTTCATTAGTATGTTAGCGGTGAATAATTATAAATTAAACCATGTTTTCTTATTAGACCATTTAGTTTTGATTTAATATTTGAAATCAATTTGTATTTAGATCATGGTATACATTTTTATTTAAGGATATAAAAAATGTAGAATTGAAAATTTTATGGTCTATGGAAAGTGCACAAAATATTGTAAATGAGATATATATATATGAAAAATTTTATATATAAATGAGAATGGAATCTATTGAAACAATTATGTATCTTATGTTTGATTAATATTTAATATAGGGTTTGATTGATTAGTTATAGTATTTTTAGATCTTATATACACATGATTTTTTTATTCTTAGCTATGATTTTTGTGATTTTATTTTTGTGGGGTTCTCAAATGTCTCTTGTGTATTTTGGTTGAGCTTCTAGATCTAGGTTCAAGTGATATGTCAATACACTAGGGTTGTGAGTGTTGTTATTATGATAGATAATTTGGTCTAGGAAAGGCATCATACAAATACTACAAAATTTTAGTTCTATTATCAAGATCCTAATTATTTAGGTTATAGAGATTAGAGGTGTGGATGGTAGAATGTATCATTAAAATGTGTGCAAAGGAATGATTTAAGACAAAATATTCAGATTTTGTGATAGATGCACATAACCATGGTGAATTAAAACTGAAAGAGTTGTTATATACGGATTTATTTTAATGAGGTGAATGATATTTTATTTATAAATTATCCAAAACAAATATACACATGGTTATTTGCATATGTTATATGATAAATTATAAATCTTAGATGAAATTCATCCTGGTCAAAATATTGGGTTAATAAATTGGACAAGAGTAGCAGAGTGTGGACATGTGCAGTGAACCTGTAATGGAAAATAGATTTTTAAATATACATATTTTATTTTTCATAATCTAATTATACTTTATTAGAGGATAAAAAAATCTAGTTCTTGAAAGAGTTGAGAGGATCTTATATTAAACAAATTCCAATCTAGATGAAAATGCTACTATTTAATTGGGAAATTGACATATGAGGATGGATGAATAAATCATGTTGTGCTTGGGATAGGAAATGGTTAGTTGGAGGAGAGTTTAAGCTTGTGCGTGATGTAGTTTAATAAATTAAAATCTCCAAGGGAATGGATTTATTAATACAAATGGAAAAATGTTATGTTATTATAGTGAGGGTACAAAAAACAAACAACTACTAGATATCCTAAGAATAAGTGGGGAAAACCTTAGATGTATATCATGAATAATTACATAGCATAGGGAGGGTATGTTTAAAGTATAAATGTGATCCAATGAAAAAGGTGATCTACATAGAGGATAGTCAATTAGTAAATAAGATCCAAGAGAATGAGATGAATTTATTATAATTGATGAGGAAGTGGAATGTATTAAACTAATGGAAAACTTAGTACTATACTTGACTCTAAAATCTACATAAATATTGATAATTCAAAGGAAATATTTAAAGAATCTTTGGATACAAAATAAATTCAAGAATTTCTCAAAGGATAAAGTGAAGGTTTTGTGATACGACAAGTGAAACCTTACACATTATAAGAGTTGAAAGGCATTAAGGATAATATTTCATAAGATAGTAGAATAAAAGTGATGAAACTAGGAACAATGAGCCTTGGGATGCCAATAGGAGGAAGTATAAGTCTATGTGTTAGAAATACTAGTCCAATTATAAAATAAGTAGTTTTAATTACATGGCCAACCAACCCAAAAATAAATAATGTAAGAGGAAATAGTGGAATAGGAAGAGGTGCAACTCATGGAACAAGTGGTTAAGTATAATATTAAGATGAACATTAGTTAAACATATTATATGAAATGTCAAAAAATTTGAGAGAATACAAAGGTGTGGAATATTCATCAAACCACATTCATAAATGTTAGATTTATTAGAGGGAAAAGGTAAGTATTTTCATACAGAGGAAGGCTAATGAATTATAAACAATTTTATGTGATAAATCAAACACATGGTGTAATAAATTTTATCCAAACCATATATTGGTTAATTTAAATGCGTTAAAGATTGAATTTATAAAGGAATAACATATATTTTAAATTTTTTGAATAACTATAGATATTAAAACATAGAATTAGACACTTGAAAATGTCATTTCTAACCTACATTCACCATACAAGACTTGTATGAACACATATGTCTCTTGTTCAACATTATCTCACATCCACATACTTGCTATGAGATTAATGCTCCCATTTATTTTATAAATCACCTAAAAAAACCTCTCATTTTTTGTCAAACCTACTAAATATCTTACTTTGACATCTCTAGATTATTAGATCCACATTTATATCTTGGACACTAACATCAGACTCAAACAATTTGATTATCTAAACTGAGTTGAAGGTGATGTTTGTGACCCTTGACTAAAAATACTTACTTTTCAAGATTAAATTATTCCCATGGGTTGATCCATTTCCCTAGCATGTTAGTGGAGTGATAAATTACTTAAGTGGTCTCATATAAATAAAAATCAAACCCACACATAATACTCACTTAGAACTTGGATATCAAACATTTATACATTATTTCACATTGAGAATATTTTCTATATTCTTATGAAATGTAAAATTAGTCATTATAGCAATCATAAATGAAGTCTGAAGCACACTAGATCAAGTCAAGAGTAAATATTGTTAAGTATCAAAAACTAAATTCTAGGTGCATTGATATAGAAAAGGAACATAAATTCACAATCAATTAAGAGGAAGAACTACATGTGGCTTAAATTCCCTCTTCAAGGTATTGAATACATAGGCATGTATAAATTATCAATGAGGGTGAATAGGGTTAAATCATCCCATCACACTTCCCAAGTTTTTATTGGTTTATACTCCTCACAAGGGGATTTAGGGTTTCAAAGAGAAGTAAACTTATTTTTTGAGTTGTATTCAGAGTTAGGCATCAATATCACACATAAAAATGTATCACAAGTAGATGTAATTAATTTATAATCATAAATGATAAATCAAGAAATGATAGTAACATCATCCTCAATTACTAGCATTCAAATTTCTTCCCTAGCCTAACTTGAGTGATCCTACGTGCATAAATAATCAATTTGAGGTCTAAGAAAATAACAATGATAAGAATCTATGTATATTGGATATGGATATTTGTATCTAACTTTTATGTAAGTGTCTTGTACAAAATATTGACTAGATCTTGATGTGACCAACTGGAACCTTCTATATTTTTCTTTGCCTTCCTTCTGATACATTCAGATCATGTGCATAGGTTGTTTCCATTTATAAAATAATGCAACCCTATATCTTCACCCTTGTAGTGACTATGAAAAAATGGGTTAGTATGATCATGGTGTTGATCTTACACTAAATACCCCTTTGTTAATGGGTGTTTCCTACATAACCACTACTCTAAATAAGGACTCACACTAATGTAGTTCTCCATTATGTGTTAATAAAAGACATGCAATGAATTAGTTTGTAACTTGGAAAATATGGCTCATAGGTTGTTCTTTGAATGCTTCAAAACAATAGAAAGACTAATACTATGATTTATATGAAAATAGGGATAAATATGGAATATTTACTCACTTTAATGCTTTATTGAGTGATTATTGGCATATTTACTTATGAGTTGTATGTTATTTCTAGGTGAGGAATGAATGAGGGTTTACATGCACGCACGCGCGTGTGCACGTGCACGCACGCACACACACACAAGATAAACCCTCACTCATATGAAAATAGGGATAAATAGGGCATATTTATTCACTTGAATGCTTTATTGAGTGCTTATTGGCATATTTACTTATGAATTGTATGTGATTTCTAGGTGAGGAATGAATGAGGGTTTATATTACACACACACACACACACACACACACAAACACACACACACACACATACACACACACACACACACACACACACACACACACACACACACACACACACACACACACACACACACACACACACACACACACACACACACACACACCTTTTTGAAAAATCTCATATTAAATAAATTAGGATGACTTTTTTTATATTTTTATTTTAAAAATAAAATGAATTTTGGGTACTAAAACCTTTATTAAAAAATGGACAGTTGCATCAACACATGTGTCCACTTGGCATGCAAGTGTTTAAGGAGATAGAGAATAGGTACAAGTCCAAAACTAGTAGTTAATAATAATAATAATAATAATAGGGTTTTTATATTTTTACATAGTATATAAATCCTAGGTAATAATAATAATAATGGTTAGACTATGAGATAAGCGATTAAAAATAAAGAGATAGAGAGCATGAGCCTTTTGGTAGTAGGAGGTCTACAAATGAAAGGGGAAAACATCATAGGTATTTTCTAAATATACAATACTAAAGTAATATAAAAATAATATTTTACTATCTACATTTCCCCCATTTAATCTATTAATTAACTTTCTAGTTTAAAGGATATAAATGTGTACCTAGGTGTGTACAACACACCTTGCCTTTACATAATCCCACCTTGAGTATTTTACAGGTGACTTACCTATAACCAAGATCATGCTGAAATATATAATCAGTGTATGAAATTTAAAAAATAAATAATTTTAAATGATTGAAAGTAAAAATATCAAGGTTATAACTACAACTATGTGTTGATGCATCCATTTTGATTTTTATAAATTTGATTTGAAACGATGCCTCATTATGAAGCATTGAAGCTGAGATTATGAAAACTTTGAACCTACAAGTGCATATATATATATATATATATATATATATATATATATATATATATATATGTAGTAGGAAAATATTCCCCAAATGTTTGTGTAAATTTAAGTTACAACATGACCATTGATCTTGTTTCATCTCAATCGTTCAACCCAAATATGTGCAGAGCTTAGTGAGTATGAGTGATTTAATCAAATCACACTATATTTGGTGAGGGTAAATTATTTAATCAAATCCAACATATAAGTCTAGTGAAGTTATATTATTTAATAAAATATAACTTATAAATTTTGTAAGATTGAGATATTTAATTATCGTAACCTTACAAATGTGAACTGAGTAATGCAATATTTTAAATCAATAACAACCCATAACATTCCATCCTAGGTATGATAACAATACAAAATAGTATTAAGACTATAAATGTGAGAAGGAAAATTTTGTTTTGGATAATGAGGATCTCATTTAGTATCAAGGATGATACCTTATAGAGTATTTACCTTGGCCTTATAATAGGGTTTCCAAGTTAATTATGAGATACATCATGTTTGAAGGTAGGTATGTGGTGGTTCATTTTTATCATTTCACCTCCCTTAATTTCTTTAGGAATCATATCCCAATAAATCTAAATTTTTACATACTTCAATCCTTAGAGAATTTGGTTATGTATGTCAAAAAGGGTAAGAATAAATTACCACTACACTTGGTGGTTATTGTTTTTATCCACCAATATTTTTAAAATATCAATAGAGGTCCTTACCACATCCCCTCTTTGGGATATTCTCATCCTAAGGACCTTTTTAGCCATAAAAAAACCTTAAGAGTCTGTTCTAAAGGTAAAACTTTCACTAAGGAGGTAAATAATCACAATGACTAACACAAGGAACATCTCTGGGAAGGGAGATCCACTAAGACATCTTTGGACCAGGATAATAAAATTAAGGAGGTTATGGAAAGTTTTAAACTTCTCAAGGAAGGTAGAGGGGATGAGTCAAAGATTTCCATAATTTAATTTGAAAATATAAGGGAAAGAGAGGTGGAGATATTAAGACCATTGATGATAAGATAAAGGAATAAATCAAGGTGGAAAAGTTAACTGAGGAGATAAAACTACACAAAGCTTTATTGTGTTGGTTTATGAAGGACCACAATAGGTTAAAATACTTCATATAGAAACTCAACTAGGAAGGAGGCATTCTATGCTCTAAAGTAGATATAGAAGAGGATAATACCTATGTGAGAATATTTAAAGACAAATTTAATATCTTGGATAAATAAAACCAAGTTCTTAAAGAAAATTTGGGGATTCTTGTGGATTTTAGAAAAGTGGCCATGTAAAATTGTATTGTAAGTATGGATAGCCTTAGGCACCTTATTAAGAGGAAATATGAGGAGCAAAGACCTAGTAATGAAGATAATAAGGCCAAGGGAGTGATAATATAAATTAAATCCTAATCTCAAGGATTTCTTCACATGGAAAAATTTGTTAATATAATGATGCATGAATAGGAAGAAGCATTTAGGGGAAGTGCGACTGATTGAATTTTGACTTCTTGTTCTACTATTTTGTTGTTTTTTTTACCTTTTTTTAATTATTTTCATGTTTTTTATAGTTATATAATATTTTGGGCATGATATCATGTTTTACGTAGTTCTCATAGACAAACCTACATGTTCCTTGTAAAGGGTATGGTCTTTATTTAAAACCCCATTTTACCAATAACAAAAAAATAGTCCAAAATATTATTTGAAATATGGAAAATAATTTGATTTTACAATTTTATATGTATCAAGATAAAATCTAGTTATAATAAGAATATAAATGTATATAATGTTGCCATAAATGTGTATATAAATCATATAACTTTTAAATCTAGTGAATTGTAAAATTGGTGAAAGTGTGGAGGACATGTTTCTATAAAATACCCCCATTAAATCTATAAAATCTAAGAATTGGTGAAACTATGGTAAAAATTTTTCTATAATAGGCCCCAACTATAATATGAAACTATGAAAACTTAGAGGTTATGCCTCTATGACATTCTCCCATTAATATTCCCCCCATTTTGAGTTGAGGGTAAATATAATTTGGTAATTACTTACCTCAAAAGGATAATACAATTGTATAATCTATGTATAGGCCATATAACATATATGAATAACATGTTTAAGTAGATATAAAATTAAATTAAATAATATGTGATCACATCAAGTTATAAGATGCATTCTATAGTTCATGGAAACATCTAGAGAGTAACAATAAAAGTTCAAAAAATAATTAAAAACACACACACAAGAGTGATTAAAAATAAATAAAAGGGGAATGGTCGAAGGATACATCATACAAGGGGCATGTTCAAATTCTACACAATTGAAGGTACATGACTTAGTCAAATTTCCACAAAGCATAGAATGCCATATTCAAATGTTCATACAATAAATAATGACATATTCAAATGTCTAAATAGGTAAACAAAGGCACGATGGTAATAATAAATGGAGAATATTAAAATGATAAAATAGGAAAAATAATGAAATATATTTAAAATAAAGGAGAGACACTCAAGGAAGTGAAAAAAAATAATGTATATAAAATCAATCAACATGAACATGACATACTAGTTATTATAAATATATGTCAGCAAAAAAATTAAGTACATATCATATTAAATACATTGTGAAAAGACATGAGCATGGATATAAGCATGTGTAAGTATATAATTTAAGAAAAGATAATGCGAAGTGATCATAAAATAATATAAATTAGGGGTATCATGATCAAATAAGCACATGCCCCTAATTTACTTATGACATGAGTAAAGGGAAGGCCTACCATCTATCTGTGCATATATCATGTATATGGGTATGCCTGTATCAAACTCAAATGATGCATGAAACATATGTATGTATATGAAAAATGAATTATATTATATCTAATAACATGGAGAAAAAAATATAAGTATAAAAATAGTACAACTAGGAACATACTAAATAGTTTTGGATTTTTTTGAGTTCTTTGAATCTTTTTGTATTTGCTTGAGTATTTATATTTTTCTATATTTTATTGGGAATGTTTATAAATATAATAAAATAATATATGTAAAAATAAAACTAATGCTTTAATCCAATTTACTCATCAAGGGGATGTCTATGCGAATGTTCAATATCATGTGTGTTATTTTCATATGTTGCATAATCAATATCATCAAGATCATACCAATATTCTATATCATTAGGAACTTGCTTCTCATTATGGACTGGATAAGGGTCATGTATCATTAATTTAACATTAGGAAAATATGTTATTTTAGCTTTAAATTTTTAAATTTTTTGTAACATATCTTTCTCTAGATTTGCCTTTTGAATCTTTTCTTTCTCTAATTGTGCCTTTCAAATATTTTCTTATTCTAATTTTTCACTTGAAACTATGTTTGCTTTGAGTTATTATTTGGTATCCATATTTTTTATTCTCGACCTTACGATTAAGGAGAGGTATTAATAATTTTAATGGGTTTATTGATTGATGTATCAATGATATGATCACCACTATCATTTATCTTTTATATTTTATTCTTCAATTCAAACTAACAATATGTTTTACGCCTATGCATTCTAGATATGCACAATAGTATTTTCATCTCCTTATAGGAGGTAGAGGAGGTAATTTATTAATTTTTTTTCAAATAATTTCTCTTAGGATTTCACTTGGAATATTATTAGCCTTTTTTTCACCTTTTGAATCACTTGTTTTAGATGGATTTTGTTGTAGTTTGTCATTTGGATATGAAACCTTGTTCAATATAACATTACTAGATGAATATGTAAACACATGATTACGAGTAGAATTTTTTTGACTTTGCATGTATGTAATATAATTTTTTAACTCTTTTATTAACTTTCTCATAATGATGATTTATCCTTTAGATATTCTCAACCACAAAATCTAGGTACTTTGATTTAAATATGCATACACACACCATCTAGAGGAGATGTGGGAGGGAGAGAAGTTTGAGGAAGGACATATTGATTACCTTAATTTGAAGCCATAAGATGGGACACCTTACCCCTTTAAAAAGTGATAGTTTAGGCCTAGTTATAGGGATGTGATCTATCATCCTCCTTAGGGTTAGGAAGATAAAGAGGTTCCTTATTATGTATTTTAAATGTTCTAAATATGAAGATGATAACAAGATAAAAGAGACATAAAAAATATAGGAAATAATCCAACATGATAGAAAAAATGATAGTTGAATAATTACTACATTTTGAAACCCTAGAAGGCTAGGTTTACAAAGGAAGACTTAGAGGTCAGGTTCACCAAATGTTTAACCCTAAATTCAAATATATGCAGGTTTATATAGGGTTAATAAGATAGAATTTTATAGGGCACAAGTGTGATAAAATAATTTTATAATAGGCCAATTAATATAAAACTAAAAAAAACATACACATAAAATGATGATTTTGTATCTCTTTTATTAACTTGCTCATAATGATGATTTGATCCTTTAGGGATTCACAAGCACAAAATCTAGGTACATCAATTTGAATATGCATACACAAACCATATATAGGATATGTGTGAGGTGGATGGGTTTGAGGAAGGATATATTGATTACCTTCATTTGAAATCATATGATAGACCACCTAAACCCTTAGAAAAGTGATAACTTGGACCTAAATAGAGGGATTTGAGATATCACCCTTCTTAGGGTTATGAGGAGGAAGAGGTTACTTTATATCCATTTTAAATATTTTAAATATGAATATGAGAACATGATAAAAGAGACATACAAAATCTAGGAAATAATCCAACATGACAAGAAAAATTAGAATTGAATAATTATTGCATTCTAATACCCTAGAAGGCTAAGTTTGTAAAATAAGACTCAGAGGTCAGGTTCACTAAATATTTAACCATAAATTCAAATATATGTGGGGGTATATAGGGTTAATAAGATATATTAGTCTAGGGTTGAAGGTTGATAAAATAATTCTATATTAGGCCAATTAATAGAAAAACAAAAAATAATATTATGAATTTATACAAATGAGATTAATAAAAATAATAAAGTAATTTAAATAAATTAGAAACAATTAAAATTAGATAGTTTATTGCTTGAATGCAAGTATCAACATGAAAACACTAGAAGTGGATTGGATGATGATCCTAGAACAATTATCACTTTATATAAGTATCATTTTTATGGCCTTAAATGCTTGTATAAGATCTAGATAGTTGCATCAATTTAGGTAACTAACTATGCCACATGTGTCTTATATGAAGTATTTAATGTATCTAGACATGAATAACTATAGACTTATAAGTTTATTTTCACCTTAATTTTGATATTTTTAGATCATGTGCACATGGTGGCACTCTTTATCAAATGATCAAACCCTAGCTCTTTGCCCTTTGAGAAACTATGGAAAAAATAGGTTAGTAGGTTCATGGTGTTGAGATGACCAAAAAATACCCTTTATTAATGGGTGTTATCGATATAAAAAATTATTAATAGGGACTTAGACTAATTTAATTATCCCTTATGTGTTGGCTTGTGTGCACACAAGGGTGTAATGTATGGTAAAAAAATATATGTAATGACATAGCTTGTAACATGGAAAATATGGCTCATAGTCTATTATTTAAATGATATATACCTATAAAAAGATTTATCCTATGACTGATATAAAAATAGGGATAAATAGGGCATATTTTCTCACTTTAATTTTTTATTGACTGCTTATTGGAATATTACCTTGTGAGTTGTATGTGATTTCTAGGTGAGTAATGAATGAGGGTTTATATTGTATATATACCAATTCCTTTTGTAAATATATCACATTAAATCACTTAGGTAAACATTTTTATATGTTTTTTTAAAAAATTAGATGGATTTTGGGCACTATACACTTTGTATAAAAATGGATACTTACGTTGATTCATGTGTCCACTCGAGACACAATTATCTAGGGAGCTAGAAAATAAATATAGGTCCAAAACTAGTAGTGAAAGTTTATAATCAAGTTTTGAGCCTTTTTAAAAGTATAAAAGTACTAGGTCATTATAATAATAATGGTTTTACAAATATATAAGCAATTAGTCACAAAGAGATAGTTATTGTGAGCCTCTTGGTAGTGAGAAGGTCTAAAACTGAAAAGTACAACTATGATAGGTATTATCTAATTGTACAAGACTTAGGTAATGTATAAATCATATTTTTCTATCTACACTAATTATATTGACCTATTTATTAATTTCCATATTTATAAATTAATTTCATTATTTGACATTTAGATTCATGCTTAATTATCATACTTTATAATATGAATTACATTCAAGTTTCTATCTTAATTAGGGTTATAAAAATAAATTTTGACATAAAACATATCTGTGAACCCAAATATTTATTGAATTTTTCCAAACCATAGGTATTCTTCAGGAATTCATCCCTCTTTCTAGAGGTTTGATATTTTTTATCTTAGGGTTCAAGTTCTGATTTCTAATTTCCCCATAAAAAATAATAATAAATATTTTCACCATTGGTCCTTGACTTCTACATACTCACATTATTTAATTTTATGCAATATAATAATGATAGTCCCCTTATCCTCTAAGGAGTAATAATATATTAAGTAGGGCATATATAGAGCATAATTAGATTCATTTAGCTTAATCTAATATGGAAACAATAAATACAATAAATGTTTCCTCTTACATTGATGATGCAATAATTCATGAATATGTAAAAACTAATGATTATGTTGATATTCATAATTTTGAACATTTTAATCAAGAAAATAATAAATCCTAACATAGTATTGATCCCACTAAAGTTAATTGGGTAGATTTTGATAAAGTCAAAGCTTTGTTCAAATTTCATCATGGACTTTGTCAGTATCCTCAATAAGTGGATAGAGTGGTCAAATTAATCCTAGAATCCAAGGATACATAAAAATCTAAGGGTGTTACATATGGAAAAAAATGTCATTTACTATTATCAATCAATCATTTTAAGTTACCAATGCTACCATAAGTATTAATACTTCTTATTTTATTAGTATTATTCCTAAATGTACATCTTCAGTAACATATGTGATATCCACCCAAGGTGTGGTAGAAAAAAAGAATTATCACATGTTTCCATACCTATTCATAAACATATGACTTATTCCCATCCTATGATGGCTAATCATATTACATCACCAACCTCATGTATTGCATGTTCCCTCAAGAAATTTTTAAACAATATATAGGAATATATGTTATAATTAGAGTGAGGTACATTTAAATGTAGTCATTCAATGGATTCACATGCCTTGATTAATAACTCATTATCCATTGATATAGAAACTTATCCCTTACATATAGGTTTTTTATCTCATAAACTTCTAATTTCTGATGGTAAAGGTGATCTTGAATAATGCCTTTGACCTTTCCATGGAACATGATTAGATTACACGTATAATTAAAATTACTGAACATGTTATTCCAAATAAATATCAAATACTATGTTTTATGGTGTTTATATGATATCCAACTCCAATTTTTTAAAGCATTCAGCCCCTTGGTAGATCAGTTTATAAAATAATTTTCCATGAACATCGATGAAAAATTATCTTATGTGAAAATTTCTAAACTCTTACAAAGGTATAATGAGTTAATAGATGATTGTATACTATGATATAAGGCCATGCTAGCTAAAATTACAAATCCTATGGTAGAAAATGATCAAGCAAATTTTTCTGTAAACATTGCATGAATTGGTAGTATTCAATAAATTCAAGTCCTTCAATGAGTAATGTCATTTAGTGAGAGATCTAGATTTCAAAGTCATATCTTTAAATAAAGTCAATTAGGCACCCAATACTCTAAGAAATTAAAACAATAAACTTCAAATCAAACCAAGATATAAGGTTAAATAAAATGATAAAAAGAGAGTGGTAAACACAATAGTTAATGCAATATCATAGCCTGAAAATCAACTTCAATTGTCTACTCCATAATAGAAAAAAATTTCATGATTGCCATCACCTCATCATGTACTTATACATAATTTACTTTAGTGAAACCTCATAATTATTCCTATACCATAAGAGTTTAATGAAAATAACCTACACCTAATAATTATGATAGTAATGCATATTATTGTTGATGCATTTAATGTGTTCCTTGTGTCACTAGGGAACAAGGAGAAAGTAAGAAACTCAATTTTAAGTCCTAGGAGACTCTAAGATTGAGTTTTTAACATAATTAATACTATAAATAGAATAAATAGTAGATATATGGTCACCACTTAGAAGTCTACAAGTAGACCTTGTTGTAGGGATACACATGTTACATAGTGACACTTTATTCTTGTGAATCTATGTAAAAATTTTCTAAGTTTTGCCAATTATTTACAAAACATAAAAAAACAATGTATATTTACACAATTAACTAAAATAAAGTGAGTCATGGGTAAATAAAAAGGAGATAAGTGTAAGGTAGAAACGAGAATTTACTTAAGATGATCAAAATTACCAGTTCTTCTAACTTTTATGACAATAATGAATAAAACTAGGATTTACTAACTCTAACATAATGCTCAAAGATAAATAAACATAGTTGAATATTCAAATGAAAATAAATACATGTATCTATAAGCATATATTGCAAAAATATTACTCATTCATAGTAAATTGTATAACATATTTAGCTACAAATAAGATGAAAATAGAGCATGTATACTAGCAAAAATGTCAGCCTAGTGTTAAACTCAAGATAACAGATGGATATATCATGTATTATTTCTAAATTAGTCAATAAGAAATATACCATCAATCATCTAAAAGTGTGAGGAATAGAACCTACATAAATACACAATCAAGCACTTTAGACAAACTCACAAATTCTTATCTCTCTTGTATTAATTATTATAAAAAGTATTTTTGATTATAAATGAGGGGACAAACCCATATATATAGGCCAAAAATATGCCTAATACAAGTTCACGTAGGCCCAAAAAAATTTCTCAAATAAATCCAAGTGGCCAAAATGCCACATATATAATGGGATATTCTCAATTCAAAATTACAAACATAACCAAATATTCCTCATGGCCCTGAAGGGGGATGATGAGATGCCTATCATTGCTGATACCTTTGCACAACCTAAGTAATCTTGATATATTTGAGAGAATTCCAAGATCATAGGTCAGAACAAGTCAAGTATATCTTAAATTAGCTTATTATGTTGTGAAAGTATTATCCTTAGTGCTTCTTCAATTCGCTCTACCTTTTCCAGTTTTTGATTTGAAAATGCCATAATATTCATCACCTTGATATCAATCATTACACTAGCTATGTCCTTCTAGAATTTATCAATAACCAACTTTATTTGGGCTCTAAACACTTAATTATCCATGAAATTATAATTAGGTTTGGTTTCCCTAATGACCATGACATCCTTTAGTAGCAAGGTAATCTTGAATTTAATTTTCTCCAAATATGTAGTTGCATCTTTGACATGATCTAGCCATATTTTTAATATTCTTCTCTTGTTCATCAATATGGTCTATGTAGGAATGATATCCTCAAGTGGAAAAACCTTGAGGTCTAGGAACTTATTACTTATTGTAACTCTATCCAAATTTGCCAACTTGGCATCATAGAGTACAAGTCTATGGTTAAGTTTAATGGCCACCTTTGATTTTAAGGTCCCATATTCCTACCTCTTCTTCTTCAATTTATATAAGTTGAAAACATTGATAATGACATTTATCATTTGAATTATAGTGCCATTTAGCATTTTTGGGAATGCTTGATCTTACAACCTTTTCAAATCTTACTACATCCCCTTCATCAAGGCTATTATGTATTTTACTTGAGCTTAAACTAAGGAAATAAGGTCCTCTACGTATTCTTCCACCTCTCCAAGGCTGGAATTTATCTTCCTTGTCAAAGTGAAGAGGGATTATTCACTCTCATAGACCAGATCTAAGCTTGATTATGGCTGCTCAACCTATCTTCTAACCACCCTCTTCATTTTACCTATGGTAGCATCAAATCTCATGTCAATTTTGGGGGTAAAGAGGATTACTTGACACCTATCCTACATTATTGCATATATGATGTCTTTAGCCTAATTTGGGGTAGCGGTAGGTGTTACCCATGTGGGAGGTGGTTGTAATGGAGGTGTTTGGGTTGAGGAAAAGGCTAAATCTAAAGCAGGGATATACAAGTTTATTGGGTCTATCTACCTAAGTGTGTTAAATAGGGATTTGATAAGACCCATGTCAAGTAAAAATGAAGGTAACTGAGGAGGTGAGCTCACTTTTATAGTTATGGTAATGTTGAGTGGATTTTTAAAGTTAAATTCATTATAAATATGTTTTATTGGTCTAATAGGTGCAAGGTAACCAATAACAAGTGAGACACTTATTGTGGTTGCCTAGGAAGAAGCCATATATGAAATGGAATGAACAATAAAGTGGGGGAAAGTGAATCCAAAGGAAGTACTAGCTTGGTCCATGCTAGTGTCAATTAAGGACTAAATGGTGGCAGCTATGGTGGAAGTGCTTATTATAACTAATGGGGAAGCAATGGTGGGAGTAGTAAATGTGCAAGAAAAAGTAGAAGAAGAATCAATTGTAATTAGGGAAGAAGGTGATGGGAAAGTACTTATAGTGGTAGCTTATTGTGTGCTTGTAGCCTCTATAGTGGATTGAGAAGCTGATGGATAAGGCACTACTCCTCTCATGGTAGTCCTGGGCTCCAACTTTCTTTTGTAAACCTTTTCAATATTTTTCCTAGACAATGCCTATAAATATTACATAGAGAGCTTGAAGCCTTGATATAATTATTCAAGATCAATGACATTAAGGTTAGGTTGACTTATTATCTTTAGGGAGGCTCCCATAATATATGTAGAGACAAAGTGAGGACATTGGGAGGAGTCAATTTGGCTACTTGATCCTCCTTAATCAGAGCCTAAAGGCATGCCTTAACTTCAAGTTTTTGTTAGTAGAGGTCTATATGGTCTATTCCTAATGAGATGAACATCATCTTCTTCTTCCTCTTCTTTCCATTCCTCATAATCAACATCAAACATGATCCCATGAGTTGGTGGTGGCCAAGACTTTATAATATCTTCCTTTTTTTTCTCTATATATAGCCTCATCTCTATCTCAATACCTTTCCTAGCAATGTTCTTGAAGACCACCTCATCATTAATATCTTATTTGTATATCCATTCATGCATTTATTACTCATGCTTGTAATCCATAATTATATCCTTTTTAAACTTGAAAAAATGTTTGGCAATGACATTGTTTGGGTCCCATGATCTAAAATCATCCTTAGGTAATAGGTATGAGTCCCTATGCCAAGTAGCAACAATGATGTCATGCCACTTTATGATTCTAGTCCTTCCCAATTTATATGGAAATTTATGGGGAACTATTTTCTTCTTGTTCTTGAATATGCCATCAACTCCATGTAGTAGTTGATAGGCCATCTCTTCCTCAACCAACTTCATAGGTACATATGCTAGCAACCTAAGGGGAGCCACCATCACCCCTTTTACTTTGATGACTGTATAATTAGGGTACAACCATTAGTTACCCATGTTTCTCAATGTTTATTTGAGCTCTGATGGAACCCTTGAAATATCAAAATTAGTGATTGATTTATATAAAATTGGGTATAAGTAATTTATAATTACATTTATGTTGCATCTAAAATGTTGGGTGTGCATTTTAGATAATAGAAGGGACACCACCTCATTTCTCTTAGGAGATCATGAATTTTATACTAGATGAGTAGTTGCATAGACAAAATCCAACAAATAACTCATCATGAAGAATGGGGATCCATTATTGCAAGTGTCCTTAATCACATACACTAAATTATTGATAATGATCTCCACAAGTGGTGGAATATTTTGATCCTCCAAGATTTTCTATAGGAGTAGAAGAGTTCTTATATCCACATAGCATGAATGTGGGTTTCCAAATACTCTATTTAGTAGGGCCAAGCCTATCATAACTCCTTTTCTAAATTGTTAAATAGGTAGTTTCCCTTGTTTATCCATCAGAACAAGTTTTATTGGGTCTATCACCCATGAAACCAAGACCTTTTGTAGGGAGTGCACCTCATACTAATTATCAATGACAACTTGGGTGTACTCAATCTATGGGGAGGGGAGGTCATAATATTTCTCAAAACTTGTCCCTATAATGAAGATAATGGGGAACCCTTAGGATATGTATTTTAATAACCCATCATCACACATTGACCTCCCAAAGATGCCATAAACTAGGTTATTACATGGCATGACCTCTAGTTTAGCTACAACCTTATAGAGAAAAACACCATTATTAAAAAAGATGTATAAATCTAATTGAAATAATAGTGGCATTGTCTCACCTTCATCAACTACCTTAGATTTTTCTACATTGAAGTAAATTCTATTGTAATTCATGTATCCTAATGCTATTAACTCAAGAATGAATTTAGTGTACTTGAAAATAACAAAAGTACCATACTAGAAGAGGATGTCATAATTTCCAAAGGAAATTCTCTTACTTTTAAAGGAGGGACCTACTTGTGCCAACTTTTTAATATTTTACGTAGCAACCAACATACTTTTATATCTTTATACAACTTTTAAACTCCAACAATGGTCGCTGACGTGCAATATGTGAATAGATTGAGCTTTGTCATACTAGGAGAATGTAGATAGTAGAGGGAGTAAATTCATATAGCTTCACATGAAAATTTAGGTAAAAATAGCCAAGTTGAGTATCCTTCTAAAAGATCACTTTGATTAATGATAAGTTTATGATGATTCTGGTTCATGCCATATTAATAGTGAGCTTATCATATTGCATTTGAAACACTTTGAAATATTAATTTCAAAATTTAATTATATTTTTATTCAAATTTAGTTATAATTTGGATTTGATCCACCATAAATTTTAGCTTTAAAGCTAAATATTTCCATATTTTGACATGTGGCATGCCACCTCAGATCCAACTAGGCATTCATGGGGTCTAAATATGTCTGAGATGATTAGTCAACTTAAATTTTGGACATGTGGCACCTTTCAATTCATGATGACCTCTTGTGTAGCCTTTTAGTTTTGATTGGTCACGGGAGTGCCATATGTCAATCTCTCAAGAAATTAGAGATATTCTTTTCTAGGTGGCTCTCATGCTCATAATTATGGCTTTCCCCTTACTAGGTATCTCTTTTAAAAGGATTTGGATAGCTATCAATAATGTGGCACTAATCACATGCCCTAAGTGAAGACATGCATCTCTCTTAGAGGGGATCTCATAGACCTCGTGATGCAATTATTGGCCATTTTTTGGCCCACATATGAATCTCTTGCATGGTTTGATGAAGTAGTGGATCAAAGGCTTAGAAACAAGTCCATAAATGAAAATAGAAGGATCCAACAAGTTCTCATATGTTTCAAGCATTTAAAATCATGAAAAAGGTTGTAAAAATCCTTAAAAAGTTATTATCACTTTGAAATAATGATCAAAAGATGAATTATGTAAGTTTAAGGATAGATTATCACCAAGATGTCACAAAAAAAAAATGGACTAGCTATCTTGAACATTTTGTATTAAGAAATTAGAAAGATCCTAGAGCTAGAAGATCAAGTGGACATAATGTTTTGGTCTCAGTAACATCTCCAAAAAATTTAATCCCTCCTTGATTTTTGCTCTTAAAGATATAAATATTCATACTTGGCTAAATAATGGGATACATTCGTGTAGATGTCAATTTTAATCCTAGAAAGAAAATCCATTAGAGCTTAAATTTGATGGTCTATGGGACATTAAATACACCCATGTGGATTTCAACTGATGGCTGCATGAATCTCAATTTTAAGATAGGCGAAGTAATCATTAGGATTCAAAATAAGGGTATATATGAGGGCTCACATTAGCTTAGACCATGGATCTAATGGTGAGAGATGAGTAAAATGGTAAAGGGACTTGAGAGGTTGACATGTGGCATAAACATGTGAACCAAGTGACAATAGATTTATATAAGGAATGTAAGAATGACACGTGTCCAAAAAATGACAATGGTCGTATTCAAAATATGATAAAGTATGGTAAAAATATGCCACATGGGTGGATAAAATTGGATCAAATATTTCATGGACTCATGTTAGTAGGAAATATATAGAACCAAGCTCAGGTACATTCTAGGCAAGGCTAAGAGATAAAAGGTGAATTGAGATATTTTAAATGAAAGTAGTGGAAGCTATTTAGACCTAGGTTAAAGCAAATATATGGGATTGATCCCAAACACATTCTAAGAGGAACCAAGTGGGAATTTACAAGACCAAGCTTTGTTATTAGGGATCGACAAGGATAAAATAGGTCCTTCTAGACCTAACATAGATAAAACAAGTTGTTTTTAGGAATAACAACACTTAAATCAAGATCTATTATTACCATAAACTAGATCTATATTTATGCAGTAACATGCATCATGGAAACATTCCTTAATTCACCATTAATATGAAAGTATAAATGAGAGCAATCTAAAAACATATATCTAATGTGGTTCATCCAATGTGGGATACATCCACCAATGAAAGTTCTCAAATATATCAATAATATAAAACAATATTATAATGAACTCTCATAGATATCTAAAAATCTCCTATAGAAAGTGTTGCACAAAAAATTGCTCTTTTACTTGCACTTGCACAATGTTGTATCTCACAAGTTACTAAACCATACCTTGTAATAAACACCTACCCTTTGAAAAACTCCTTCACTTTGACTCTAAGCCTCAAATCCATACCCTACAAATAAATCATCAACCTCTAAAGGCCACACCACACCCTATGTTTATATTAAAATGAATAAATCCACAAAATGAGTAGAAATATGCAATGCTTATCCAAGATAAGCATTATCCAACATGTGACAACCCTCCTCCACCTCATCAAGCTTATCCAAAATCTCTCCCAAGGAGGAATATGCCATATTCATCTCTCCACCTTCTAATGGCACATTTTCCCAAGAACATGTGATCTCAACGAATTACACATAGCAAGGAAGGTATAACATATTGAAAGAAATAACTAATCTCCCTAAAAATAAGGAAGATAGACCCACTTCCAATAAAAGAGGAAGTCACATTGGAAATAAATATCTAACTAATTCCATAAAATATGGAATACATAAAAATTAGGAATACAAGGAATATTCCACTCACATGTGTGTAACATGAAAATTATGTCCTCCACATCCTTTGATCTCTTTATGCCCCCAAAATTTAATCTTATGATTATGCGATAGCCTCAAAGGGCTCCACACTCAATAGTTGGTGAGCTATTCATGAGATATAAATGCCTTCAGGTAGATATTTTGACTATCTTAAAACCAATAAAGGATATTGGTTTTTATTCTATAGTAAATACATGTTTAGGATTTGTAGCAAAAATATTCCAAGTATAAATATAGGTCAAATCATCCATAGAGATAGAATATGAACATACATCCACCTATATAAGACTTGATCATATTTTTGTAAGTTCAAAATTATGAAGATTTGGTATTCATATTAAAACAAGTGGAAGATGAAGTCCATAAAATTAGTTGTAACTTTCATTTCCATCAAGGTCATGATTCATTTCCCTAAATAGAGCTCTTATATTTTATTACATTTCTCAATTAATGAGATGGATCGAGGACTAGTTGGAACAAAGGTAGGCTGTCTTGTCTAGGATATATTAGCTATGATTGGGTCAAAGGATGGTGGAGCATCACTTAAAATATGGTAGCTCATTAATTGTTCTTGAAATATTATACCTCTTCTCTCTTCTCCCCTTCTCCTATATTATCCCATTCTCTTTTCCATTGTAAAGGTTATCAAATTTTAGACTTTTTTAAATCTTCTTAGGATATAAAGATACTTTTTGAGATATTGTAAAATATGCTCATATTGATTAGGCTCAACCCTCTCAAGAATTTCTAAGAACTATCTCTTGATGAAATATAATACTTTATTTACCTATCTCTTGCATTGTATTTGTGTTGAGTGAGTTATGCACTATGGCATTATGTGAAGGAGAATCTTCCTCATCCATGGTCTTTATTTCTTGATCCTTTTATAGGGTATATTCAATATGACTTGCAGGTTTAGATTAGTTTTCTTTCTTCCATTAATTCAAGTTTTTGGTGAGTCCTAAAAATCCTCTTTGTTTACATTCATTTCTTATTGAACCTCTTCTATGAAATACTTATGTAACTAGCTTGATCTTGAGGTTGTGTGAGCTAGCATTGTCTTCTGTAGATCCAATGTGGGTTCAAGATTATGGGAGTCTCCCATTTTTATTTGGTTTATTGTTTATTTAACCTTCTTAAGATCCCTTATCCTCTTTCTAACCCTTTTTCCTGGAAGAATTAGTTTAGCATTATTTTTATGTGAGCATCAAAGAAGAAGCTAACCTAATCTAGAGGTTCAACCTCATTAAAAGATACCCATAGCATTAGGTTGTTCTAATTATGTAGCTTAGATGGAAAAAGTTTTAAGAACCCTCTCCAAGGGTAAAAATTAAGACTACAACATTTTTTGGCATACCCGATGGGACTAGGTCCAAAAGAGTGGAAATATCTTGGTGTGTCTTTCCTCTGATAATCTTTTGGAAGCAAGCAAATTATCACCAATGGAAAATCCAAATCAAAGTTTCTAGTTATGAGTAAACTAGGTATGTCTCATTGAAATTTTTAGTCATCTCTTGTACCTCATTTTATGTATGAGGTTAATATTAATAGCTATGGTGAATATCCTTATTATCCACTTCATTATCAATAGTCACAATATAATCCTCATGATCCATATGAGCCTAATAGACCCTAAAATGAGTATATATATCCTTCATATGCACCTAACTATCCCTCTATCCAACTTTGGAAAAACTATGTTTCTACTACCATATCCTTTTTAAAAATTAAAATGAAATATGTTAAAATATGAAGAGGTGATGAGAAAATGGTATAGAGAACTTAATGTGATCCATTTTAATCTCATAGAAAAGATTGGGTAGTTGGTTCAAATGTTGGTAGGTTAATGGCTACTATTTAGATAAGAGGTCTAATATGGTGCTATCAATGATGAGTTGTGTGAAATGGGAGCTCTCATATAATGTTGTATAGATAGATTAGAGAGTTGGGAGAATCAGGAAACCCAATCCAAGCAGCCTCAACCATTGTTTTCTACCCCTAGTACACCTACTTTGATTCCAAGTCTTACTCAAAATATACCTACCCCTCTTCAAGATTTTGAGAACATGTCATGTTTTAGGTTACGTCACATCATGGATCCTAATTATGTTATGCCATCACTTGTGAAAGAACCTTATCCTATGCCCACCCAAAAAAAAGGAGAGAAGATGTTTGAATTCAAGCTAATAAAATCTTTCTCCCTTCCTCAAGAACCTCTCCAAGAGTCTTTTAGTAAACCTAAACCCATAACCCCAAGTTGGAAGGATATTTCATCAATTTTGGAGCATCGCAAAGAGTTCTCTTTCACTCCCACCGCCTCCTTATATCAACAAGAACTTGTAATTTTGAATGTAGAAGATGAGGTGGTAGTTTTAAAAGAGCCACAGGAAAAGGTTGAAGAAGAGGTAGACCTTTACATTAAATTACCTTTCTTCATTAAAGATGATGACTATCTATTACATAAAAAAGTTGGAATAGTTGAGTTTTATAAAGCTATCATAGAGAATATTTTAAGAGGAGATACATGATCAGTTTGTAGCTCCAAGAAAGTATGAACAAGGGGTGGTAGCTTTTGATAGGAAAGTTGAAGAGGATTCATGGCATCAATTATACCATATATTCATGGGAGAGCTTAAGGTATTCACCACTAAAAAACCTCTTTAGACCAAGGTGGAAGTTTATACTCTTGAAGATGGCTCAATACCTTAACCTAATTTTAAACCACTCTCAAATGATTGGTAGCTATACATTAAACTGCTACAAGGGTTTGAGGGACTTGTCAAAGATATGTTGCTCATTGGAAAGTAGGTTCATAAGCAGCTTGATCTAGAGGCACTCATTGTAGGCCATAATGTAGATGGGGTTGGATATACTAGACTCCTTAAAGATATTGATGAATTTGTAGCTAATAGTAAGAAGAATGAGGTAATTCAAGGTGCCAAAAATACTTAAGGATAATGCTTAGATAAGGTGTCATTTGTAGAGGTTGTAGATGATAAGCAGTATGAGAATAATTCTAAAGAACAAGACCAATTTATCTTTGTTGGTGACTAGTTTGTTGTTGATGAGTCATTCCAAAAGATGCTAAGAGAAATTGTAGGTAAGAGGAATGCCTCATCAATGGTCATGTTCAATGAATATCATGCTTGGCAACCTATACCATCTCTTAGACTAGATGAGATTATGAATTTTATATTTGATCTAGGTGGATCATGCTCTATTTTAGTTAGTAAGTTTCCTTATACATATTTAATCATTTTAAATCCTCTAAGTGTTATTTCTATCACATTTGTTTGTTGTTTCTATTTTGTTCTAGGTCAGTTTCCCTTAAATAAGTGCCTTGGGCACTTTATCATTTTTTGTTCTCCTTTTTGTCTTTTTATTTTTTCAAAAGAGGTTATAATATGGTTGAAACTTAGAGTTGGATCTATGTAAATATATTATACCCAAGTAGAGACTCCATGCCCAATAGACTAGACAAAGCAACATGGTCTAGGTTCTCTTGCATAGGCTGGTATGCAACCCTTGTGAGTCACCAAAGATGTTGGCCATTTTTTGTCCCACATATGAAGATCTTGCATGGTTCGGTGAAGCAATGGATCAAAGGATTAGAAATGAGTCTAAAAATTGAAATATAAGTATCCAATATATTTTCATATAAACTGAGCATTTAGAAGAATGAACTAAGTTGAAAAAAAGCCTTAGAAAATCATCAATAGTTTGAAAGAATGATTAAAATGTGATTTTTTCAAGTTTAGGGCTATACCATCACTAGGACATCAATCAAAAAATGAATGGACTAGCTATCTTGACCATTTTGTAAAAATCACATAGAAAGCTCTCAAAGGTAGTGGATCAAGTGGGAACAAGATTTTTAGTCTTAGGAACATCTCCAACAAATTTGGTCCCTCCATGATTTTTTGGATTTAAGATATAAATATTTAAAGTTGGTAAAATAATGGGATATATTTGCGTAGACATCAAATTTAAGATCAGTAAGAAAATCCATTAGAGCTTAAATTTGATAGTATATGGGACATCAAATATATCCACATGAATGACAAATTATTGCTGTGTGGATGCCTATTTTAGGATAAGGGAAGTAACCATTGGGGTTAAAAACAAGGGAAAATCTAAGGTCTCTCATTAGCTTCAACCATGTATCTAATGGTGTGAGATAATTCAAAGGTTAAAGGGGATCAAGAGGTTACCACATGCACAAATGCATGAACCAAGTGACAAGAGAGATATGGAGGGAATGTCAGAATGACACGTGTCTATATAATGATAAAGGTCATATTAAAATTATGATTAATCATGGTCTAAAGATGCCACATGGGTGGATATGATTGGATCAAAGATTTTATGGATTCAGGCTAACTAGAAATATATAAAACCTAGCTCAGACACTTTCTAAGAGAGTCTAAGAGATAAAAGATGAGCCAAGATGTTTTAAATGAAGATAGAGGAAGCTATTTTGACCTATGTTGAATTAAATATATGGGTTTGAACCTGAACACATTCTAGGAGGAGCCAAGTGGGAATTTAAAAGACCAAGCTTTGCTATTAGGGCTTGACTAGGATAAAATAGGTCATTTTGGACCTAACATAGATAAAATAAGTTGCTAAGCTATTCATGAGATATAAATGCATATAGTTAGATATTTTAACTATCTAAAAACTAATAAAGGAGATTGCTTTTCAATCTATAGTAAATTTATACTTAGGATTTGTAGGAAAAACATGCCAAGGTTTAAATATAGTTCAAATCATCCATAGAGACAAAATAGGAACATATATCTACCTACAATAGGCTTGATCATATTTCTATCAGTTTAAGATTATGAATATTTTATCCTCATATTAAAACAAGTGGGATATTAAGGCCAAAAAATTAGTTGGAACTTTTATTTCTAACGAGGTAATGATTCATCACTCTAAATAGAGCTCTTATCTTCTAGTACATTCCTTAATTAATGAGATGGCTCAAGGACTAGTTGAAACAAAGGTAGGATATCTTATCTAGGATGTATTATCTTTGATTGGATCAAAGGATGGTGGATCATCAATTGAAATTTGGAATCTCATTAGTTATTCTTGAAACATGTTTCCTCTTCTCTCTTCTCCCTTTATCATATATTATCCCATTAACTTATCCTTTGTAAAGGTTCTTATATTTTAGACTTTTTTTATCTTTTTGGGAGATAGGGATACTCTCTGAGATATTGTAAAATATGGTCATCTTGATTAGGCTCAACCCTCTCAATAAATTTTAAGAACTACCTCTTGATGCAATATAAGACTTTCTTTGCCTATATTTTACCTTGTATTTATGTTGAGTGAGCTGTGAATTATGGCATTGTGTGAAGGAGAATATTCCTCATCTATGGTCATTCTTTCTTACTCCTTTTCTAGGGTATATTCAAGCTGAATTATAGGTCTAGATTAGTTTTATTTTTACCATTGATGTGAGTTTTTAGGGAGTCTTTTAACTCCTCTTTGTTTACATTATCTACTTCCTAAACCTCTTCTATGAAATACTTATGTAATGATCTTGATCTTGAGGTTGTGTGAGCTAACATTGTATTCTATAGATATAGTGTGGGTTCAAGCTTATGGGATTCTCTTATTTTTATTTGGTGTATCACTTGGTTAATCTTATTAGGATCCCTTATACTCTTTCTAACCCTTTTATCTTTGAAGCATTAGTTTAGTATTAATTTTAGGTGATCATCAAAGAGGAAGCTGACCTACTCTAGAGGTTTAACCTCACTATAGGATACCTAAAGCTTGAGGTCTTCCCATTGTGTAGCTAGTTGGAAAGAGCCTCAAGAACCCTCTGCAAGGGTGAAAATTAAGCCTATAACAGTTTTTGGCATGCCTAGTGGGACCAAGTCCAAAAGAGTGTAAATATCTTAGTGTGTCTTTCCATTGATCATATTTTGGAAGCAAGCAAATTATCACCAATGGAGACTTCAAATCAAAGCTTTTGGTTATGATCAAACTAGGTATGTCCATTTAAAATTTTATTCAACTCTTGTATCTCATTTGACATATGAGTTTAATATGAAAATCTATGGTGAATATACCTATTATCTACCTCCTTATTAGCAGTCCCAATATGATCCTCATGATCCATATGAGCCTATATATCCTTCATATGCACCTATCCCTCTAGACAACCTTGACAAAAATATGTTTCTTCTACCATATCCTTGTTGAAATTAAATCCAAATATGTTAAAATATGAATAGGTGATGAGAAAATGGGATAGAGAACTTAATGTGATCCCTTTTCATCTCATAGAAAAGATGAGGTAGTTAGTTCAAATGTTGGTAGGTAATTGGTTGCTGGTTGGACAAGAGGTCTAGTATGGTAATATCAATGATGAGTTGTGTGAAATGAGATCTCTCATCTAATGGTGGATAGATATATAAGAGAGGTGGGAGAATCAAGAAACCCAATCCAAGTAGACTCAACCATTGTTTCCTACCCATAGTATACCTCCTTTTATTCCAAGTCTTCCTTAAAATATATTTACCCCTCTTCAAGAGCTTGAGAACATGTCATGTTGGAGGTTACCTCACATTATGGATCTTGATTATGTTATGCCATCACTTGTGAAATAACCTTCTTCTATGCCCACTTAAAAACAAAGAGAGAAGGTATTTGAAGTCAAGATAACAAACTCTTTCCCCCTTCCTCAATAACCTCTCCAAGAGTCTTCCATTAAGCCTAAACCCATAACCCTAATTTGGAAGGATACTTCATCAAGTTTTGAGCATCCCAAAGAGTTATATTTTCCTCCCACCCCTTACTTCTATCAATAAGAACTTGTGGTTTTAAAGGTATTAGATGAGGTGGTATCTACAAAAGTGCCACAAGAAAAGGTTTAAGAAGAGATAGACCTTTAATTTAAATTACCTTTCTTCATTAAAGATGATTCTCTTGTATAAAAAAAGAGTTAGAAGAATTGAGTTTGATAAATCTATCATATATTTCAAGAGGACATACATGATCAGTTTATAGCTCCAAGAAAGCATGAACAAGGGGTGGTAGCTTTTTATAGGTAGATTGAGGAGGATTCATGGTAGCAGTTATACCATAGCTTCGTGGGAGAACTTGAGGTGTTCACCAGTAGAAAATCTCTTGAGACCAAGGTGGAAGTTATTAATCTTGAAGATTAATAAACAACTTAACCTAATTTTAATCCACTCTCAAATGATTGGTAGCTATACATTAAAACTCTACAAGGGTTTGATGGACTTGGCAAATATATGTTACTCATAGGAAATCAAGTTCATAAGGATCTTGATATAGAAGCACTCATTAAAAGCCATGATGTATATGGGGTTAGCCATTCTAAAATACTTGAATATATTTATGATTTTTTAGCTAAGAGTAAGGAGAACAAGCTCACTCAAGGTGACAAAAAGACTCAATGACAATGCTTACATAATGTGTCACTTATAAAGGTTTTAGTTGATAAGTAGTATGATAAAAATTCTTAAGAACAAGACCAGTTTGTCTTTGTTGGTGATTGGTTTACTATTGATGAGTCATTCTAGGAGATTCTAATAGAATTGGTAGGCAAGAGGAATGACTCATCAAGGTTCATGTTCAATGAATATCTTGATTTGCAACCTGTATTATCTCTTGGACTAGGTGAGCTTATTCATTTTCCTTTTAATCTAGGTGGATCATGCTCTATTTTAGTTAGTTTCCTTGTATATATTTATTCATTTAAACTCCTCCAAGTGTTGTTTCTATCACATTTTTTTGTTGTCCCTATTTTGTTCTAGGTTAGTTTCCATTTAATAAGTTCTTTGGGCACTCTATCTTATTTTATTCTCCTTTTGGTCCTTGTATTCTTTCAAAATAGGTAAGAATAAGATTAGTTCCCAGATTTGGATCTATGTCAATATGTTGGACCCAAGTAGAGACTCCATGCCCAATGGACTAGATAAGGCAACATGGTCGGGGTTCTCTTACATATGCATGCATGCAACCCCTATGTTGGCCATTTTTTGTCCCATATATGAAACTCTTGCATGGTTCGATAAAGAAGTAAATGAAAGGATTAGAAATGAGTCCAACAATGTAAATATAAGGATACAATAGGTTCTCATATATTTTGAGCATTCAAAAGTATGAACTAGGTTGTAAAAAATCCTTATAAAATCATCAACACTTTGAAAGAATGATCAAAAGATGAATTATTAAAATTTAAGGCTAGACCATCACTATGACATCCACGTAAAAAATAAATAGACCAGATCTCTTGAATATTTTTTTAAATTCAATTACAAATCTCCTAGATCTAGTAGATCAAGTGGGCACAATATTTTTGCTCTCAAGAACATCTCCAACAAATTTAGTCCCTCCATGATTTTTGTGCTTCAAGATATAAATCTTCAAATTTGGTCAAATAATGGGATATGCTTGTGTAGATGTCAAATTTAAGATCGATAATAAAATCCATTAGATCTTAAATTTGATGGTCTGTAGGATGTCAAATATGTTTTTGCAGACATCAAATGATAACTATACAAATTTCAATTTTAGGATAGGGGAATTAACCATTAGGGTTTAAAATAAAGGCAAATCCAAGGGCTCATGTTAGCTTGGACAATATACCTAATGGCACAAGATGAGTCAAAGGGTCAAGGGGTTATAGAGGTTACCATGTGGAATAAACATGTGAACCAAGTGACAACAAATCAATGGAAGGAATGTAAGAATGGCACATGTCCATGTTTCTCTACGTTTTTGACAATTACATTCAGAAGAAAGAAGAAACTAAAGTTGAGGGTTAGGGGTTTGATGTTACCTAGATTAAGTTGTGCACCATATCCAAGCATTGTAGGAGCTCCTATTTAGCTATGGAAGAAGACACCTGTAGATGAGAATAAGACTTAAACAAATAAAATGTTAGATAAAGATATGGTGGACTGCCAAGCATCACGCTCGGTCCCAGAAGCGTAAAGCTCTATGAGGGATGACAATCCACTATTTAAGACAAAGAGATTTGTATAAAATGAAATGATGAAAGACTAAGAAAGAGAAAGTAGACAATGCATACCTATTCTCTATAATCAATCTATCACAGTCACTGACGTCAGTAGTCTTGTAGAGGTCGGTTTGTCAAAGGTGCCGACGTTGGTTATACTACCGATGTCAGTAGGGGCAATGGGCCTTGGACAGGTTTTGGAATATGTCTATGGTAGATAGAAGCGTCTAGGAGTTTAAAGGTTTTTGCAGGGTTGTAAGAAAGTGAATAGGGTCTAAGGAAGAGCAAAGGTAGAGGTTGGTGTGTAAAGGAGGTAAGGATAAGAGGAAGGCTTTTTAGCCTCTCTAAGAAGAAAGTCAGGTCAGGTCTCAACAATACTCAGAAATAGTAAATAGAAACTAATTACCAAGTCATTATAGAACTTTAAAATGGAGACCAGAAGAATACTTAGCTTTTTGGTGAAGACCCGAGAGTGTCAGGATGCTTATTCCTATTACAGCTGATGTCCAAGACCTCGTATAATATTTTCAATCCAATGTCTAGAGTGATTTCTACAGAGTTTCTATAGCCTAAAGAATGATAGTTGAATTCTAATTCTTGGTCTCAGAGTGTGCGTATCGATATCCAAAGAGTCCGGGGGGCCAAGCTCCAAGGTTAGAGCTCAATTTATGTAACCAATGTCAGTGATCCCGTCGGCATTGGCCGATAGTTGACCGATGTCAGTGGCTAGAGAATGGGTAAAAGGGCTATTTGGCCCATTTCTCCATCCACCAAGTGCTTTTGACATTGGAGAATGGTTAAAAGATAGGTTTATTGGGCACGAGAGTTAGTTAGGAGGTTGGAATGGAGTGAGAATAGGTCTTAGGTAGTAAATATTTGAAGGAATTAGTCTTAGGTTGAGTCATAGGGTAGGTGTCCAAGGTGAGGTGTCCAAGGCGAGGTCATTAATTTAAAATAAGTAATTTATTTTAAATTAATAAAGTGTGTAAGTGGTTAGAAGGGGACCAAGGGGGGTTGACACAATATTGGAGTCTACATTTGCCCCTTTTTGTCTTGTGGTTTGTCTTGATGAACTACAAGACAAAAATTGATGTGGGTTGCCCTAGGTATGGGATGAGGTATTCCCCCTCAAAGTGGGAATCGAGAGAAGGGAACCCAAAATCGGGTGCTGATTTGATAGGTAGTGGATGGGTATGGTGAAGTTGGAGTGTGAACACTGTAATAGTTGAGATTGTGCGTATACCACTTCACATGATAAGTAGGTCAAATTATTGCAGTCAAGTTCAAGGAGCACTAAAATAGAAATAATCGGTCCCCAGATTTTTGGTCATAGCTGATTGGGTTAATCAATCAAATTTGTAGCTCTAATGGTTAAGGAGCACTAAAATCAAACTAACCAGTCCCCAGCTTTTTGGTCGTAGTTGATTGGGTTAGATCGATCAAAGTTGTAGCTCCAATTGTTGTCATGTTTCAAGTATCCTGGGCTTAGGAAGTGCTCCTCTAAAACATAAGAAATGTCACAAATATTAGGGATCAACTTGGTCACGATCTGACAATACATGTGAGGGGCATAATGTGGGGTGCATACAATTTGCTAACTATTCATGAGGTAGCATATATGTAATCAAAACAACCAAGGTAAAGTTGTCTCGAAAATGGTCATGGTCTGAGGAGATAGTCATGATCTCCAAGGTCATTGGTTGAGTTGGGCTGAGATATAAGTGATCTCAAGTGTTGTTTGTTGCAGTTAGGGAGATATATGTGATCTCCAATGTGCCCCATGAGAAGTCCAAGGTGACTTCTACAATGTCAGGGCTGGTTGTGTGGGTATGATCTTGGACAGGTTTTAGGTTGAATAGTTGGTCCATTAGGTAGACAGATGAATGAATGGCTGAGCTAACCTCAGATGACACCATGTCAACTGAGTGCTGCCTACATATCCCCTATTTTAAGGGCCTCAAGCCAATGTAGTTCTCCCTAAAAGGGAAGAAGATAATAGGTTATGAATTGGGTTTTGACTAGGTTAGGTCATGGTTAAAGGTTATATGGTTGGTCCATCAGGTAGATGAATGAACGAATGGCCAAGCTAACCTCAGAAGAATGTGTGTCAATTGAGTGCTGCCTACATAGCCCTTGGGAAGGGCCTCATGCCAATGTAGTTCTCCCCAAAAGGGAAGAAGAGTCAAAGAGGTTGATAGTTGTATTGGTCAAGTTAGTGTTTTTAGCATTTCCCATATGTGTGATGGTACATGCTTGAAATGATAAGTGTATGATGATGTTACAACCTTTTCCATATTGTGTGATGGTGTATGCTAAAAATGAAATGAGTGTGATGATGTTACAGCCTTTTCCATATTATGTGATGGTGTATTCTGTAACATTGGTTATATGGTTTTTCATTTCTAGCAATTTTCCATATTAGTGATGGTGTATGCCAAAAATGAAATGAGTATGATGATGTTACAACATTTTCCATATTGTGTGATGGTGTATGTTGTAACATAGGTTATGTGGTTTTTCATCCCTAGAAATTTTCCATATTTGTGACGATGTATGCTAGAAATGAAATGAGTATATTTATGCTTCAACAAGTTTCCATATTGGTGATGGTATATGATTGACATAAATTGTGTTTGGTTGATAGTTGTTCTAGCTATGTTTGAAATGATGAAGGTATGGTGATGTTACAGCCTTTTCCATATTGTGTGATGGTGTATGATGTAACATAGGTTATGTGGTTTTTCATCCTTAGCAATTGTCCATATTGGTGATGGTGTATGCTAAAAATGAAATGAGATTATTTATGCTTCAACAAGTTTCCATATTGGTGATGGTATATGCTTGGCAGAAATTGTGTTTCGTTGGTAGTTGTTTTGGTTAGGTTGAAAATGATGAGTGTATGATGATGTTACAGCCTTTTCCATATTGTGTGATGGTGTATGATGTAACATAGGTTATGCAATTTTTCATTCTTAGCAATTTTCCATATTGGTGATGGTGTATGCTAAAAATGAAATGAGTGTATGATGATGTTACAACTTTTTCCGTATTGTGTGATGGTATATGCTGTAACATAGGTTATGTTTGGTTCATAGTTGTTCTGGTTAAGTTGGAAATGATGAGTGTATGATGATGTTACAGCCTTTTCCATATTGTGTGATGGTGTATGCTATAACATTGGTTATGTGGTTTTTCATCCCTAGAAAATTTCCATATTGGTGATGGTGTATGCCAAAAATGAAATGAGTTGATTTATGCTTTAGCAAGTTTTCCATATTGGTGATGGTATATGCTTAACATAAATTGTGTTTGGTTGATAGTTTCCATGTGTATTATTTTCCATAGAAACGAGTGTGAATGGGCCTATGATAATTTATATAACACAAATTGATATTTGCATTAAATAAATCATGATGTTATGTTAGTGGTTGAGAAATGTTTGGTTGTATGTTATGTTTTGACATGTGATGAGTATGTGTAAGAAGTGAAAGGCATGTTGCTCTTTCATTGACAAGGACCATAATGATAGCATAGATAGGGTTTTTGTAAACAAAAGCCCCATTCATGTATTATGTCGTTGACCATTGGTTTGTGTTAGAGAAGTATTCTAATCACTTGACGTTAAGTGAGCTCAAAATTCCTTGGGTATTTTGGGGTAATAGGTGTGATTATGTGATATGTGAGGATAGCGTAACCCTTTTTGCAGGGATAACTTTGCCCCTTTTATAGGTGACCCTGAGAATGACTATAGGAAAGTCCATGACTTAATAGTTTGTCAGTCATTTTTTTATTTTTTTAAATTTTTATGGTAGACTGATCAATGTGGGAAGTCTACTTGGGATGTAGTTTTGTGTTGTGGTCAGGTGAAGCTGATCAATATGGGAAGCTTCTAAGAGAGTGTTGTTTATGTAGCAAAATTTGGGCATAGCCATCCTTTGAGGGAGTGGTCTATGTTTTTCTTTGTATGTGTTGAATGTCTTTGCATAGCTATCCTTCAAGGGAGCAGTCTATTAATTACAACAATTATGTAGCTGTCCTTCAAAGGAGTAGTATACATTGATAGTTAATGACCTTTGTATAGGCATCCCAATTTTTATATAATATTTTTTGACTAAACTTTGAGTCATGGACTAGACTATAGAGGTTTGGGGGTTTCCCTTTTATTAGGACAAAGCATTAATGCTTAAAAAAGGGTTAACTAATGTTTGTAGGGAAAAAGGGTTGATAGGAATAGGAATGAGGATGATAGGGGTTGCTCAAGGGATGAGCTCAAGTTAAACATAAAGTGAATGATTACTTGATTAACAATAGAATGGTTGTAGATGCAAGGCATTAAGGGGCTCAAGTTTTGGCTGTCCTTTGAGAGAAGATAGACGATAAGTGCCTGATCCATACTTGTGCATTGTGATATAAGGTCTGAGCCAATTAGGAGCAAACTTTCCTCATTTGCTTCTTTCCATATTTGTCACATGTTGGTTTTATTTAAGGATGAGATCTCCAATTTTGAAATCTTGTTCTTTCAGATTTTTGTTGTGGGCATGTTTTGGTTGATGTTGGACATGAAGTAGGTTGGTATGTTGCTGGCATTTGATACAATGCTGAACATATTAATTGTAGTCTTGGTTAAGAGTGGGCCAATAATAGCCCAAGTGGAGGATGTGCTTGGCAACCGCGTTACCACTGAAATGTCCTCCACAAATTCCACCATGGACTTGTTTGATTGCATGAGATGTCTCAATGGTGGTTAGGCATCGGAAAAGGAGGCCGTCGAGACCTCATTTGTAGAGAAGACCCCCTAGCATGGTGTATCGAGTAGTACTCTTGATAAAAACCCGCTGTCCATTGCTAGAGAGATGAGGAGGAATGATAGAATAAGTCAAGTAGTCAACAAGTCATTTATACCAAACATCATGTGGACTAGAGAGGTTAGGAGGGATTTCCCCCAGAGATGTTGGTTGAGATGTGCCCAAGATAGAAATCTTGGGTTTTGGTGGTTGAAAGGGCTTGGTAAATGGATATATTCTAGGGGTAGAGACCTGCTCTTTTCCTTTACCCTTTAAAGTTTGGGACCTGGTGGCCACATTAACAGTGTTGATGTCGAATAAAGGGGGAGAAGGTGGCAAAGGGACCATAATCTCGCGTTGGGATCCTGATTTAGGTGAAGAGGTTTGGGAGGCATTGGATGGTATTGGTAGTTTGTCAAAATAATGGTCGAGAGAATCCTCAAAAAGAAGGGTGCCTTTTTCCTAGTGTTGGTGAATGGAAACCTTAAGGGTGCAACAACACTCAGTATCATGTCTAGGCGTGTGATGATACCAACATATTTTAGTGTCATCGAACCAAGATGGTTTTGATCCAAGAGGTTGGTATGGTTTAATGGGTTGGAGAACGATGCTAGATAACTACAATAATTGGCATAACATCGAAACATAAAAAACCACTAATAGGTCTACGCTCATTATTGCAGTAGGGGTCAACAACTTCTATTTAAGAGTTGTAGGGGGGAGTTTTTCATACCTCCTTTTTGGTTGATGATGTGGCCACATGTGTAGATGACACTTTTTTAATGAGAGGTGTCAAATTTTTTTGTGGAAGTATGTTTTTTAAGGGTAGAGGGAATAATGGAGGCAATTTGTTTTTATGAGGTGTTGGTATGGGGAGCACTCCTTTTAAAGTGGAAGGATGTGGAGCCAAGATAGAAGGCCATGGTGAAGGTGGGGGAGGAGTTATCTAATGTGGTTTAGCAACCTTTTTTAGTTTAGTGTGAGGACTACTATTATGTGGGGCAAGGTTCAAATCTACCTTCACTTGTGGGTGAGTGAGGCTTGATACAGGGTGAACACTAAGAGATTTAATCTGTTTCAGCATGGTGGACGCTTGTGAAGGTTTGGGTTCAGATATGAAAGGCTGAGATTTTGATGATTTAGAGGTGGAAGCCCAATCCTCATCATAAACTTTGTGGTGAATTGTCATGGAAGGATTAATAGTATGAGATGAAGTGGGATATGTAAGATAAGGAGCCTTAAGTCACTCCCATAATGCCTCATGTTTTAGGTTCCTAGAATGGAGAAATCCTAAGTTTTCTTCCAATCAAGAGAAAGCTTTAGGTGATGTCATGCGAGGTCTTATAGTCAATCCATTGGAGGATTTGGGTGATCACAAGGGTGGAATGTGTTGGATGCAGCAATCATGGGCCAAAGGCGAGAGAAAACCATCACCAGATCTTCCTCGATTGAAGTGGGTGAGGTGGCGAGTTCTTCTCTTGGTGGAGAAGGGATTGGAGAGTTTGGCTCTTCGAGAGGATAGAGCATAGGAATGATTGTGCTTTCCACATGTGGTCTAGGAGCATGAAAATTATGATCCTCCATTGGTAATAAGAAGGATGAGGGTGAGGCCATAGGCGTTGGTGCCATCAATGCATCCTCCAATATGGGAGAGGTCAAAGTAGCCTCTCCTATGTGTGAAAGGGAGGGGGATGGAGGACTATCCTCCATCGGTGGAGGAAAAATAGGAGAGGAAGGATCCTCTAAAGGGTGAAGTAGAGGGATTATGGACCCTTCTATATGAGGGTGTGGAGTATGGATGGTAACTTCTTCCAATGGTAAAAGAAGAGAGAAGGTCGGGGCAAGAGGAACAGGTAATATGGGTTCCTCACGAGGTAGAAGTATGTGTGGAGGAGGTGTTTGATGTCATTAGGGTGATATGGGTAGACTAGGCTCTTTTACCCATGGTGGAGAGATGGGTTGATGAACCTCTTTAGATTGTGGGAGAGGTTGGTTAGGAATGAAAGGAGAAACCATGTCGATCGTGCATATATTGCACTCTTGGGGGTCATCGGCCATGGTCTGAACATTTTTTTGGCTTGGGGGATGTTAAGGAATGGTTGCCTAAAGACATCCATGTTTTGGTTAGCTAGCACATTAGGTTTATCCAAAATAAGGTCCCCCTTGTCTAACATGTCTTGAATAACATTTTTGAGGGTTTTACAATTGTTCGTGTCTTGACCGTTGACACGGTGATAGTTACAAAAGTCATTTTCCCTATACCATGCAGGGATGGCTTGTGAGGGGTTAAATTAGATAGGTCAGATTTGAGGGAGATTAAGGACTCCCTACTTTACTAGTTTATCCAACATAGAAGTGTATGATTCTCCTATTGGAGTGTATTGACATTGTATATACCATTGTTGGAATTGTTTTGTGATGCTTTGTGATGTGTAAGGTTCAGTCTGGTTAGTTGAAGTTGAAGATGATGACCTAAGAACCACAACATTCACTGATCCCTTAGACTTGGAGTGGGAAGAATAAGGTTTGGAAGAAGAAGAGTCATTAGATTTTGTGTTGGTATTTTTACTATGCAATTTGACCTTGTCTTCTTCGACTGCATAGAGTTCAAGCTTTCGGGCCATAGTGAAAGCTTCATCAAATGTGAAGAAATTTTGAACCCACAAAGTGGATGAGATGTGCTTGTCACATGCTCTTGAAAAGAGCTCAATGAGCTTAGGTTGAGGTAATGAAAAGGAGAGTTGGTTGACCAAAACTCTCCAATGGGCGACAAAGTCAGCTATTGATTCATCGTCAAATTGTCTAATAGAATATAGGTCTGTGAAAGAGACCTTCTTAATGATGTTGATTGAAAAGTGGTCAAGGAATAGCTAAGCAAGTTGAGTGAAAGAAAAGAGATAATGACTAGTAATGGAGCTATACCAGTCAAGGGCGGTGCCAGAAAGTGACATGGGAAATGTGCGAAGTAATAACGCATCATCGTGTGCTATAAGGTAGAAAGCGTGTCTAAATGCTTGTAGATGTTGTTATGGGTCCTCTTTACTCTAAAAATGAGTAAATTTTGGGAGTTCCCACTGGTTAGGATATGGTCTAATAGGAACCAAAGGGTGAATGGGTTTGTTACAGATTTGTTAGTATGAAATAACATTCTTCGAACTAGAAATGGATGTCTCAAGGTTGGACATCTTATCCATCAACATATTAATTAGATTGGCAGATGGATTGGCATGAAGGGCACCCCCTAAGTTATAAGGTACCTGGAAGGTGTTGGGAGGGGCTTATGATGTACTTGGTTGCATTTGTGTAGGTGCAACATATTGGTAGTTCGTCATAGGGGCCGATGATGAGGCCAAGGGGGCTTGTGCTGTGAATTTGGAAGACACAACTTGACTAGATGCCGCCAAGGGTGGTTGAATGGTGGTGAGACTAGTTAGAGGATGGGTAGTCACTCTTGTATTTATGGGTGCAAGAGTGGGTGGGATAGAGACAATCAAGTTTTGAAAGGGTGTTGAACTTGTTTGGATTGTTTGTGGTTGAGGGGGTATGGAAACCCCGATAGAGGTAGGTCCATAAATAGAAGGGGAGGCCAAATATTGAACATTGGCCATGGTTGGGTTATTAGTTGAGGCAATGTCCTGAGTGACCATAGGTTGGGTAAGAGAGGCTATTGATATCATTGTCATTTCAACTAAGGAAGTTGGCATCCCAAAAACAAGATTACCTAAAGGGTCTCACGTTTGGCTTCTTGTGAGATAGTGTTGGAGGGCCTTGACATTGAGGTCAAGGAATCTCTCAAAGTCTTGATCCCCTACAGGAATAATAGGCTATTGATTGGGGTAGGTTGGATAGGAGTATGTTTAGTATTTGAAGTATGCTCCATTAGAGGGCTTGTTATGAGGGGTGAAGGTGGAAGTGGCTGTTGACTTGCATGGTCAACAAGAGATTTGGCTTGACTATGTGTCAAAACCATTCAAAGCAAAAGGGGTTCAGGTTTCAAAAACTATGTATTTTAGTTTCAAAAAACTAGAATGTGTGTTTAATAGCAAAAAAGTCAGGTTTTAAGCTTGCTGTTTGGAAAGAAAATTTGTTGACAGTGATTGTCGTTGGTTTTATAACTGATGTCGGTGAAGTATGTTGCCGATGTCGATCAGATAATTGATTTTAGTGAAAAGTTGTTTCCAACGTCAATGGAAAAGTTGATGTTAGTTTCTGTGTATTTCTAGAAACACATAAAACTGATTTTTTTTAGAAGAAAGAGACATTCTGAGTTATTTTTAGACCTCAAAATGCGACCTTACCATCTCAAAAAATTAGATAAAAAGAGCAAAATATATGATGGTAAGCAACCTCTAAATGTTAAATTCATAAGAATAAATTTTAGAGTCATGGTGGCTTATGCCTTAGAAGAATATGTTTGGGAAATTGTGCTTTTAGAATGGGTCCTAAAGTGAAAGTCTAAGGCTAGTTTCCAGTTATGTTTTGGTGCTCAAAAATCTGTGTTAGGTTCAGTATATGGCCTACTACTGGGGCTTGCTCCCTTCACTTCACGAACCCAGAGCTGAGCTAGGCCGCTTAGCCAATATATACTTTGCCTATAGTTTATACTCTGCCAGAGAACAGAGTGGGTCCTCCTCTTGGTGGTGAAATCCAAGTAGGATCACTAAGAAGGATAAGGTATCTGCTAGGTGATGAAATCCTAGACGGGCCTTGTCTCAAGTATGTTTAAATGTTTAATTTGATGTGAATGTGGTCTGGTTGTGTAACATTTGTGCACTATGATTTATTCATAATGCATTTTATTTACTAAGTGAGAGGGCTAAATATGCATTCAAGCAAGAATGAAATGCAATAGTGTTTTAAACCCAAATTGAAATGTTTTGTTTAGATGTAAACAAGTGGAGAAAAGGTTAAGAGCATGAATTTTTTCACTACTCTAAGATGCAGGCAAGAAGTGACAAGAAGAGAAAGAAAGATGTTCTTTTTAATTTGTGCTAATCATTTCTTTTTGAAGCAAAGAGATAGAAGAGGGATGCAAGAAGAGAATATTTCCCTAATGCATCTATATGAATGTTTGATTTTTAGAAGAATGAACCCAAGGAAAACTCTAGGGTCCCACTGAGTGTGCCAGAATGTTTCTCTACATTTTTGACAATTACATTCAGAAGAAAGAAGAAACTAATGTTAAGGGTTAGGGGTTTGATGTTACCCAGATTAAGTTGTGCACCCTATCCAAGCATTGTAGGAGCTCCTCTTTGGTTCTGGAGGAAGACACCTATAGATGAGAATAAGAATTAAATAAAGAAAATGTTAGATAAAGATATGGTGGACTACCAAACAACACGCTCAGTCCTGAAAGTGTAAAGCTCTGTGAGGGATGACAGTCCACTATTTAAGACAAAGAGATTTGTATAAAATGAAATGATGAAAGACTAAGAAAGAGAAAGTAGATAATGCATACTTATTCTCTACAATAAGTCTGTCACAGTCGCTAACATCGGTAGTCTTGCTGAGGTCAGTTTGTCAAAGGTGCCAACGTCAGTTATACTATCAATGTCGATAGGGGCAATGGGCCTTGGACGGGTTTTAGAATATTTTTGTGGTAGACAGAAGGGTCTGAGAGTTTAAAGGTTTTTTCAAGGTTGCAAGAAAGTGAATAGGGTCTAAGGAAGAGAAAAGGTAGAGGTTGGTGTGTAAGGGAGGTAAGGATAAGAGGAAGGCTTTTCAGCCTCTCCAAGAAGAAAGTCAAGTTGGGTCTCAACAATACTCAGAAATAGTAAATAGAAACTAATTACCAAGTTATTCTAGAAATTTAAAATGGAGACCAGAAGAATACTTAGCTTTTTGGTGAAGACCCGAGGGTGTCAAGATGCTTATTCCTATTGCGGCTGATGTCAAAGACCTCGTACAATATTTTCAATCCAATGTCTAGAGTGACTTCTGTAGAGTTTTTGTAGCCTGAAGAATGATAGTTGAATTCTGATTCTTGGTCTCAGAATGTGCGCATCGATATCCAAAGAGTTTGGGGGCCAAGCTCCAAGGTTAGAGCTTAGGTTATGTAACCAATGTCGGTGATCCCACCGGCGTCGGCCAATGGTTGACCAACATCAGTGGCTAGAGAATGGGTAAAAGGGCTATCTGGCCCATTTCTCCATTCGCCAAGTGCTTTTGCCATTGGAGAATGGTCAAAATACATGTTTATTAGGCATGAGAGTTAGTTAGGAGGTTGGAATGGAGTGAGAATAGGTCTTAGGTAGTAAAGATTTGAAGGACTTAGTCTTAGGCTAAGTCATAGGGTAGGAAATGGTCTTAGAGCGAGGTGTCCAAGGTGAGGTGTCTAGGTGAGGTCATTAATTTAAAATAAGTAATTTATTTTAAATTAATAAAGTGTGTAAGTGGTTATAAGGGGACCAAGGGGGGTCGACACAATATTGTTGTCTATAGTCCAAAAAATGAAAATGGTCATATTCAAAGTATGATGAAGCATGGTGAGAAGATGACACATGGGTGGATATGATTAGATCAAAGATTTTGTAGACTTGGGTTAGTAGGAAATATATAGAACCAAGCTAAGGCAATTTTTATGTGAGGTCAAGAGATAAAAGGTGAGCTGAGATGTTTTAAATGAAGGTTAAGGAAGATATTTGGACTCAGGTTGAAGAAAATATATGAGACCAAGCCTGAGCATGTTCTAGTTAGAACCAAGTGGGAATTTACAAGACCAAACTTCACCATTTGGGCTCGACAAGGACAAAATAGGTCCTTTTGGACCTAACATAGATTAAAAAAGTTGTTGAACTATTCAGAATATATAAATGCATCTAGGTAGATATTTTTGAGTATCTAAAAACCAATAAAAGAGATTGATTTTTAGTGTATAGTAAATCCATGCTCAATATTTTTAGGAAAAACATGCCAAGGTATACATATAGTTCAAATAATCCATAGAGATAGAATAGGAACACACAACCACCTAAAATAGACTTATTCATATTTTTATTTATTTAAGATTATGAAGATTTGGTCCTCATATTAAAATAATTAGAAGATTAAGGCTATAAAAGTATTTGGAAATTTCATTTCCATCAAGATCATGATTCATTACCCTAAACCAAGATCTTGTCTTCTAGTACATTTCTTAATCAATGAGATAGCTCAAGGACTACTTAGAGTAAAGGTAGGTTATCTTGTCCAGGATGTATTAGATCTAATTAGGTTAAAGGATGGTGGAGCATCCCTTAAAATTTGGTATCTCATTAACTTTTATTGAAACTTTCTCCCTCTTCTCTTTTCTCCCCTTCTCCTATATTACCCTAAATAGAGCTCTTGTCTTCTAGTACATTTCTCAATCAATGAGATAGCTCAAGGACTACTTAGAGTAAAGGTCAATTATCTTGTCTAGGATGTATTAGATCTAATTAGGTTAAAGGATGGTGGAGCATCCATCAAAATTTGGTAGCTCATTAATTTTTCTTGAAACATGTTCCCTCTTCTCTTTTCTCCCATTCTCTTCTCCTTTGTAAAGGTTCTCAAATTTTAGACTTTTTTTTGTCTTTCTAGGAGATAAGGATACTCTCTGAGATATTAAAAAAGATGCTCATCTTGATTAGGCTTGACCCTATCAAAAATTTATAAGAAATACCTATTGATTCAATATAATACTTTATTTGCCAATCTCTTGCCTTGGATATGTATTTAGTGAGTTGTGTACTATGGCATTATGTTAAGGAGAATCTTCCTTTTCCATGGTCCTTCTTTCTTGCTCCTTTTCTAGGGTATATTCAAGATGAGTTGAAAATCTATATTAGTTCTCTTTCTACCATTAATGTGAGTTTTAAATGAGTCTTATAACTCCTCTTTGTTTACATTCATTGCTTCTTAAACCTCTTCTATGAAATACTTATGTAACTAGCTTGACCTTGAGGTTGTGTGAGCTAGCATTGTCTTCTATAGATCTAATGTGAGTTCAAGATTATGGGATTTTCACATTTTTATTTGGTGCATCACCTAGTTAACCTTATTAGGAGCCCTTATCCTCTTTATAACCCTTTTCCCTATGAAACATTAATTTAGCATTATTTTTAGGTGAGAATCAAAGAGGAATCTAACCTACTCTGAAGGTTCAACCTCACTACAAGATACCCACAACTTGAGGTTGTTCCCATTGTGTATCATAGCTAGAGAGTGCCTAAAGAACCCTATCCAACGGTAAAAATTAATCTTATAACATTAAATTCATAGGAATGACATGTGGCATCATCATGTAGGCCCAAGATAGACATGTATCACTTTCAGATGAGCCTAGTGGATCTTAAATAAAAACATCACAAGAATGATATGTTGCATCATCATACAGGTCTAAAGGGGACATGCATCATTCTTGTAGGCTTCTATTTTTAATACTACCAAGTTTCATTCTCATGGGAATTTGTTTGTTCTTCTACCACCTATCATTTTTAGAAGGAGCTTCAGATAGTTGTATGCCATCAAGCCTTAATTAGATATCTCAAGATGACCCATATGTCTGACTTGTGAGCTCTTGTAATATTTATATGGATGAGATGTAGTGTGAGCATGCATCATTGTTGGGAAAACCCAAAGGGGACTCACATCACTTCAAAAGGTTACTTAGGTCTAATTGGTCACATTTGATACATGCAATAACATCTTGCAGGCTTCTAGGTTATAGTGGGATGCATGTAAGGTGTGTGGTAGCTCAGATTGAATGGGATTGATTGTGAGGGATTAAGATTATGGAAAGTATCCCCAAGATTTGAATACCAATGGCTAACTTCTTTGTGACCTTTTTGGATGATGTCATGTGGTTTGCAAACTTCATAGATTTACTTTTTGTGTCTTTCTTAGGATGTGGTAAATATCTAAGGCATCACAAAGCCTAGCAAGGTGGACACTTATCCTTGATTCATAGTCCAAATTTTTATGTCCCATGAGGTGTCACATACCACATATTTAAATTGATGTCTTGTGAGGGCAAGTGATAAATTAAGTTAGATTTTTGAAGATGTCAAAACCCATATTAAGCCAATTAAACAAGTGTAAAGTAAAACTATGTAATTAAATAATTTAAACACAATAATGTTAGTTCAATAAGATCTCATGAAGCTCACTGTGTCCATGTCTATTGGAAAACTAGGTATAACTTCCTTGGTGAAATCTTGTCTACACATAATTCAAACCATCAATGGTTAATAATCCATTACCAAATAAAATTGATGAAAACTTTTCTATAATTAAGACATTTCTAAGTATCGATCTTTATTGCAAAAAATGAATAATTAACTATAAACTACAGAAGCACAAGTAATGGTAATCTAAGTCAAGTCCATATGCAATCAAATGATTTAATATGCTAGGCATCTTGCACATTTTTAAAAATGGAGAAAGGAGAGTCCCCATTTTTGGAATAGGGGTAGTTTATCATCAATAAATGGTGACATCTATGGGGAAACATTGCAAAATGTTAGAATTTATATCTTATATTCAAATATGAATAAAAAATTAGTTTTCTCATTATGTTTTTTAGTCAGCATTAAAAATACTTTTCAAAACTAATGAAAACCCATAAGCTATAAATAGAGTTTAAACCTTATAAACAATCATACTATGTGTGTGCTTTGAGGTTCCTTAACCATTACCATTGGGTTCATAAGTGATAAATTTCAAGCTTCAAGACATCAAACATGAGATTACTTAATAATTCTTTATATTTTATATAATAATGATTTTCTTAGTTAGGGATGGCTTAGGCATTGATTTGCTGCCAGCTAGGCATCCATAGCCCCGACATAGAAACCTTTAGATCCACTTTGGGCCTAATTTTAATGCTAGCCAAGAATTTATAGACCTAGTAGAAATTTCCTAAATCACCATTCATGGAATATAAATTATTTTATGATTTCACTTTAATCATGTATCATTTTTTGTTTCTTTTTTCATACCTACATTCATAAACTAGAAAGGTTGGGAACCAGAATTAGCTAGGTGTAATGATTTTCCCAAGACATACTCTAGATGTAATTCACTTTCAAATATTAAATCCTTCCTTGGAAATTTATTTTGTGAGTTTAGGTGATAGTATGATGGTCCACATAGATTCAAACTTTAGTTCAAGAAAGTGTTCAATCATATAAACTATATTGCAACCTTAAAATGACTTAGGATTTTCATGAGAAAATTAATTAATAATTAACCTGCCTAACATTTCTAAATTGGAACACTGGTAGAGGTTTCAAAACTTTGGACTATCATTATTAAAAACTAGAAATCCCTTCTTCCTATTTTTAAGAATAGATTAACATAGATTGAGTTGATGTATTCTTTTCTAAAGGACTTATTAGTAAGCTAAAAAACACAATAGAAAACAAACAACAAAGAGGGAAGCAAGGGAAACACAATAGGAAAGCAAAGCAAGAAAGTAATAAAGACACAATAAGAAAAAAAAAAAAACTACTCCTATCTACTGTAACTCTAAAAAAACTTACTATCCTTTTATAGTTTGGGACAAAGCAATAGAGAAATAGTGTTTCATATACTACCCATTGATTAGCAAGGCTAAGTCATTTCCTTGTATGTCTTTGAGTCTAAATTCATTTTCACCTAGTAGTTATACCACTTGATATGGTACAATCTAGAGATTAGTTAACTTGTCATGTTGTCCTTTATTTTTGAGGTCCTTATCCTATAGTAAAACCAAGTCTAATATTTATAATGCTTTAAATTTAGCTCACTTGTCGAACCATCTCTTAACAACATATTGATGTTTGTTAAGATTATTTAGTGCTTCATCTCTAGCATCTTCCATTTGGATGATGACACTTATCTAGGATTGCACTCTTTTATCAACCTCCATGTATTTAGTAGTGAATTCATAGGTGAACAAATTTAATGTGATAGGAAAAATAGGTTACTACCTATAGACTAGTAGGAATGGGGATGATCTAAGTGCCTACTTGTATCTAGTTCTATTTGTCCATAGAGTATATTTTAGTAGGAACTACCATTCTCTAGGTTTCTTTTATGTAGACTTCTTAATAAAATTCATAAATTGTTTTTTAGTGGAATTAGAAACTCTATTACCTTAAGGGTAGTAGTTTCAAGCAGCCCATTTAGTAAATTTGGCTGACATAAAAGTTGGGCCATTATCACATACTAAAGATAGGGGTGTCCCAAACTAAGTAATGACATTCTGTTTTAGGAATTTGATGACATCAATTTCTCTACTATTTTTGATGGCCACACCTTAAGTCCACCTAGTGCAATAGTCTATGGAAATGATTAAAATTTATGTCCCACTAAGGAGTTGGGATTGATTAATCCTATGAAGTTGAGGTCCCATTATGCAAATAACTTCTCTTAGATCATTTCTTGTAAAGGCATGGCTGCCTTTATCTCACATCAATCAAACACTTAACATTGGTCACATGTTCACACATGAGCATGGGTGTCTTTGAATATAGTTGGCCAGTAGTAGCCAAATCTTAATATTTTGTGTGTTATGGGATGATGTGAAGGGTAACCACTTCCCAATTTGTGATGGAAATTATTCATGATCTATGTGGATTCAACTCCTGAAACACACCTTATATAGATTAAGGTGGTTAAGGTATTTTTCATTCTATCATTATTATTCACTAGGACTTGGTTATAACTTGAAAAACCATCAAGGAATGACATCATTCTAGACCCACTCATGAACTGAATGACCTCATCTAAATATGGTAAGGGATAATTATCCTTCTCTAAAGAATCTGTTAAGTTTTGAAAATTGACACCTTGTCTGATTTCACCATTTTTCTTTCATATAGGCATAAGATTGGGAACCCATGTTGCATGTCATATGGGGAAGATTATCCTTGCATCTATAAATTTATTTACTTCCTTATAAATCATAGGTTCTATTACTAGATTCACTAGCCTTTGTCTTTTATTGAAAGGTTTCTAGGCCTCTTTCAAGGGGATAATGTGAGTAATCACACTAATTTCAAATATTTTAAGGTCATCGTATGATTGGGAAATAACATATTTTAACTTGATAAAAAGGGAAATAGCTTCATTCATCTCTTCATAGGTGCAAACTAAACCAATGTTAATACTTTTCTCATTCTTGGGACTTCCTAAATTGAATTGTTTATAATCTTTTCTGCTCACCTCGAGTTATTTGTCTTCCATCCTTTGCTTATCTAGATCAAACATCATTTCAAATGAGATCATTCCCTTGGGTATTTATTTCTCTTTGAGTTGGATCAGTCTATACTCATTGTCCTTTGAATCTTGTACAAAACTTTCTTCCTATTCATCAATGATGTGAGACTCAAATATGCCAGCACTACACAAGAAATCAATGATTTGCTTATCATCATCAAAAACTTGAAAGTGATTGATGTTTTCTAACATAGAGGGGCATGAAATTATATCCATAGTAAAATCCTACAAGTTCAAAAGCTTTGGAAGAACCAAGTTTGCTATTGTTAAATCTAGAGCATATACCAATTAGTTTTGATCCCTATGTAAGGAAACAATATTAAATGAATCAAAATACTTAATTAAATTCCAAGCTCTAAATTCATACTTTCTTAGACAATAAAGCTTACAATTATATCTACTCCTAACTTGGTTAACAACTAATTCTAAATCACATAGAATAAAAATTATTTAACCTTATGTTTAATTACAAATTGAATTACTAAAATAAGAGCTTCATATTTTGCTAAATTATTAGTGAAACAGAATTGTAATTTATAATAGGATAGATATTATTTTCCTTCAAGATTTGTTAGAATAATTCTAATGCTATATTCTTTCTTAGATCATGCACCATCAAAATACAATGTCCAAGGACCCGTTATTTATTTTTTCACCTTGTCATCTATAAAAACATTAGTGGTTTTCAACGTGTGAACACCCAAGTTAGAGGATTGGTAATTTAAATTTTCATTCTTGGCATTATACTCGTGATAATGTATTTCATTTGGTGCTCTCAATCAATCCTAATATGATTAGGAATCCCATGGCAAGGTAGACACATGTGGGAACAATCCATGGGCATATATGCATTTAAGGATTTAGTCTGGTCATAAATAAATATCAATTCATAAGCTTAAGGTATTTCAATGACTTGGATGTCAATGAATTTTAAGATTTAGGGTTTATGGGAGAACTGCATGTGGATATTTATCACTTTGCCTATCATTTTCACTCTTGACTTGTCCAACCTCCCCAACACTTTCTCTCATTTTATAGATTCCTAAAGGCATAATTTTAGCTAAAGCACCAAAATCAAATAATCAATTATTAAGATTCTTACCAAAAATACTTATAGTCAATAGAAGTGGAGGAACTTCATGCTTATTTTTATATATTACCATATTTGCATGAGTTGATTTAGATTTGATGGAGCTAGGCTTTGAATTTAATTACTTTAATATAAAATCATGTTATTCAATGATTTGAGTAAGCTCATGAAGTGTTATGTTAGCCTTGATCTTAATCATGTCTTCCACTATGTTGTATCCATATTTTGATGTTGTGTAGGGAGATTTTGTTGTTGGATGACTTTCCTTACTTTTGGGGGGGAGGTTTATTATCTATCCTACCATCAAGAGGCATATATGGTTTATTAGTTGGGGTGGAAGTTGTTAGAGGTCGTTTCTAACCTTTACTTCTTAAGGCATAGTTACTCCTATGGTATTGTTGGAAAACATGAGTTTCCTTGACAATATCTTTAGTATCATTTTCATCTTGACTATAAAAGTCATAAGTCTCAATCATGAGGAATATTTTTGAAGTTATAGTGGTGTCATTAGTATTATCAGATCTTTTAACATTATTTTGATTAGTGGGATTCATATTGAATCCCTCTATTTGGATTTGAATGGATTCAAATGCATGGAAAAATTCAACACAGTCCAATTATCCATGTTTAGATGTATAATGCACTTAGCACCTGTTGGGAAAGGCCCTCTTGAAAATGTCTATCTCAAGTAATTTTCTCAAAAGAGGATCTCTATTTTTATTAGGCCTATTGAAAGGTATAGTATATCTTCAAAAGTTATAATTTGTGTTGGAACTCTCACTAGTATTTCCCATCTATTTCTTGAGATCTAAGAAATAATTAATGAGTTTCTAAATAGTTATTTATATTGAGTCTAATTTTCCTTTTAGAGGATATATGTTATTTTTCTAGGTCATATCCTGGACATTGGTGTTAATTCATTTGAGTGATGTTTTTTAGGGATATGCTCTAGCATTTTGTTGGTTAAAGAATCTTAGATGTTGGTTGGGTGTAACATGGCTCAAAGGTAAATGATTAATCACTAGAAATTGTTTTAATTTAGGCATGTTCTGATTCATGTTGGGTATGATGTTTTGAAAAAGCATCATTGGGTCAAAGTTTGGCATATTAAAGGCAAGATGCCCATATGGGTGCATTGACTAGTCAATATGGATGGTATCATCATATGCTAAAGACAACATGTCAATATTCAAGGCCCTTCTATAGAAGACAACTATCGTTTGATCTAAGGCATTCTTGTATATTTTTAAGGCCAAGGCATATGCTAGATTATAGGGTGGGGATGCTAGAGTATACATCTTTTGGAACCTTGCACTGAATGTTTTGATGGGATCCTTTATATCCATTTTAACAGTGGTAAACTATTGGTACATAACTCCTAGGCTGACCACCCTACCAAATTAGGCAATAGAAGTATCATTAAACTGACCCCATCCCATGATGGAATCTTTCAACAAGTTGAGGAACCAATCATAAGCCACATCTAGGAATTCAAATAGAAAGAGATAGAAAATCATGTCATCATCAATTTTGTTAAGCAACATCAAACATGACATAAATGAATTCATGTGCTATTTAGTGGTTACTATCCTAATGGGGGTAAAGAGAGGTAGATACTTTTTTGGATTCCTAAGTAGATCATGTATGGGCTCAGGGACATTGATGGATGAGCCAACTAAACATACCATGATTGGTAAGAGGGGTTGAAATTTTTGGTTAGATGGGGAATTTGGATAGGTCTTAGACTTCTTATGTTTACCTTTGTATAATAGATGCATACATCATGTATTATTTTAAAACTAGTCATTAAGAAATAAACCATTAGTCATATAAAAGCATGAGGAACATAAACTATAGAAATACACAATCAAGCACTTCAAATAAACTCTCAAATTTTTATCTCTCTTATATTAATTCTTATAACTACTATTTTTTATTACAAATGAGGGGGGAACCCTATATATAGGCAAAAAATGTGCCTAATACAAGTTTATGTGAGCCCATAAAAGGTGTTAAAATATAGACAAGTGGCCAAAATGCCACATATACAATGGAATATTCTCAATTCAAAATTACAAACATAACCAAATATTTGTCATGGTCTTGAAGGGGGTTGTTGAGATGCCTATTATTGCTACTACCTTTTATTCTCCTCCTCATATTTTGTCCAAAACTATACATAGGGTGAGTAATATTGATCTATATGGGTTAATTATAGGATCATATGTTGGAACAAGTTAGGTATCTCTTGAATTAGCCTATCATGTTTGACAAGTATTGGCCTTAGTGTTTCTTCAATTGACTTTACCTTTTCCATCCTTTGATTGGAAAATGCCATAATATTCATCACCTTGGTAATAGTCTTTGCACTATTTATGTCCTATAATTTAGGAATAAACACTTTCATATAGGTTTTAAACTCCTAATTATCCATGAAGGTACCATCAAGTTTTGTCACCCTAGTGACTATGGCATCCTTCAGTAGCAAGGCAATATTGAATTAAATTTTCTCCAAAGATGTAGTTGTATCCTTGACCTGATCTAGCCATATTTTTAATATTATTCTCATATTCATTAGGATGGTCTATGAAAGAATGATATCCTCAAGTGGAAAAACCTTGAGGTCTACAAACTTATTACTTTATGTAACTCTAGCTAGCTTTACCAACTTGGCATCATAGAGTGCAACTTTATGGTCAAGTTTAATGACAACCTTGGATTATAGGGTCCTATCTTCCTACTTCCTCTTCATGAATTTATATAACTTGAAAACATCAACAATTCATTTTATTATCTTATTTATAGTGTTGTCTATCACTATTGGTAATGCTTTCTCTTTCAACCTTTTCAACTCTTGTTGCATCCCCTTCATCAAGGATTTTGTGGATTCTACTTGAGATTGAGCTAAGGATATAGGGTCCTCTAAATATTCTTCCACATATTTAGAGATTGATTTCATCTTTCTTGTCAAAGTGAAGAGGGATTCTTTACTCTCATGGACCACAATTGATCTTGATTATGGCTGCTCAACCTATCTTCTACCCACCCTCTTCATCATGTTTATGGTAGCATCAAACCTCATGATAATTTGGGGGGTAGAGAGGACTCCTTGAGGCCTCTCCTACCTTTCTAATTTTATGATTTATTTAACCTAATTTGGGGTAGTATTATGTGTTGTCTATATGGGAGGTGGCTATAATGGAGGTGCCTAGGTTGAGGAAGAGGCTAAATCTACATTAGAGATGTACAAGTTTGTTAGGTCTAGTTGCCCAAGTATGTAAAATAGGGATTTGGTAGGGCCCATTTCAAGGATAAATGAAGTTAACTTAGGAGTCACACTCACTTTTGTAGATATGGTAATGTTGAGTGGATTTTAAAAGGTGAATTTCTTGGAAATGGGTTTCAATGGTCTATAAGGCACATGGGAACCAGTAGTAAGTGAGGCACTTGTTATGGTTGCCTAAGAAGAAGCCATGTGTATAGTGGTGTGAGAAATAAAGTGGGGGAAAGTTAATCCAATGGAAGAACTAGCTTGTCCCATGCTAGTGTGAATTATGGACTGAGTGGTGGTGGTAGTTGTAGTTGAAGTGCTTATTGGAACCAATGGGGAAACAATGATGGGAGGAGTAAATATGGAATTAGAAGTAGAAGTAGTTGTAATTGGTGAAGAAGGCCATGGCAAATTGCTTATGGTGGGATCTTGTTGTGTGCTTGTAGCCTTTATATTTTCTTGAGAAGCTAATGGAGAAGGCACTTTTCCTCTCATGGTAGTCTTCGGCTCCTTTATTTTGTAAACCTTTTCACTATTTCTCATAGCTAGTGCCTATAGATCTTACATAGAATATCAATGCCCTGTAATTATTTAAAATTTAAGACATCATGATCAGTTTGACTTGTGATCTCTATGTAAGCTCCCATAAAAGATGTAGAGATAAATTGAGGACCTTAGGAGGGATCATGTTGGCTACTTAATACTCCTTGCTTGAATCCTAAAAGCATGCCTTGATTTCTTTAAGTGAATAGTAGTGGATGTATACATAGTTTATTCCTAATGAGAGGAATTTTATCTTCTTATTCCTATTCCTACCCCTCCTTATAATCAACATCAAACATGTTCCCATGAGTTAGTGGTGGCTGAGGCTTTATAATATCTTCCTTATTTTTCACTTTATCTAGTCTCATCTCCAACTCAATGCCTTTTCTCTTAACATTCTTGACGACAACCTCATCATTCATAGCATATTTGTATATCCATTCATGCACTTCTTCCTAATGCTTGTATTCCATAGCTATATCCTTTTTGAACTTGAAAAAATGTTTGGCATTGACATTTTTTGGGTCCTATGGTCCAAAATCATCCTTAGGAAATAGGTATGAGTCCATATACCTAGTAGCAAAAATGATGTCATGCCACTTTGTGATTCTAGTCCTTCCCAATTTATATGGAACTTTGTGGGGAACTATCTTCTATTATTCTTAAATATTCCATCAACTTGATGTAGTAGTTGATAAGACATCTCTTCCTCAGCCAACTTCATAGGTACATATATTGGAAACATAATGGGAACCACCATCACCCCAATACTTTATTGACTATGCATTCAAGGTATAGCTAATAGCTACTCATGTATCTCAATGTTTGTCTGACCTCTAAGGGAACCCTCAACATCTCACACTCAATGATTGATTTTTAGATAATTAGGTAGAAGTATTTTTCAATTACCTTTAGGTTGAACCTCAAATAGTGGATGTGCATTACAAAGACGATCTAAGGCACCACCTTATTTAACTCAAGATACCATGAATTTTGGCTAGCTAATTAGTTACACAAATATCATCCAATAATTAACTCATCATTAAGAATGGGGATCCATTATTGAAAGTGTCCTTAATTTCACACACTAATTTTTTTTAATTATCTCCCCAAGTGGGAAGATCTAATGATCCTTCATGATTATCTATAGTAGTGGGAGAGTTCTTATGTCTACATAGCCTATGTGTGGGTTTATAAATACTATATTTAGTAGGGCCAAATCAATCCTAAATTTTTGAATAGGCAAGTTCCCTTGGTCATCCATTATAATGGATCTTTTTGGGTCTATCACCCATGAAGCTAATACCTTCTATGGGGAGTGCACCTCGTACCAATTATCTATGATGGTCTAGGTGTGCTCAATCTATGGGGGAGGGAGGTCATAATATTTATCAAAACTCAACACTACTATGAATGAAATAGGGAGCCCTTGGGATATGGATTTAATCATCCCATATTAACACATTGACCTCCCAAATATTCCATAAACTAGGTTAGTGCATGGTATGGCCTTTAGTTGAGCTGCATCCTTATAGAGACTGAAAACATTAATAGAGAAGATGTCTAAAGATAATTGAATTATATGTGGCATTGTATTAACTTGATCAAGTACCCTATATGATTCTACATTGAATTAAATTCTATTGTAATGCATGCCCCTAATGTTATTACCATGGGAATGAATTCAATTTCCTTGAAAATAATTAAAATACCATATAGGAAGAGGAAGTCATCATTCCCAAAGGAAATGCTCTTACTCAGAGTGGAGGGACCTATCTATACCATATTTGTAATATTATATATAGCAACCAGTGTATTTTTATATCTCTATCTAACTTTCAAGCTCCAACAATGGTGGTAAGGGTGTTATTTGTGAATATCTCGAGCTTTGTCAGACTGAGAGAATGTAAATAATAGGGGAGAAAACACATATAGATTCAAATTAAAGTATAGGTAACAAAATTTGAGTTGAATATCCTTTTGAAAGATCATTTTGATTAATGCAAATTTGATGGTGATTTTAGTTTGTGCCATATTAATGGTGAGCCTGTCAAATTGGCATTTGAAATAATTTAAACTATTGATTTTCGTGTTTAATTGCATTAAAATTTCAAATTTAATTCTAATTTAGATTTTATCCATCATAAATTTTAGATTTAAAACTAAATATTACCATCTTTTGACACATGGCATGCCACCTTGGATTTAACTAGGCATTCGTGGGGTCTAAATAAGACTAAGCTACTTAGTTGGCTTGAAGTTTAGACATGTGAGACCTTTCAATTCATGGCAATCTCTCAGGCGACCTTTTATTTTTGATTGGTCATGGGAGTGACATGTGTCTCTCTTAAATGAAATTAGAGATATTTTTCATTATCTCAATCTCTTATAGGTAATCATACCTTTCCCCTTAATAGGTGTCACTTTAAGAAATATTTTGTCAACTATCGATAACTTGGCACTAATCGCATGGATCAGCTGGAGACACACATCTCTCTCAAAGGTTATCTCATAGATCTCATGATATAGCTTCATGAGAATGACATGTGGCATCATCACATAGGCCCAAGCTAGACAAGCATCACTTTTAGATGAACCTAGTAGATCTTGGATATAAGCATCATAAGAATGACACATGGAATTATCATGCAAGTCTAAAGGGGACATGCATCATTATTATGGGATTCTATTAGCTCTTTTTCCAAGTGTCATTCTTGTGGGCTTATATTGGTTCTTCTCCCACTTATCATTCTTATAAGGAGATTCAGATATATGTATGCCATTGAGCATTGATCAGATAGCTTGGGGTGGCCTAGATGTCTAACTTACAAGCTCTTACAAGATTTATATGGATGCAATGTGGTGTAGACACATTTCATTCTTGAGTTAACCCAAAGGGGACATGCATCACTTTGCAAGTTTGTTTGGGTTTGATTGGTTACATTTGAGACATGTGATGGTATCTCATAAGTTTCTAGGTTGTAATGAGATGTGTGGTATCTTAAATTGAATGGGCTTTCTCATGAGTGCTTAATATCATAAAAAGTGGCCCTAAGATTTAAATACCAATGGCTAACTTCCTTGTGATATTTTTGGATGATGCCACATGGTTCATGAGCGTCATAGATTTGCTCTAGATGTCTTATGCAAGACATGGTAAATCTCTAAGGCATCATGAAGTTCAGTGAGGTAGACACATATCCTTGAGTCATCATCCAAATTTTGACATCCTACGAGGTGTCACAAATTGTAACTTTAAATTCACATCTTGTGAGGCTAAGTGAGAAATTAAGTTAGATTTTTAAAGATGTCAAAGCCCATATTAATCCAATTAAACAAGTTTAAAGTAAAACTATTTCAGTAAATGATTTAAACATAACAATTTTAGTTCAATAAGATCTTTCAAAGCTTGATGTGTCCATGTTAATTGGAAAACTAGGTCATACTTCCTTGGTGAAAGCCTATCTACACATAATTTGAACCATCAATGGTTAATAATTGATTTCCAAAAAAACTTTAAGAAAACTTTTTAATAATTAAGACATTTGTAAGTATCAATGTTTATTGCATAAAATGAATAATTAACCAAAAAAATATAGAAGCACAATTAATGGTAAACTAAATCAAGTCCATATGCAATCAAATGATTTAGTATGCTAGGCATCTTGGGCATTTTTAAAATTGGAGAAAGGAGAGTCCCAATTTTGGGAATAGGGGTAGTTGATCATCAATAATTATAATTACCATAGAGCTCTTAGACATTATAAAAAAAATTAAGGCATAATATATAAGATATTATTAATGATAATACTATTGAGTTAAGCACACATACAAGGGAGCCTAATCCAAAACAAAATGTAAAATACAAACTAAATTTTTTATTGATTTATATCTCAAATATGAGGAAACATAGACTAAGGATAATTTTGAAGTACATCATGCATATAATGGTACTGATTTACCCATGAATGCTTTACTAAAATTTTAGTTTATTTTCTATTATAGAAGAGAGTATAATTTGAAATAAGGATGAAGTTAGTAGAACCTAGATGTGGTTTGCACTTTGTGATCCAGACGGTTGTAGATACTCCTCTTTGTCTTGGGAGGATGACCTATAAATAAGAAAGACACTAGAAAATGGTTGATTAGTTAGGTAGGTGGGTGGATTGCCTATCAAGATAGATTCAAGAAGTAAACAACTTGTTTTGAGGCTACCAATCCACATTTTAGATAAGTTAATGTTTAGAAAGTTACTAATAAGAAATATTTCATAACATAAATGAAATTACTCGATCAAAATAAACAAATACTTTTCAAGAAATAATGCATTTTAATAAAATATAATTGAAACAAATGCTAAACTATCAATATGTGGTTCAATTATGGTTATTTTGTTGTTCATAACTTTATATAGTGATAGGAATGAAGAAACATGATTTTTGGTTGAGGTTGGAAGGTGTTTAAAGCTTTTTGTTTTAAATTTTATTGGAAGAATCATTGATATAGAATATATATGGTTTCAAAATTCAATTGTTTCATTTTCTCTAGGTCATCAACCCATGAGATGTATCCACATGGTGACATCTCAAGTTTTCAAGATTTGGATGTTACCTCTAAAAACTATTAGCTCTCATCAATTATTTATCTAAGATATCTAATGGTTAGTAAGAATTAGGGGCTCTTTACTGCCTTTGGTTTCTTATGGGGCATGAGTTCTTAAAATTATTCCATGTGAAACTATCTCAAGGACTCAGGGTCCTTAGGACATAGAATTTATTTGAGATTTTCACCGACAATGTGATCCTCATGATCATGCCATGCGACACAATCATAAAATTTGGGGGATTTTAAACACTTAATTCCATTTTTAAATATCTTTGCTTTGATTTTAGCATCCATATATGGTTGACATGTGGAGGATCTAAATTGAATAATTCAAACATGCATATTTTCAATGAAAATGATTGAGTGGTAAAACCATTGAGAGAAAAAAAAGAAGGAAAAGGTGATAATAAATGCAATAATTACACAAATATTTGGCATTATAACTTGAAACATTCACATATAGAAATATCTTCAAGTGAGTAACACATTTTACATTTAAATATTCAATGGATTAAGGAAAATATCGTGAATTTTATGTAGAAGCTAAAGTCATAAAAATAACCATTATTTAGTTTATTTTAATAGATTTGACAATTGATATAGCTATCAAATTTAATCTAGTGACAAATTCCACATGATAAACTTTAATTAGTTCAAATACCCAACATTTATGTTCTATTAATAGGTATACACCCATAAAATTTATGTTATGGGTCTGATGACATCATTGGGTCCAGATGGATGGCCCTTGTTCATTGGTCTATGGGCTATGGTTCATAAGATGATTCCACATGTCATCTTCTTGGATTCTCAATTTCTATAATTTAGAAGATGATTGTGCCATGTGGTAAGATCATGGGGCCTTTGAGTTATTACTATGGAACAAGTTCTTCTTTGAGCCTTAGGATCCTGATATCATGCCATGTGACATGATCTTATGCCTTTAAGCCTTGGAAAAATATTGGTATTTAGCATTTATCTAATAATTGGGTTCTTGATATCATGCCATGTGGCATGATATTTATCCCTATAGTCTTAGAGAGATATTATTCTTCAACATTCCTATGATCCCCAAGCTCTCAATATCATGCCATGTGGCATGATCTTGGGCCTTTAAGCATGAGATAAATCTTGGTCTTTAAACTTCCTTTGATATATACCAAATCAATACATTAATCTAAAGATCAAATGGTGGGTAGGTAGTTAAGGGATCTTTAGACTTGGTTAATTGCATATATTGATCCCAAATTTACAATGGTGACACTTGTCACCATCTCAAGGAGTTAGGGGGAAAGCTCAAATACTTAGTCATTTTTGGATTGATCATCCCCTGGTTGAAGGTGATGGGGACATGCATCTTCATTTCATGAACCATAGGAAACTTTTAAATTCACAATTTTTTGGTAAAAGTAATAAGGCAACAAGTGTGAAAAATCCAAGGAAAATACAATAAAAAAGACCATGGGGAAATCAAGAAAGGACTCATTAAATTTGAAACTATAAAGATTTTAAAAAAAGGCAAAGACAAAAATCTAGAAATTAAATATTGGAATTAACTTAGATTTTTTAGACCGACATGAATGATAGGTTGAGTAAACCCCAAGTTAAATCAAATGGAAATCTATAAAGTATAGTTTCACTTTTCAATATCAACATCTACCACCTCAGAGGCATAAACATAGGTGCTATAAATTAACAAACCAAGAATTAAATAAATAAATGGGTAATGTAAGGATTTTCAAAGTTAAATAACCCTAAATCAACTAAAATTATACAAGGTAAATCAAATCACTTCTCAAAAGAGACAAGACTAGACTCTAGAGCAAAAAGAGGTTCCATGATTTCAATGATGAAATTTGGATGTGTTGTGCAAGCAATAAAAATGGTGAATCTACTAGAACATACTCCTAAGTATGTTAAGAATCCATAACATTATCCTTAGCATCCAAACAATAAATATTAGCTACAAACAAGTACCCAAGACAAATTAGAACACAAAGGCATACAAATATGCTACAACATGTGACATACTAAGTTCTTTATTTCCAAAATATCATTAGTGTGTGCTAAATTGATTAATTTAGTTATAGTTATACATGCACAAACATTCAACTAGACTCACTCAAGAAATTAAAGATTTTGAGTGAGAAATATATTATAATTTGGATTGGGGGTGATGGCATAGGTATGTATCTACTTCCAAACATGCATTTATATCCCTAATAGAGATACATTTGGTTTTACACAAGACTTTGGTTGACTACCCAACTAGCCATAAATCCTGTAGTGGATTTTCTTGAATCAACCTATAAAATAAAACTTAGGTTTTTGCATTTGAACTTAGTGTCCTTTAAAAATTTATTTGCTTTTGATTTTTCTTAGGTTTAATTCATTAAGGGTTGGAAACCAATCCATGGGTAAAAGGATACTCAGAAAGATCATGAGAACTTAAGAGTAATTTAGAATGATTTCAATGATTCATTAGTTTAGATTTATTTATATTAACTTCATTTTATGTCTTTGAGATAGAAAATAACTTTTCTAAAGTCACATGTTCTTTTTGGAATCATAGTCCTTCAGAATTAAGAAAATGTAAAAAAATTGATAGTAATTCATGCAATCATTTAGGCATACTTTTAATATTTATTAACATGGGAAATATTAAGTCAAAATATATTGTCTGGGCTAAAAGGAACAACAAAAAAACCAGACCAAAAAGGAGAAATTAGAAAAAAATAGAAAGGAAATGAAATAAAATAGAAAACAAAATAGGAGAGCGAAAAATAAATTATTTAAAAGAATAACCAAGATAATTCAAGCCTAGAATTAGTATTTGAGTAATTTTCCATTGAGAGGAAATGAAATGTCCTCACCAGTTAGACACCTTAGGCAGATGCCATTCTCAACTAAGATTTCAAAGATTTAATAGGGACCTATCCATAAGGCATCAAATTTTCCTTGCTGTCCCTTATTTTCATGAGCCTTGTCCTAAAGAAAGATAAAATCATAGATCCAAAAGGATTTCTTTTTATCTCATTTTTTAAAGTAATGTTTGATGACCTCTTGATGCTTGATAAAGTGTAACAAATAAAAATTACATTTTTAATCAAGTTTTGTAAGATTCAAGAGGTAGGATTATATTTTGTCATCAGTTTGTAGGTAGTCATTCATAAATTGTAAGGTGAGGACTTTTAGTTGCATAGGGAAGATAAGATATTAGTTGTATACAAGGTGGTATGGTTAAGTACATAAAGGTAATTAAGATTTTAACATGTTGTGCCAATCCTTGGGGTATTTACCTAAAATTATCTTAATTACATCAAGTGAATTATTATTTGTGGACTCAATAACCCATTACATTGTGGATAATAATTTGAAGAGTATTTAAGGATTACTTATTTATAATAAGACCATTCAATGAATTAAAATGAAGAGAAAACATGGCCATTGTCACATACTAGAATAAAAATCATGCCAAAATTGGTGATAATATGCTCTTAGAGGAAGGTATTCACTATGTTAGTTGTGCAATTTTTGAAAGTTTGGGATTTGGATTAATGTGTATAATAATTAGTCATTGTGAGGATGAATTTGTGTCAAGTAGAATAATTTGCATTAATGGCTCCCATGAAGTCCAATCCCCATTTGACAAATGGTTTGACATACATAACATATTGTAAAGGCTTGGTAGGAGTGCATTTTCTATGTGATATAACTTAAAGGGTGTGGTAGTTCTTGACATTTACATGAGAGTTTTTAAATATGTGAGTTAAATAATATCCTTCCTTTATTATTTGGTGGGCTATATTATTTCTTGAACCATGTCTAGTTCCATACTTCCCATGGAAATTACCAAGTGCTTCAGTCACTTCCTCTCTATTCAGGCATCTTAGATGTATGTATTCATGGTTCTTTCTATATGGCATGCTTGATTTAATCATGAATTTATTTACATTCAGGTGTAGTTTTTTCCTTTGTGTAGAATTTAGGTGGTGTGGACACTCATTGTTTAGTAATTAAAATATAATGTCTTAGTAATAATCATATTTTGAAATATTCTACACTAAGTACTATTATAAAATGATCTAGGGTCCACTTCAGTGATTTATTTACTAGGTCCATGACCTATAATGATTTTCATTTGTTAGATTTATTGGTTAATTTATTAAAGAATAGTCATCCATTTTCCATGTCCTTCACCTAATTAATTATACATTATCATAGCCTTCACGGTTGGATTAGGCACTATAACAAACACCTTACTGCATAAAATATAGTGTTTAAATTTTTTAAATGCTTTGATCAAAGTAAAGGCTTATCTATCAATCATTAAATAATTGATTTCAACACTTATTATAGGTAAACTCATAAAGGACACATGCCTATTGTCTCCCTCTTCATTCTTCTATGTTAAAACAACTTCACTTGAATTTTTTGAAATAAAGGAGTAGACATAAAAGGGTCATGTGTAATCTAGATTGATGAGTACTAATGTGTTTATAATTGTATCCTTGATATGATAAAAAAATTATTGAGCCTCAGCTATCCAATTGATCTTTATGTCCTTCAAAATTTTGTTGAGTGCCCTGACTATCTCTACAAGTCCTAAAATAAACTTCCTCATGAAGTTAATCTTGGTGAAGAAATATTTCAATCTCTTCCTTATGATATGCAATGGGATATTAAAATCACCTCTATTCTATTTGGATTGATGGATATAATTTATTTTTTCATAAATAATATGTCCCAACAACTTTCCCTCAATCATCCCAAATATAAATTTCTTAAGATTTAAGGAAATTGCATGATCTCTGCACCTCTACCGCACCATCCTTAAATAATACATGTGGGCTCCTCTATTATTTTAAAATATAGTTCGATCACCCATGTGAATGAATATGAATTTTTTGATTATATATTTGAATGCCATTCCATGGTTCTTTGGAAGGTGGTACCCACATTGATTAGGATGAATTGCATCCTTTTGTATGTGAATGATTATCACTTTATTATGAATGTTTTCTTGATTTGATCCTTATAGTTGATCACTACATAGTTATAATATAAATATAAATCAAGGAATGACATCATTTATGAACCATTGAATATCTACATAACTTCATCCAATGAAGGAAATGGGTAATTATCCTTTTATGAGGCCTTGTTCAGGTTATGAAAGTTGACACAAAGGCATATATCTCCATTTTTACTTCTAATTGGGACTAAATTAACCACCCATTTATAATGTCTTATGGGAAATATAATACTTGTTGAGAGCATCTTATGTGCTTTTTTTAGGATATATATATATATATATATATATATATATATATATATATATATATATATATATATATATATATATATATATATATATATATATATATATATATATATATATATATATATATATATTGGATTCATGTGCCTTTATCTTTGTTAGAATGGCTTGACTCTAGGCTTGAGAGGGATAGTATGCATGAAAATGGAAGTGTAAAACACTTTAAACTACTAATAATCTATGAAATGACATACTTAAAGTCTTTAAGGTCTTGTGTAATATCTTATTTTTCCTTTTGAGTGCATGTCGTGCCTAAAAGCACATTTTTCAAATCATTGGCATTATCTAACTTACATTTCTCATGAATAATACCTTTTATTAGGGTTTATTTTTACCATTTACTTGACAATCCATATCAAATATTCATTATAATGAGATAATTACATACATACATACATAAATACATATATATATATATATATATATATATATATATATATATATATATATATATGATTCACGTGCCTTTATCTTTGTTAGAATGGCTTGACTCTAGGCTTGAGAGGGATAGTATGCATGAAAATGGAAGTGTAAAACACTTCAAACTACTCATAATCTATGAAATGACATACTTAAAGTCTTTAAGGTCTTTTGTAATCTCTTATTTTTCCTTTTGAGTGCATGTCGTGCCTAAAAGCACATTTTTCAAATCATTGGCATTATCTAACTTACATTTCTCATGAATAATACCTTTTATTAGGGTTTATTTTTACCATTTACTTGATAATCCATATCAAATATTCATTATAATGAGATAATTACATTTAGTATATTTTTGGTTTTCAAGTTTATAATACCCTCTTGATCTAGTTCACACTCTTCTCAATTGTCTTAATCTATAATTTGGTTTATAAACACCTCAATGTTGGTAATGAAGTAAAGAATGGGTTAATAATCATTTAACACCTAGAATTTCATAATGTTATTAAAAATAATGGAATGGAGATCAACTCCATTAATAATATCATAAGTTTAGAGTTATTATTAATGCATCTACAGTCTAGTTTTTTAATGAGGCAATGTTTGTGTATTAAATGCATCAAAGTCTTCTATCAGGTTACATAATCAGTTGTAGTATCCTAGATAAACATTTGTCATTATAATAATATGGTTTATAACTTGTTTTAAGACCAATGTTTAATCACCAATCGCCTTTAAATTCATTTATTTCTTTCTCAAAGTAAATTAGAGGCCGTGAACTAGTGCTTCATATTCAACCACATTATTAGTGTAAGCAAACTATAAATAAAAAGTATCAAAATAGTAATTTCCTCTTGGATTAATTATTTTAATCCCAAAACCACACTCATTACTTGATTTAGATCCATTAAATTTAAGGGTTCAAATATGGTTTTTATTTATGAGGATTGGACTATTCAACATAGGCATTGCCTCAACATTTACTTCCTAGTTCACTTCCTCATCTTTTATTGAGTGGACACTCTATTTATTAGTTAATATCGATTATTTGGATTTATTTTTAGTGGGGGATATAGGAATATAAGTGTCTATTGACCATTTTTTGCCCAACAGGCCAAAAATTGGTCCCCTCCTGTCCTTGCTATTCTAGGCTATTTCATTTTTCAATTTTGAATGAATCTATTCATATCTATAGACTCTGCAGGTCTAAATCTATGGACTTTACAGGTCTAAAGCTATGGAATTTTTAGGTTTTGGATTTCTATAGACTCAACAGGTTAGTCCTTTGGTGCATGGAGAATCAGTTCAAAGAGTTCTGGGTTTTACAAGGCTTCTTCGGGCTCTGGTCTGAAGAAAATCACAAGAAAAGTCAACATCTTTGAACCATTGAACCCATTCAAGGCTTAGTTCAATGCTTGGTTCAATCAGTTCAAGTTCAATGCTTGGTTTAATCAGTTCAAGTTCAACACAAGGTTCATCGACAAAATTCATTAGTTGGTTTAATGCGCCAGTTTAAGGCTTAGTTCAATGTCATTGGCATGCAGTGGTTCAACTGTTGAACTAATTGAATCATTAAACCAGCTTTGGTTCAATGGAAAAGGTTCAATGCCAATAGTTCAATAGAGTCCATCAGCCTTCATAAGGAAATTGGCATGTAATGGCTGAACCTTGAACCGTTGAACCTTTTTGGTTCAACGGGTTCAGTTCAACAGCTTTGGTTCAATGGAAAGGTTCATTGGCTGGCCTTCATAAGGAAATTGGCATGCTTGGTTGAACCCTTGAACCGATGAACCTTTTTGGTTCAATGGCTTGGTTTAAGGGTATGCCCCAAGCCAAAGGGTAGTCAAACAGTCAAGATGCCCTAGTGGAGGGCTGATGCTTCAAAGGGAAGAATCGGGTAAGTCTGCCAGTTCATTTGTTTGAAAATAGACTAAGTCCAAATTCCTTCATACTTTTTTCCCGAAGGAATTCCTTCAGACAAAAATTTTGAAGGAATTCAGACCACTTCAAAAGGCTAAGGCAAAGGACCTGGGTAAAATTTCTGCAGACTTTTTGTCTGTGGGAAATGCCCGCAGATAAAAGTCTGCAGGGAATATACAAAGCTCAGGGGAATAGTCCAAGCCAAACACGACCTAGGAGGGTGTGCTAAGGAAAAGACAAAGGAAGGGAAGCCATAGATGACTCCTAGCATGGACCCAACTGCCAACATGGACCCAAAAGACAAAGCAAAGGACACAGGGACATCCTAGGGCATGTCAAACTTAATGAAATGGTTTAGCCATTAGGTTTTTTAATATGGAAAGTGCCAAACATGGACAAGGAAGAGCTCAGAATGTAACAACCCACCAATATGTTCACCCAAGGAGCCAAGTGGCTAGAAAAGACAAATTCTAAGTGACAAGGTAGGGAGTAGTCAAGTAGTTCAAGTGGCATAAACAAGGCAATTTATTGCCTGATGGCATGAACAACAAATGGACAAAGTGACAAGCAAGGAATGAGTGAGCAGTTAAGTCCAACTGACACAAATTGGAGAAGTGACTTTGGCAAGTGAAATAGTGCTAGAAAATTGATCATTTGGAATGATAGCAGCTAGTAGTGCAACTGCTTTCTCTGTTTCACATTAAATTGGAAGGCAAACCATGTAAGTCACCCAAGCAAGAAATGCAGATTTTGAGCAGGCAAAATGAACAGTCCATTTAATTCCTTGAGTGACTTGTTCTCTTCACGAAGGGACACGTATGCCACTTGTAAAAGGAACACCAAATGGGCCTCTTTGCTTCTCATATATATTGGAGACTTGTCATTTTGTAAATATCTTCCACATTTGTAAAGGGCGTAGCTCTGAAAAATTTCACCTGGATCAATACAAATGTCATTTTTTAACCTCCATTTGGATAGACATTTTAGTGTATGCATTGAATGTTTGCTTGTGTCCAGTCATTGTCTTTTGATGCTCTCACAGGTTCAACACTAGAAGACTTGTTGTCTACAAGGTGCCATTATTGTAGCTGATAGGAGAAGTGCAGTATTTGGGAGTGAAGGAGTAGAAGAAATTACTTCATAAGTGTGTGTTTCATAGCACCTTGGGTGATCTATGTTTTAGATTTTCCATTGAAGCCTCCTTGCCAGTTTTAGCAGCCTGGTCCTTATGCCAAGTGCGTAGTGTATGTAGGCATTTGTCTAATTCTGAGAGTAGATGTGTGAAGGTCAACCTTTATTTTGGTGCATCACCTCCTTTAGAGTAGGTAGTTTGTTTTCCATGCATTTATTCTCCCTTTTCATCCCCCCCTTTATTATAGTTATCTATATCTATATTTTGCACTATCTAAAACAAAAATGATGCATCAAAGGGAGCTAGCCCTTATCTAGAGACTCTCCTCTCCAGCTTCGCCATCCCACAGGTGAGAGAGGAGTTTATATGTTGTGAGGAGAAGACATAAGTTTGACTTCCTACCAATGGGTGCACTTTCTTGCATCAACAGTTCTGGCACACTCGGTGGGACACACAGTTTAATAATAAAGTAAAGTTTTAGGATTGATGTTGGTCCTATTATAACAAATCAAGTATTTTCAACATCTGGTGACTCTGAGTTAGTCAACTAGTTAAGCAGCCTGGTGCCATCAGAAATCATTTCTTGTATGTATAATCCTGTTGCACAAAATCATGGGTTGTGTTTTCCTTTATATAATTTCAGTCAGACTCAAAATATTTAGAGAATCCCCTCAAGTAGCTCTCTTAGTTGCCCTGTAACTATAAGGGAGGTGATTTGGAAAGGGAAATGGCCCTAGAATTGGAAATTAATAGGCTAGAAGAGCAGTACAGATATCAACATGAGTTGATGTATGAAGAGGAGCACTTGTTTGGGCAAGTGCAGGTCATACAGTCCATGAAGGAAGAGGCACGAAAATGTAGAAATCCATCTTTTGAAGGTAGCCAGCCTTGCACACCCCTTCCTATCTTGAAGAAAGCCCCCTCTTTTACACCAAATCCTCTCTATCATATTGCACTTACTCACTCCAACACATTATATACATCTGCTCCCAATCTAGTGCACCTAGCTTTCCAACACCAGAGGGCATTAGAACAACCTCCCATGGAAATGAACCTCCTAAATCCCTTAGATTGTGAATTTTCCATTGGGGAAATGCCATGAACTAGCACATCTCACTCAAAGCTGATCTTACTCAATAGGATGATGTTGGAGACCTCCAAGAAAGACTCTTTTAGGACCATTTAGCCAAGCAAATTGAAGATTTAGAGGCTAGGATGAAGCTGCTTCTTGAAAAAGTGATGAAATTTTTAGACCTTATGGAGGAGCCTCAGGACCTTGTGGACAACAAAGTTGCTACCTATTTTCAAGGGAAAAATTCAATTTTCAAAATCTTGAATTGGGGGAAAATAGTGGAATCATGGGACAACATAATGGAAGAAGAGCAAGGTTTTTCTCAAAACCTTAAAGAAGCTGAAGCTATGCCTGCTGATGATGATGCTAGAGACCTCTAGGAAAGGTGTTTCCAAGAAGATCTGGCCAAGAGAATAGTAGAATTAGAGTCTAGAGAAAAATTCCCCAGCCAATGTGTGGTGGACAATTCAGACCAAACATCACATTCCATGCTTGAACACACCCCACCTACACATTTCCAAGAGAGTTATCAGGCTGTGCCTGATATTGATGAAGTGCTGATCAAATGGAAGGAGGATAATCATTCGATTCTAGCTCATGGACTGCCTCTTCTTCCACATGTTTTCTCCACCCTGCCCCTTCTCAAGGAAGAACCTATTTTGTAAGAGGCAGGTGAGGAGCAAAAAATCCAATCTACAGTCCTTCAAGTAGTTGTCATGAGTGACAACAAAGAAGAAATCATCATTAATGCTCCTTGTGAAGACCTTATCAGCAATGGAAAAGATGTAAGTCTTGCATATATGTAGATGTTCTGGCAATTCAAAGAGGAACAAATTCATGGTAAGCTCTCTTCCCCTTTATTTGAAAAACTTCCTTGCTATTTTGAAGATGAGGTCGACTACATTGAAGGGCTTGAGTAATAGGAAAATCAAGAGGATATTTTTGAACATCTGGAGGTCCTAATTTTTGAGGAGAAAGAGAGGTCTATATTCTTGGAGGAATGACTTGAAGAAGATAGTTTTAAATAGAGAAGTGATGTTCTATGGGATGAGCAGTCATTTTGTGAGCCCATTTTAGACATCACCAAAGTAAATTTTCTTTAAGAAGGCCAAGAAGAAGTAGACAACGAGTTTGATAGAGTTTTCAATGAGGCAAAGGAAAACAAATTAGACCATGATATATTGCAAAAGAATTGTGCAGATCAAGAGGCTTATGGTGATGAGTGAGTAACCATTGATTTATTAGTGAGGAGCACCAATATCAGGGACTAGCATTTAATAGGCCTCCAAGGACAATTAGAATACATATATATTGGAGGCATGTTTGATTTTGATCCACTCATATTTGAGCCAACTCAGGTGACCGGTAAAAGGAGCAGGTCACCATCTCTTTTTTTCATTCAGCTATGTGCCTGGCACCATAAGTCTTCTCACCAGGAAGGGGACTTGAGAAGTTTTCCATTCAATCATGGAGGGAGGTGAACATTCTTGGTTAGTTGTACATAATAGTTTGTTTTTAGTTTCTTCTCTTGCTTTCCCTAAGTGCAGTTTGCACAGTTAGTTATTTTTGGCCTTGTGTGTTTCCCTTTGCGTGTGGGGGTGAAAGCTTCAGGTGTGATTCTAGGATCTCAAGGGCTATTGTGAACTCTCTTCAAAGTTACCATTTGACTCTACACCCAATGGATATTCAAAGGCAACTGGGTTCTAAGCATGGCATGCATGCTTCCCCTATGAGTCCCCAATCTGTTGACCATTTTTTGCCCAACAGGCCAAAAATTGGTCCCCTCCTATCCCTGTTGTTCTAGGCCATTTCATTTTTTGATTTTGCATGAATATGTTCATATCTACAGACTCTACAAGTCTAAATCTACAGACTCTATAGGTCTAAAGCTATGGACTCTATAGGTTTTGGATTTCTACAGACTCAGCAGGTTAGTCTTTTGGTGCATGGAGAATTAGTTCAAAGAGTTTTGGGTTTTACAAGGCTTCTTCAGGCTCTGGTCTAAAGAAATTTACAAGAAAAGTTAACATATTTGAACCATTGAACCCGTTCAATGCCTTAGTTCAATCAGTTCAAGTTCAATGCTTGGTTCAATCAGTTCAAGTTCAACACAAGGTTCATCGATAAAGTTCATCAACTGGTTCAATGCGCCAGTTTAAGGCTTGGTTCAATGTCATTGGTACACAGTGGTTCAACCATTAAACTAATTGAACCATTGAACTAGCTTTGGCTCAATGGAAAAGGTTCAACGTCAGCATTTCAATAGAGTCCATTGGCCTTTATAAGGAAATCGGTGTGCAATGGCTAAACCTTGAACCATTGAACCTTTTTGGTTTAATGGGTCCAATTCAATGGCTTTGGTTCAATGGAAAAGGTTCAACATCAATAGTTTAATAGAGTCCATTGGCCTTCATAAGGAAATTGGTGTGCAATGGCTGAACCTTGAATCATTGAACCTTCTTGGTTCAACGGGTTCAGTTCAATGGCTTTGGTTCAATGGAAAGGTTCATTGGCTGGCCTTCATAAGGAAATTGGTGTGCTTGATTGAACCCTTAAACCATTGAACCTTTTTGGTTCAATGGCTTGGTTCAAGGGTATACCCCAAGCTGAAGGGCAGTCAAATAGTCAAGATGCCCTAGTGGAGGGCTGACGCTTCAAAGGGAAGAATCGGGTAAGTCTGCTAGTTCATTTGTTTGAAAATAGACTAAGTCCAAATTCCTTCAGACTTTTTGCTTGAAGGAATTCCTTCAGATAAATTTTTTGAAGGAATTCAAACTACTTCAAAATGCTAAGGCAAAGGACCCAGGTGAAATTTCTGCAGACTTTTTATTCGTGGGGAATATACAAAGCCCAGGGGAACAGTCCAAGCCAAACGCAACCCGAGAGGGTGTGCCAACAAAAGGACAAAGGAAGGGAAGGCACAGATGACTATCAGCATGGACCTGATTGCCAACATGGACCCAAAAGACAAAGCAAAGGACATGGGGGCATCCTAGGGCATGTCAAACTTAATGAAATGGTTTAGCTATTGGGTTTTTTAATATGTCAAGTGCCAAACATGGACAAGGAAGAGCTCAAAATGTTGTGACCCACCAATATGTTCACCCAAGGAGCTAAGCAGCTAGAAAAGATAAATTCCAAGTGACAAGGTAGGGAGCAGTCAAGCAGTCCAAGTGGCATAAACAAGGCAATTTATTGCCTGATGGTGTGAATAATAAATGGACAAAGCGAAAAGTAAGGAATGAGTGAGCAGTTAAGTCTAACTGGCACAAATTAGAGAAGTAACTTTGGCAGGTGAAATAGTGCCAGCAAATTGATCATTTAGAATGATAGCAGCCAACAGTGCAACTGCTTTCTCTATTTCACATTAAATTGGAAGGTAAACCATGTAAGTCACCCAAGCAAGAAAAGCAGATTTTGAGCAGGCAAAATGAACAGTCCATTTAATTCCTTGAGTGACTTGTTCTCTTCATGAAGGGACACATATGCCACTTGTAACAGAAGGAGCACCAAATGGGCCTCTTTGCTTCTCATATATATTGGAGACTTGTCATTTTGTAAATATCTTCCACATTTATAAAGGGCATAACTCTGCAAAATTTCACCTGGATCAATACAAATGCAGTTTTTTTACCTCCATTTGGGTACACATTTCAGTGTATGCATTGAATGTTTGCTTGTGTCCAGTCATTTTGTTTTGATGCTCTCACAGGTTCAACACCAGCAGATCTGCTGTCTATAAGGCACCATTGTTGTAACTGACAAGAGAAGAGCAATATTTAGGAGTGAAGGAGTAGAAGAAATTACTTCATAAGTGTGTGTTTCACAACACCTTGGGTGATCTCTATTTTGGATTTTCCATTAAAGCCTCCCTGCTAGTTTTAGCATCTTGGTCCTTCTGCCAAGTATGTAGTGTATGTATGCATTTGTCTAATTTTGAGAGTGGATGTGTGAAGGTAAACCTTTATTTTGGTGCATCGCCTCCTTTAGAGTAGGTAGTTTTTTTTCCATGCATTTATTCTCCCTTTTCATCCCCCCCTTTATTATAGCTATCTATATCTATATTTTTCACTGTCTAAAACAAACATGATGCATCAAAGGGAGCTAGCCCTTATCTAAAGACTCTCCTCTCTTGCTTCACTATCCCATAGGTGAGAGAGGAGTTTCCATGTTGCGTGGAAAAGGCAGAAGTTTAACTTCCTACCAATGGGTGCACTTTCCTACATCAACAATGTTTATAATTGTCACTTCATCATTAAAAAAATATGAAAGCTCCATTCACTAACTTAGATCTACCTACCCTACTTCCTTTGCTAGGACATGACTTTGGAATGAAATTATTTTATGAGCATTGAGAAAATAATACTCGTATAATTAGTCTAGCTCATCCAATTATAATTTTTTACACTAAACAATCATTACATTAATATAAAAAATTTCACAAGATTTTACATCTTTTTTGAATGTATACACCTCAAGTTCTAACTCTTTATAAAAAAATTCATTGGTCCTATTGTATTATGTAATCATGTGACTCATCTTGGATTCTCTCTCAATTATAATTTGGTTCTGGATACCTCTCCATGGGAGCCAAATATGTGATAATTTAGTTTCCATATAACCATTAAGCATCTTGGACCAATATCTGCCCAAAAGCATGACATATGCATCTAGTATGTCCACTACTTAGATGTCAATAAACTATTGAATTCTTAGAACAAAAGTGAATTTCATATGTATTTGGTTAAATATTACCACCGATTTCACCTCTATCTTATCTAGTTGGATAAATTTTCTATTTGATTTTTCCATAGTGAGACCCGATTATTGACAAATTGCATATGGAATAATGTTACTTGAAACACCCAAATCCACAAGATAATTATTTAAGTTTTTACCAAAAAATATGAACTATAAGTAGAAAAGGTGGAGTTTTAGTTTTTTATTTGAAAATGGAAACATGTGCATCAATAGTATTAACATGTTCTTTCTCTCTAGGAGGAGATACTTCTTTTAATAACAATTCTTTTTTATTATAATTCTAAAGAAACTCATACATAGTTATATTTATCTTTGTTCTCTTAAGATCCTCTATAATATTATATGTAGGTTTATTTTGATCTATTAGTTAATCATCCTATGGATGGGTTATGTTGTTCCCAAATCGGTATGATGCTATAGGTCACTTAGGTGGAGGGATATTATCGCTTAAATCCACATCAAGTGGAACATTGGTTTATTCAAAGGAATAAAGGTGGTCAAATGGTTTTGAATTTTTTTCCTTAACTAACAATTATTTCCATTTTATAACTACTTAAAATTATGGACCTCATCAAATTTGTCCTTAGGATCATTATCATCATCAAATGGGAATTCATAAGTATCTACGACTAGGGCTATATTCAATTTTTTCCATCTTGGTTTGAATTATCATCAAGTGTGGGAACTATTTATAAATTGTCCATATCCTTTTATAATATGTTAAAGGTAGCTAAGAATTAATCATAATCTATTTCAAAATGATCATCTATGATTTTTAATCTACACCATGTTGACAAGGCCAAGTCAAGTATGTTCACTAAGTTAGAAGCCTTATTATTGGTATTTTGATTTGTATCATCTAGGGGACTAGGAATATTACCATTGTTAGGCCTAATAGTATAATGTCTATTGGTCCTTTGAAATTTAAAATTACTACTTTGATGTGGGTTGTTTTTAGTTTGGTTTATTTTGTTAGGCACTTTCCTCTACAAATTAACCATGTCATTTGACAATATTTGGACCATTTGATGCAAATTGGCCACCTGAGGTTCTAACCTAATATTATGTTGGTTTACCATTTATGTTTATGGGTTGAAATCTTGTGAAAAAAAATTTATAAATGATGGGATAGATGTGTACATGGTTATGATTTCTATTTTTAGGAATTTTATTAGTTAGAAATGATGGTATAGCTTGTTGACTACTACTTGAAGCACCATAAACCTTCATACTTAGTATAGTAGCAACATTTTTATATGCCATGGGAACTAATTTTTTATTATTAAATATTATAATTTAATAATTTGGAGGCATATATGGTTGACCACTAGGAATGAGGTTCAAGGGAAGTGAATTATACACTAGATTTGTACTTGAATACATAGTTCTTGGGATTGGATTCATTAGAGGAATTTTAAAAATCAGAGCTTCGTTGAGCATGGGTATTTGATTGTAAGAACCTTATTTACACAATGATGGTATTGGTCCTATAAAATACAATTTTTATGCCATATTATGTTTAATATTATCTACTTCATTACAATCTAAGGACAAAAATGTGAGTGTAGCAGGAGTTCTTTTAAGGAACACAGATGTCAATGGGTCAAGGGATCTTAAGTAAGGATGAATAGCTAGACCCTATGATAAGAAGTATGAGTATTTTTAACTATGGTATAACTTGTGAAAAAATAATTAAACATGATAATTGGCTCATTTGGTTCTCTCTATCAAGGATTACACCAAGATTGAGCAAATGGAACAAAGAATGCTAATGAATTTGTGAAAGAGGTAAATCTAAAGAGAGTAATTTGTAATATATTATCATCCAACACACTCTAATATAAAATAACTCAAAAATATATGTAAAAATAGGATATTAATGTTTAAATATTCCATTAATGATCAGAAAGGTGTAGAATAGGCATGTAAATCTTAAGTCTAAAATGACCAATCAAAGAGTAACAACCATTAGCTAATGATAAGGAACAAGAATAACTCCCTCTATCTAAATAAACATAAGCAATCTAGATATATTGTAGGGATAATCCATGTCTATATAAATAATACAAATAACAAGATACAAGTAAAATAAATACTTACACTAATACCCCCTGTAAGCATAACTGAAGTGGGTAGAAGAAATGGGCCCTAACAATAAGGTGCGATGAGGTACCCATGTAAAAAATAAATCTCATAAATTGGAGAAAATAAGAAAACCCATAGGAAATACACCTATAAAAGAGATAAAAATAATAATAGAGGGATAAAAATCCCCAGTATAAGCTACAACTCCCTATAACCACCCTGTATCCTTGAAAGGAGCTCTCTAAAGTGACTATGGATTAGTAGTATATGAAGTAAAAGGTGGATCACCCTAAAATAGTGAATGTGTCAACCAAGTATCTAATGGATATCAAAATAAGGTGTGGTCAATATAAAATCTAGTATATGAGTCAACTTATCCATGTAATGATGGTGAATTTTAAATAGAGTCAAATAAAAAATGTGAAATGCTTTATAACTATATAGAAGACTGCCTGATGTTTGAACAATCTTGAATCATTATACTTTCTCCCCATAATGTTTGAAGTGGACCAGAAGTAGGTGAACCAAGAAATAACTCCTCATTATTTTGAAGGTGAAAATGATATGGTGTAGGTATGTCCCCATAACTATTATATTAATTTATGCTAGATGAAGAGTTTTCAATATTAGATATGAGCTCAGGTTTCAAAATGTCATCAAGTCTAGGCGAGTCTAATACAGAAGAATTTAAAGGAGAGCCATGAACAAAGTGTGAGAATTCATACATTCAATTTTGATGATCAAAGAATCCCACTTCCAATATATCATTATTAATCTCTCTAACATTTGTATCTTGAGTGAACTCAACTCACATGCCCAAACCAAGGTGAGCAATCTAGTAAACTAATAAGAGATTAGTTGAAAGTGAGGGAATAATTAAAAAATTATTGAATATTCTCCACTCACTTTAATAGACCCTCTCCCAAAAACATATGTATAATATTTGTCACCCAAATGAATAGTGGACATGTCATATGGTTAAAAATAATTGATATCAATCTATGAATAATCCATGTGATGTGATGCATTAGAGTCAATGACCCATGTAAGAGTTAGAGGTAAAACTAAAACAAGGGACCTACCTTTAACTTTATTCTCACATTTTTATTTTTCATTTTATTTACCATTATAATTTACCTTTGAGTATTTTGGGGTTGATGAAGAAGGTTTGATATACTCAGAAACACCTATATTATTCTTCTCAATAAGGCTTGTTAACTAGTCAATTTATTTCTTCAAAAATTTGCTTTCATCATGCTTGATTGTGAAATACCCAAACTTCATCCTCTATTTATTAGTCTTTACACTAGGAGAGGAGGTCTCATTTGTTGATTTTTAGGCAAGAGGTTTTTGATCCTTTTTATTCTATTTATTTGAACGCTTCTATTTTACATTCTAAGAAAATAGGGCTTGAGTTTTTGAGGACTTCATTATGCCCATCAGTATCAGTTTATATTTCTCTTGAGTTAATTTGGAAATAAAGGTATCTAAATAAGGCATCTTTCATGTGGTTCTAAGATAACCTTTTATGGCATGAAAAGGGAGATAAACACAAAGTAATTTATACCTAATTTTAAGAGAAGTAATATAATAAGTTGACCATATTTATTATCTATAACACATTTTTTAAAGTAAAACCTTAGATATTTAAACTTAGTGAAGAAATCCTATAGTGTGTCAAAGTCATCTAGGCTCAAACTAATGAGATCATTCTCTATTTCATGACCTCTCATCACATCATGATTCCCAAAGAGTTTTTCTAGTGTAGTCCATACTTCATTAGCTATTTTAGCATATTTAATGTGAAAAATTAAGGAGAATTTAAAAAATCAAGACAACCGTGTGTTTGATCACATCTATTAAACCATTTATTTTTATTTGCATATACTACATGTTAAGTTTCCTTGTTCATAGTTATCCTATACAAGCCTTGTTTTATTAGTGAAATTTTCACATTGTTTTCCATTCAGGATAGTTGAATGTAATGAGAAGTGGAAATGACCAATAATCAATGATGTAAGAAAGGAAATTATAGAAATTAATGTGTAAGAAGAACACACACCAAAACACCCATAGATTTGGTACTTTATAATTTTAGTGCATTTTAAAAAATAGATATTTTTAATAGAATAATAATGGAAAAACATACAGTTTTGAAAAAATTGCACTCATTCTAAGTTGCCTTTCAAAATTTACATTTTTTTAAATTTTTTTACTTAAATGGTTTATTTTAATTAAAATTACACAAAAATTTAAATGCTCATGAATAAATGAAAACAAATCCAGCATTGTATATAGTCATTAGAATTAGAATTGAACTTGGGACCTCTCATAAAGTAATCTTAATCCTTAACCAACTCGTTTATGAACCCACATGTGCATTCAAATGGAGAAGAGTCAAATTCACCTTAAATTTTAAATCAATCTATAAAAAAATAAATTTAATATGAATGATTTAAAAAAATTTAGGGGAAATTATTGACTTAGATTTGTCTGAGTGGTTATATTAATTGAGGCACCATCAGGGAGAGAATAACCCTAGGGTTTGATAAAATAAAATCTTAGGACACCACTTTGAATAATGTAATTATAGAGGATCTTAAGATTCATTATTTAAGCTCAGGTTTATATAGACACACATGTCTATAAATATATTGATGCCTAGGCCTTCATATTCATTGGAGAATGTGATATTTACCACCATTAGAGATGATAAATTTAGGATATTACATATGCCAAGAGACCCTTGAAGGTCGTAGATAGGTCTAAATAAGCCATAGATAAATTTGAGCATGAATGGAAGAGCCATCAATAAATGGTCAACACCCAAGCATGGAACATTATTATAAATAGTGAAGATATAATAAAGGTCTATGTGGAGGAGAAGTGAGCACACCAAAAAAAATAAGAGACTACCAAAGTGTAAGATATATTAGTTATTCAACTAGACATCTTCCTTAAAGGTTTGCATATTTATAAATAAACACATGATATAATTTTTAGAAGTGACAATAGGATATTTCATAAATTAGTCCACATTATGCCAAAGTGAACATTCAAACACCAAAGTAAGTTGTGGGAATGAAAGGACACTGATGTAAGTCCAAGTAGGGTTGAGTCTCAGTAAAGAAGTTATAATTTTCATAAGATATATACAACCAAACCAAGGAAAATATGAATTCTAAAAAAATATATTGGTGTAGGAAATTATATAAATACATAATAAAAATCAATATTTTTAGAAGCATAAACACAATAAATAATTAGACATTCACATTACTATATGATTTAACTTTTTCTAGAATATTGGAGTTTTATTTCTAATTTAGTTAAGGGTTTGATTTAATTAAATCATTAAATAGTTTTGTAATAATTAAGCTACTAATTTATTTAAATTATTGTAATTTTAACCTGTCTAAAAATAGTAATAAGTGAGGAGAAATGTAACTTACCTTAAACTAGACAGAGATGGCTAAGATAGGGTCTAGAATTTACTATGTAGGATTGGGACATTATCATGAATCAGGATTTGGTCTTCATTTTATGAAAGGATATGAGTGCCAAAATAAGACACCATAGGGTTTGGTGATATAGTCCTCTTCTATCCATATTGTCTAGGAGACTTGAGCTTTTTAGGTTCTATCTATTGTCTCTATGTGAGCCTGCCTATGAAATTTTGGATGTTGGATGTCTATGGAACTCCCTATAGAGCTGTTTTAGTCTTCAAACCCTAGACTCCATGATGATTTAACAAAATTTGATAAAGAGGGGGGGTTAGTGTGTGTAATATGAATTGAACATGTATCCACACCCCTTATGTGGGCATGTTGCCTACATACCAATACTCCAAAGAGGGATCAAGCCATATGTAGTTCTCCCACTTTATGTGATTTCTAAAGTTGTGTGTATGAAGATGCAACATGATAAAATTGGGTGTGCTTGAGGTGGCTATGGACTGGTGTAAATATTTAAATAAGCTTGTGGTTGTATTGGATGGTTGTATGCATACAATAGGGAAATATGACTAAATAGTCTTGTTTGTATTCTTTCTTGATTTGTTACATTTAACAACCCCTTCTAAATGAAATTTCAATGGGTTTTTATAGAGATATATTGGTCATGGCTCCAATGTATTCAAGTTAGGATGACAAGAAGAAGGATAAAAACTAGAAGGAAATGATCATTAGAACTAAAAATGCAATTGGAAAAGAGTACTAGAAATGGAATCCTTAGAGTTTGGCACTATAGTCCAAGTTGGAATCTTTTGAATTAAGGGTATGGGACATGAGGGGATGTATTTTTCATATAAAAATATTATTAGAGGAAGAAAAATCACTGTCTGGAAGGCTATGGATGATTGGGAATCAATGAAAAGGTACCTAGTAGGGTCATGAGAGAAAGTAAGAGGGACCTAGGGGTTGGGTATCACAAGCCACACTCAAGTTAACAATTTTCACATTTTATATGACTAAACTATACAAATGTTATGATACCATATCATGGATTGAACCAATATTGAGAAGATGGAACAAATAATGCCAATTAATCTATGAAATTAATAAATCTGAAGAGCTTAATATGTAAAAGATTATCATCCAACACACTCTTATATATAATAGATCATAACAAGATATAAAAATAGGAGAGTAATGTGTAACTATTCCATGAATGATCACAAAGGCCTATAATAGGTAGGTAACTACTAATTTTGAAATGACCAATCAAAGAGTAACATGCACTAACAAATGATAAGGAACAAAAGTAACTCCCTATATCTAAGTAAACCTAATCAATCTAACTCAAGTGTAGGAATAATCCATGTGTGTATAAATATTCATAATAATAAAATACAAGGAAAATAAATACCTACACTAATACTCTCCTAGAAACAACAAAGTGGTGATACATAATAGATGGAGCAATCAAGACCCTGAAGTGATTCATAAACATTGTCTCAAGGTTACCCAAGAGGTAATAGAGCCAATTGGTAAGACTAAATACCAGGATAGGTAGATTCCCAAAAAGAATAGGAAAATAATTGGCATGCTAAGTCCTCATATTAAACCTTGGTTTGGATAAGGGCATCTTTGAATGTCTAGATGTGTTCTTCACTAGTTTAAATTCCATCAGTTATGTATTTTGGATAAAACTTAACCGAGTTCTTAGGTAGGTCATGAGGAATCCCTATAATATTTATAGGGAAACCACCTTAACAAAAACAAGCCATTATATTGGCCATTTTTTTTATTTTGAGGGACAAAAAATGGATTAATAAAAGGAGTGACTATATCTATAGGTGAGCTACTAGATAATTGGATATATTTAGTTTTTGTTTTCCCTTTGTCGGTCATTAGTTTTTTATGTTCATTAAGTTGCAAGAGCTCAAATTCAACTTAAAAAAAATTTGATTTAGTGTTTATCCTCCTATTTTCCAACTTTATTTTTATATAACTTAGTGTAGCCAAATGTTTCTAAAGTGTTTTAGTCTAATCTTTGGATATAAATATTAGCTTTTGTTCAGGACTTCCTAGCATGAAACTTGTTTTTTGGTGTTTTAACATAGCTAAAAAAAATAAGTAGAGGTAACTTTGAGGAATGTTTATCTCTCTTGAAAGGATATTAACAAGACCTCCCCAAGGTTTATTATACTGGTTCTTAGCATACTAGACAAGACAATTTCCCCAATACAAATTGTTTAGAAGGGGACTATTTTGCAATATGAGATTCAAGGGATTCTACCAATTATAACCAATATAAAGGGGGTCTAAGGTTTTCCATCTCTAATCAGAAAGGACAAGTTTAGAAACAACACTAGCATAAACCTACCTTAAATAAAATTCAATGTATTGATATTTGTAAGACCTAAGATTCAAATTATATTAATTGATACCCAAGATATAAACTATCAAACACATAAAAAATGAAAAACTAAATAAAGAAAAGGAGAGAAAAGGATCCTAATACCATGAAGGTGAAGCTGAAGTATATGAATGAACAAATCCCATGAAACCAAACCTTAGTTGAGCCAGACATAGAATAACCACAACTAGAAGGATGATAAAAGATTCTAAGGGGAAGTTTATTGGGAGAAGGAAAGAGAATAACCAAAATAATTATTGTGAAATAAATGACCACCAAGCTTCAAAATACTCAAAATATCAATATTTTCTAATCAATTAACAATAATTGGGATATTTAGTAGTCATTTAATTACAAATTTTACTAGCATAACTACTACAATTAAAAAAAGATAGAGATCAATCTAGGAAAGTAAAATAATCTAAAATGTTTGGGATAACTATGTTTAGTATTGTAATTCATAATGGTCCAACCCATATTACATTGATTTATCAATCATTTATAGCCAATCCTAATTCAAGATTCAAATTTATCCCACTAGTGGGGTAGTTATAAAATTTTGTCATGATTCGAGAGGGTGGTTAAGAATACCTAAAAAATCTACCATATAATCCATGCCCATTCAGTTTTAGTAGATACCCATGTTATTTTAAAACTAAATTATTGTCTTATATGCTTTGCATGATTGAATCCCCATTCCATCATAACTTATGGTCACCCTTTGTCCAGATCAAATACTTTTACCAATAGTCATTTGCACATTTGTGAATTATAGTTTTCATTGAAGTCTGCTATCTTTTTTCATTTATATTATTTTTAGATGTAACATTTTATTTTTAGGGTTGAAAACCTTGATGGGCTAGATGACCATTGAATTTGGACTCATGTGTTCATGTATTCATTAGGTTTCACGTGGTGATGTCCTCACCACTACTCAGTTTACCTTATTTATTTTCATGTGATCATATATGTTTCTTCATCCTTAGGGTCATAGGATGATACCATGTGGCATCATCTTGGTGATCTGGGACTTCAGAGCTCTTTTTTTATTAGGGTTATTTGTGATCAACTTCCATCAACCATCAATCTAGGATATTAATAGTTTGTGGCCTTTGGGCATAATTTATTTATACCTAGGTCATCAAGCCCTAATATGTATCCATGTGGTGACACCTTGGGTCTTTAGGCTTTAGATGTTGCCTTTATAAACTATCATCTTTTGGAAATTATTGATCTAAGATATCAAATACTCGATGGGCCTTTGGGGATCTTGACTATCTTTGGTTTCTCAGGGGTCCTGAGTTTTCATGATCATTATACATGGCATGATCTCAAGGACTTTAGGTCCTTGGGACTTAGAATTTATTAATTAATTCCATTTATGATCTAACCCTACAATCATATCATGTGGTATAATCATGAAGTTTGGGGCATTTCAAACACTTAGTTGCATTTTCAAATAACTTTATTTTAGTTGTAACATCCTTGGATGGTTGACACTTGGAGTATATACATTGAATCATTTAAACGTACACATTTTAAAATAAAATGACGAAGTCATAAAACCATTGAGAGAAATCAAATGGAGGAAAATATGATAATGAATTTAGAATTAAATAAATATTTTGCATTATAACTTGAAACATTTGCATATACAGAGATATTTAAGTAAATAAGACATTCTACATTTAAATGTTTAATATATTAAGATGAAGATATTGAATTTAAACTAGAAGATAAATTTAGATAAATACATATTATTTAGTTCATTTTTATAGCTTTGTGTTTTATATGACTACCAAATTTAAGCCAATGACAACTACCATGTGTCAAGATTTCATTAGTTCATAAACCCAACCTTAATGATTTACTGATAGGGAGACACTTATCAAATTTATGTGAGGTGGTCTGATGATTTCATTAGGTTCACATGGATGCCCCTCATTCATCTATCTATGGCATTTAATTCATGAGATGATGCCATGTGTCATCATCCTAGCATTTCAAGTTCTATAAGATAAAACATGATTGTGCCACATAGAATGATTATGGGGCATTTAGTTTATCACTAAGGAATAAGCTCTCTTCCATGCTTTAAGATACTAATATCATGTCACATGTCATGATATTCAACCTTCATTCCTTGAATATATCTTGGTATTCAACATGATTTTAAGCCCTACAATCTTGAGATCATGCCATGTGGCATAATCTTAGGGTTTCAGGCATCATAGATATCTTGGTCTTGAAAATTCCTTTGAGCCTTGGGAATTTGATATCATGCCATGTGGAATGATCTCAAGCCTTTGGGCCTTAGACATATCTTGGTTTTTGACTTTCCTTCAGTATGTTACAACCCAAGTTGTTGATCCAAAGCTTGAATGGTTGGTGGGTAGTTGAGGGATCTTTAGACTTGGCTAACTATATATATCGAGATAAAATTTCCTCAATGGTGACACCTATCACTATCTTGAGGAGGGAAAGCTAAAATACTTAGTAATTTTTGGATGGGATAGTCCTTAATTAAACATGATGGGGACACATGTCTTCATTACATGAACCTGGGGAAACTTTGAGCTTCATAATTTTTCATTAAAAAGACTAAGGAAATAACGAGCACAAAAAATATAATGAAAAATGCAAATAATAGAGACCATAAGGAAATCAAGAAAGGACTCATTTGATTTGAAAGTATGAATATCCATCCAAAAATTCAAGGAAAAAGATCTAGCAATTAATTATTGGTATTAAATTAGATATTTTAGACTTATGCCAATGGCAGCTTGAATAAGCCCCAAGTTAAATTGAATGGAAATATAGAAAAGATAATTTCACTTTGCAAGATTGACTTATACCACTTTAAAGGAATAAACATAGGTGATAACAATGAAATGGCCAAGCATATAATAAATAAACGATAAATCTAATAAATTTTAAATGAAATTAACACCAACTCAAGTACAAATATACAAGGTGAATAAAATAACTTCTCAAAAAGACAAGATTAGACTCAAGAGAAAAAAGAGATTCTTTGATTTTAGTGATGAAATAGAAGAAACAACACCACTATTAACCCATACTAGCTGATTTTGTCTTGAATATTAATGTGTGAAATTTAGGATATAGGATGCCCATAAATATGCTTAGAGGGATTTTTAGTGATTTAAAACATTTATGGGCATCCTAGATCTTAAATTATATAGTCAACAATAAATTTTATATAGTTTTGACTTTAGGCATGAATTAAACCCTATGATTCATTGGAACTTATCAGAGTTCACCTTGAACCCCATTGAGAGTTTGGATGAATTATTTTAGCCAATGTTTACTTGAACCCACCTATTTTTAGTTGTGTTTTTATTATATTACTTGGTGTTATGGGGAATTTTGGGTTCATTTAGAGAGCGGTAGGTTTGTTTGAGATATTGTAGGTTGATTGGAGTGAGTGTGGCGAACATGGTCACATGGTAACCATGCATCTAGTTGTGAATTTCCATCGATGTTGTTTAGACATGTGAGTTTAATTTGATACACTAAATGTCTCATTCCTAAATATGGTTAATAGTTGGGCATTATATTTATGTAGAATGCAATTTATACATTTTTAAAAATGGCTTATTTTTGTTTCATTTTAGTCATGAAATTTTGGGCATGAAAAATGGGTATAAAAACATGGTTTCAATATCAATAGCTATAGGACACATTTGATCTTTTTATCTTGTCATTTCTTGGTAGATTTTAATTTTTGTTAACTTTGGGTTTTTTATTACTAATTTTATCTAACATTCATCTTTCATGTGTAGTATAACTTATAAGGGATGTATATTTCTACACTATGATACTGATAATCCTATAGATCTATCTTTAGTTTTGAAACAAATGGTATTCTTCAATTAAAAAATACTTTAGGTCATGAAACATATGCATGAAACACTATAAGAGAGATTTCTAGATGTACAAGATTTTTATGAGGGGAACTATTCACAACCATCTTAAGGTATATAGAGATTAGCTGAGGGAGAGATACAAAGGACACATATCTTGATAGATTAAAGAGTACAAGGAGATAGATAAAGGATAAGATCCTTCATCCCTCCATAGTCATGATTAGAGGGAGATATAACATATTATCAACATAGAGAGGAACATCAAAAGAGGTGATATTATGAACATAATTGTAGATTAACACAAAGATATTTGATCAATGAATTGATCTGACTCCAACCACCTACTTTTAATGGCATTCAAGAGGGTTTTGTTACTAAAACATGGCTAACTAGTGTTTATGCATGGTTCACCCTATATTATTATGACTCCAATGGTAAATCCCATTTGGCTACACACCTTATAAGAGGAATATGGAAGATTTTATGGGAGTCCAAGGATAAAATGATCCATTTAACCTTATCCACCACTATTTTGGATATATTTTAAGAAATTATTAGAGAAAACTATATTTCACTGAGAAAACTATAATGAGGAATTGAATCCCAAATGCAAATATCTGGAGCTTGCCAATGGAACTAATGTCACTTAGTCAATATAGAATTTACATAGGAGATCATGAGTATATTTAATTAGAATATATTTATCTAAATATATCTAAGCCTATGTTATCTTTATAAATCACCTAGGGTCTCATGAGTAGCTAAGGGATAGGGACTTGAGGTTGAAAAAATTATATGCAAACAAACTCATTAATACCAATCACCTTAGTTTTTTAAATTTTAATTAGATATATAAAATCTTTAAAATACTATCAAATAAATTTGACTCCATTAGGTGCTCATACAAACAAACCTAAACATGTAAATATTGAACAAATCTATACCAAGTTAAAACAAACATAATCTATGAATGAACACTATGAACAAAGTGGAATAAAAATTGTAGATATAGTGAACATGATGGAAAGAAGAAAGTGACGTAAGTGAATGATGAATTCCATCAAGTTCACATATGTTTTTCACTACTAGATCATTAACATAATGCAAGAAAGATGTATAAATGAACAAATGAGTTTGCACATGGTTTTTGTTGCATATCCTTTATTTGTACTATGTTTACAAAAACAAAAAAATGGAAGGATCACAAACAATACAATAAGGTTTCACATGGTCTACACTACTTACCTGTTGCCTTATTATACTTCAAAAAATAAAAAAAATGAATGAGGTGAAGGTAAGAGAGGCTTCTTTCAAAACATGATTTTATACCAAATATTGGGAAACCTCCATATCTAAAGATATATTAGGATTAATAAGGTTCATATTAACATATTTTATTCAATAATGATAGGAAAATTTGTATAAAATAGTTGGTCCTATTTCATAGGAAACCAACCTCATATCTAGCTCTCAATCTTATCTCCATTCCTATTTTATTCACTATAATCTCTCTATAGTGTTAATGGGAGAATATGAGTAAAAGGTGCCATATTAACATAACAACATGTCAACAGTCTACATGGTGCCATCACAACATAAATCCATGCTAGCCATCTACTTGGTTAGCATACACAAGATACTTAGTCAACAACTATATTCCATTTTGAATAGATTACATGGATTCAAGTTTTTCTAACTAGGGAAGCCTATAATGAGGTTATATTTGTTGAATATTCCAAATTCATTTTGTTGTAACCATGTGCCTAAGATTTTTAAAGTGCATTATGTATATATGGAATCTATGAAGAGTTGCAAAGGGTTAGACATTGAATAATTAGATTCTGGATCCATGTACTATAAAATTCTTGTATAAGTATAGTGTAATGAGTTGATCCCTATGAAGTAATTATCAATTTATATGATTGTGTAATTAAATTCATTCTATAAAATTTTCACAAAATTTAATATTTTCTATGATAATAATACATTATATATAATATTTTTGAAGTATTTGGCTATCTAAATTATGTAATAGTTGATGAATCTATATTGTTAAATGAAAGAATTCATTGAGAATCACACCAGTCTAAATATTTATGATTTCTAGTAATCCTCCTATAGGCCATTAGGAATATATGTTTCTATTAATTAAGATCTTATTACCTATCCCACATTTGTCCTCATAATTAGAAAGTTCTAGGAAACTGGGAACCTTTGCTAACAATGGTGCGGTGAGCATGAAATTGTTATGCGTTGCTAAAGAAAGGATATGCTCTATTGGTTACCAAGTTATAGGGCTTTGGAAGAATGGTGGGATAAGAAAATATCTAATTTCACATAAAGAGAGATGAGAAGGATAGGGTACACCAAAAAGGAACTCATAGAACATCATCCATATGGTGATGCACAAAAAATCTTCTAGTGTGAATTTTTGAGCCTACTTGCTACGTGGACGAAAAGATTAGAACATTTTTATCTTAAAACTAGATCTACATCTAAAGATTAGTGGATTGATGATGTAATTAAATAATTATAGAGCCTTGAGGTTTCTTGGACCCATGCAATCAATCACTAGATATAAACCACTATAGATAGATATATATCATAGTTTGTAGTTTATAGTTATATTAATTTTGACATTGTACAAGATTTATTCATGTGGGGAACTAGAGGAAAGTTTTTGTAGTGAATACCAATTTTTATAAAGATGTTGGTCATTGAAAAATCCATAGTTCCCTACCCATTCATGATGGAGTAGTATTTTAGGTCTATGGGGATGTGTAAGGTCAAGATGTGAGAGGGTACATAGCTGATCAAGAAAGATAGATAATAGAAACCAGATGAGGAGACCAGATGAAAGGGACCATAAGAAGCTTGTGGGTATAGAGTGAGAATTATAATAGAAAAAGAGGAGGAATATATTAGGGACTTCACAAGTGATTATGATTAGAGGTAGAGGTATAAGTAATATTAGATATCAAGTATTTGTAGGAGATTGAAAGTAGTAAGAATGAGTTAATGAAAGGATAGGAGAGAAAAGAGTTGATGAGCGAGAAGAAGGACCCAAGATTAGTGAGATTTAAGAGCAAGTAAATAATTAGGTATAGGATGATGATAAAGGAAAAATAATAGAGGAAGGTAGTTTAATATATGATTGTAGATCATAGTCACTCAAGGAGACAATTTTTACCTTCACAAGAGATTTGACTAATTTTGGAGGTACAATCAATTGTAGGCACAATAATGGATCACTTTTATACATAAGGAGAATCAAACAAATATATTTTTCACCACCAAAATACACATCCCTCGAGCCCATATTTTATATAAATACCCCTATTTACATTTAGCCATAGAGATTTGAAAGTTAGAGAGAGCAGGAGATTGAGGAATCAAGAAGTATCAAATAATTAGTAGATTCAAACTTTGAAATAACCACATAAGGATTCATCAAAACATAGAAGAATTATTTAAAATAGGTAAAGACTCATTTGACTAACCCCTTGTTGATTGAACATGTTGTTGATAGGGTGTCATAGATTGAAATTTTTGCTGAGGAGAATAAAATGTGAACATACACCATTATGGAGATTGAAGATGAGTTAGAGGAATTTTCATCACTTGAGTGATATCCATCCCCTCTAAAATCTCAAGAATATTTTATATTTTTGTAAGGTTTCCCATTTTCAACAAATACACTGGCACTTGGAGAGAGTCCCACTAGGTCTGTAAGACCATCACTATAGACATCACTAGTGATCACTCCTCCTCAAGTGATGACATGACTTATGACACCAATAATTTCTAAGATATGAATTCCATAAATGACAGTATCATTACCACAATTTGGAGGATCATAAATAATGCTTCCTTTACAACCAACCCTAGGTAATATGGGTTTATAACTAGGTTCCTTTATCACATTGACATCCTATGATTGAAATATGGATCCAAAGAAATACTTACTTACATGTGACATGAAATGGTAGGATAAATTAATTATAGATGAAAATATTTGTACTTGGTTAGAAAGAGCATTGGAGTTCATGTTCCATAGAGAATCAGGAACAACAAGTTTTGATGATGTGTAAAAATGGTTGGTTACAGTGTTCAAGGTTAAGAAAATCACAAGACAAACCATAGAAGACCTAAATGAAATCCATCAAGATCTAAGGGAAACTATTCATGATTATGACCACATATTTTTTGATGTGGTTAAAATTTTTAAATTTACATTGGAAGATAAAGATAAGGCTACTTGGTTCGTTGAAGGACTATGACCAAAGATATAATTTGCAATAACACAAACTAAGTTTACTAGTAAAATAGAAACTAGAATAGCCACAGTACAAGTGAATCAAATAGAAGAATATGGTATTATGATATAGAGAAAAACATAATTATAAATCACACTCTAAACTATTTTTCATATGTTAGAGGCTCCATAAAATACTGTTGAGCAACCTATAATTAATCTCTATTATATTAAGTGCAGTAAGGAAGGCTATCATAAGAATGAATGCCTAAAATTACATCTAGATTTTTATGACATATATCACATAGTGGGACACTCAATAACTCATTTTCACTTACAATAATAGTATGTAAGAAATCTATAAAGTAGGTACTATAAATTCTATAAATCTACTAATCATGAAGAAAAAGGATTGTAAGGCTCTACACGAATTGAAGGAAGACATTAATAAGAATGTCTTTATAGTAGCTTCATACCAAGTTCCAGTGACATCACAAGATATTACAAGAGAGAAACCACTCCCATTAGTATAGCATAGGCTAGGTTGGCATGGGCTTAGAATACACAACCATTTGAACCACAATAATTACCTAGTGGATTTCAAGTTGTGAAACCATTACATTATGCTTACCAATCTATCTAGAATCTTGTGCTTCCTTAGGAATAAAAATTTATCTAGGCTCCACATATAAACCAACCTAAATATGGTGGTTATGATAATCAATAGTACTATCAGAGGTGGAATATACCATAGGACAAAATAAACTTTAGGCTACAATAAGAAGATAGATGGGGATATCAAGTGAATAGAGGTGGATTCAGAGATGGATACTATAGTGGTATATAATGAGGATGTGGATATTATCCTAGAGGCCCTATTAGATACTATTTATGTGGGGAACCTAATCATGAACAATAGCATTACCCCATAAATCCAAAATGATAAGCCTATTATGCATACTATCGAGTATCTGAATAACATGATACTCATGACCACCCTATTTTAGAAACACAACATGGAGAGTGAGCTATGTAGAATTTAAATTGAGTTGGTTCTAAGCTCAACCATAATGAATTTATTGAAGTAATAACAAGAATATAGTATGCACATCAAGTATTACCTCATTTAGAGATGCTAATATATTTTGGCATATGAAAAGCTAAAGTAGATACCTATCCATAACTAGTAAAGGAAAAGGGACTCATGAAGGAATCCATGGAAATTATATAGATTATTCAACATCAAGGTTCAACTATAGTAGATGAATCCATACTTGATGCATAGATGTATGGGTCGATTATGTGAATCATGAAACAATAAGGGGTTGTAATAAGATCGATAGACTTGATGAAATTGATTAATACTCTATGAAATTAAGATATATCATAAAATATCACTAATCTCTTTCACAATCTAATCAGATTGTTAGGATCCTACTGCCCACTAAGGACACACTTGATTACCTTTGTATTAGCAACTAAACATAGAATTTAACCAGAATGATAAGTAACTAGAAATATGAAACAACACAAAATATGAGAGACAATACCCAATTGTATTAATAATCATTCAGAAGAAAATACAATAAAGAAGATGCCACACTTCTTCTTCCCACACCTCTAGAGCTCTCACACTTCTAGGGTTCACTTGTAATTCTCCTTCAACACTTCACTCTCTCAATTACGATCACAACAATCAACTCAAACATAGAGTTGTTGTTCACCTCCACCAGTTAGTAATAATGTTGCCAGTACACCAAGCACACAATCATACTCCAAGTAGATCTCGCTTGAACCTACAACACCCTACACATCAACAGACCTTACTTACCATGTAGATATCTTTACATCATGAATAACCCTTGTCCTTGCCTCACCAAGTCCTTATGATTCTTCAACCAGTACCCCGATGGATCTTCTACCAGAACTTGCACAACCTGCAACTCTATCTGATCATACACACTCATCACCCCTTTAGAACTAGGAGAAGCTAATCCCTGCTCTCTTCTACAAGCCCTCTTGGCTATCTAGCACTCTTGCTCTCTCTCTTTTAAAGGAGCTAATCTTTGCTCTCACTCTAGTACAATTTTACAATATAGCCCATGAGTCTATTATATAGATCTCATGCATATAATAATTAGACTTTCTTAATTACAATAATTAGACACGCAACTCCAAGACTATAATTAGCCTTTTATATGCAAACTAACTATCCAAAAATAGACCATTTCTCGACCCACATGTAAACGCATGCACAAACAGGTTGTCAACATCAGCTCCTTCTTGATTGATGTTAGCCAACTTATAACTACCGTCAGTTGCTTCCACACTGTAATATGACTGAGGTCAGTTGATTAAACTGATGTCAGTTGCCCTGAAACTTGTTTTGCAACTCAACAACCTCTACAACTCTCCTCCATGTCTGCATCAGTGAAGCTTTTAGCTCCACAACATAACAATCTCCCACTTGGAGATAAACAACTGCACTATACTTGTACTTGTACACCATCTAATTCATTTCTTGGCTTGTATCCCTCTTCAAGTTCAATCTTGAAGACCAACCACCACACAACTTGTGGTGCACCTCCTGTCATCCAAGTAACCTACCACATCTGAACATATAAACCCATGTAGTGAAGACCTTGACCCTGCATAACATGTTAACCTGTTGCTAGTCCCTCTCAGATACCTGAGAATCTACCTTCCCTAAATTGGCTCCAAACTCTCTGACAACTCCCACTACTTGGGAAAACTTAGGTCTACACTCGGCCTCATGTGATTTCAAACACTATTCTAAGCTCAGCTTGAACTGTCCAGCCCTTGGTGTGCTTATTGGTTCTACATCTTGTGTATTGAACCCCACCAACACCTTCTTCACATCAGCTCCCACTGGAGACAAAATCAACCTATGATCTTCCATGTCTCTTATGATTACTCTTGCCAAAGAATTTTGGTTATCCAAATCCTTCATGGCACACCACTGAACTAACCTTACCTTTAGCTCATCAAAACCCTATATATCTGAACCTGCACCAAGCATACCATCCACATACAGTAATAGGATAATGTTACGACCATCATCCACTTGGTAAGACAAACATAATGGTTACACTGACATTGACTGAAGCCCTGCTTTGTCATCCACCTGTCAAACCTGTACCACTATCCTGTAGCTTCCTCAAGACCATATATCCTAGCCTTCTATCTCATGTATCCATCCACTCTCTTCTTTAACCTAAGAATCCATTCATCTTTCAGTACTTTCATCTCAACTGGCAACTCTACCAAATATCCCAGTTGGTTCTCTTTTGAAGAATTCATGCCATACTCCCACTGTTTCCTAGATTCTACCTGCATTGCCTCTTCACGTCTTCCTAGTTCTTGACCATTAGTAAGAAAGAAGTAAGAAGGTGAAAAATGAATATGAGGTCCACTTACCCTTCCAGTCCTCCATATGGGCATTTGAGACTCCTTGACAGCTTGTTGTCTGCCCAACATCTGTTCTAGTGACCGATCTTGGCCATCTCTGAATCTACACCCGACCAACATCAGTTCCATGTGATTGACCCTATCTGTTGATGTTGGTTCCCTAACCGACACTGATGTCCCTTCTGCCGATGTCAGTTCCTGTATGACTGACATCAGTTTTTACTACCCGACACCACTGACTCTACTGATCTGCACATGACCGATGTTGGTGCTTGTCTATTTGACGTTGGTTCTTCCTAACCAATGTTGGTACCTATGTTTGCTTGTGAGTGATGGCTTTTTACTCGTGAGCTCCTTTTGGATCAAACCCTTGTCTATATCAACACAACCCTGCTCAGAATAATTTAGTCCCCTCAGCTGATCTCTGTCTGTCATCTCCTCCATGGACACCAAAGCTTTCTAGTTCTTAAGTTTGTCAAAGATATCTATCTTCTACTTAAGAACATGCATTCCCTTCTTACATATGTGACCAAGCCTATAAATCCATATCTTTGCAATAAAAGGTGAATCAATAATATAAGTAGATAGATAAAGGATACCTACTTTTTTACCACCATCTAATTCAAGTGCATCCACTGTGAGAGTTACTGTGCATCTCTCATCACCTAAATTTCCTAAAGAAATTAGACTCATCTCCAAGATTGGTACCTGCATGACCTCATTCAACACTCGTGTGTTATCTATCTGTAATTTCAGCTTCACTTCCCCTTTGCCAATACTATGACAAGGCTCACCAACCCCTCTAATTAGGGCTACATGGAAAGAGGCAATAGAATCTATAAACCAAGATTCTAATTTATCTAAGAAACATCCCAGAGCATCTTGTGTAACAACACCTGCAACATCTGCTTCTTCAGTTCCTTCATGCTGATCTGCTACCAACCAACAATTTTTCTTTACCTGCTCTTTCTTTCCATAACACCGTAATTGATCATTTGTGCCTTTAAATTCCTCCATTCTTAGTGTACTTTATTCTATCATTTCTATACTCCCACTCAATCATAAACCCCTGAGAGTGACCTGTAATCAAACACAAAACCTGCTCCCTGCAACCTTAGCTCTGATACGACTTGTCAGGCGTCTAGAACAACAAACATGCTCTGATACCAACTATCAGGATCCTACTGCCCACTAAGGACACACTTTATTACCTTTGTATTAGCAACTAAACATGGAATTTAACTATAATGAGAAGTAACTAGAAATATGAAACAACACAAAATATGAGAGACAATACCCAATTGTATTAATAATCATTCAAAAGAAAATACAATAAAGAAGATGCCACACTTCTTCTTCCCACACCTCTAGAGCTCCTACACTTCTAGGGTTCACCTATAATTCTCCTTCAACACTTCACTCTCTCAATTATAGTCACAACAATAAACTCAAACACAAAGTTGTTGTTCACCTCCACCAGTTAGTAACAACACTGCCAGTACACCAAGCACACAACCATACTCCAAGTAGATCTCCCTTGAACCTGCAACACCCTGCACATCAACAAACCTTACTTACCATGTAGATATCTCTACACCTTGAAGAACCCTTGTCCTTTCCTCACCAAGTCCTTATGATTCTTCAATTATTACCCCAGTGGATCTTCTACCAGAACTTGCACAACCTACAACTCTATCTGATTATACACACTCAGCACCCCTTTGGAACTAGGAGAAGCTAATCCCTGCTCTCTTCTACAAGCCCTCTTGGCTATCTAGCACTCTTTCTCTCTCTTTTGAAGGAGCTAATCTTTGCTCTCACTCTAGTACAATTTTACAATACAGCCCATGAGTCTATTATATAGATCTCATGCATGCAATAATTAGACTTTCTTAATTACAATAATTAGACACACAACTCCAAGACTATAATTAGCCTTTTACATGCAAACTGACTATCTAAAAATAGACTAATTCTTGACCCACATGCAAATGCATGCACACATAGGTTGCCGACATTAGCTCCTTCCTGACTGATGTTGGCTGACTTATAACCGATGTCGGTTGCTTCCACACTGTAATATGACCGACATCGATTGATCAGACTGACATCGGTTGCCCTGTAACTTGTTTTCCAACTCAACAACCTCCATAACTCTCCTCCATGTCTGCATCAGTGAAGCTTTTAGCTCCACAACATAACACAAATGTACATAGAAGGGAAAGGAAAGGCCTGAGAAGATGGTTTGGTATGTTAAGATAAATGAGCCATGGGATGTTGATGCCAAGGTTGATATAGAGATAACATGTTATGAGATACCAAATGTTGTGTTTGATTTAGGGAACATCATGAATATGATTTCATGATCTACCTAGGAGGTGATTGGAAGACCATCTTTGAGTTACAACCCCATAAACCTTATTTTGGTAGAATATGGTAGGATATAACCCATAAGATGATTGGAATATGTGGAGATTAAAGTTTCAAATTTAATTTTACCTGGTGATTTCAAAGTAATAAATATGAAGACATATGAAATGCATTACCCAGCTTTATTGGGGAAAAAGTGGGCTTATAATGGATAGATGACCATCAACATAGTAATGAATCAAATAGAGTCACAACAAGATGGCCATATTATCATCATCCCCCTTAATAGAGATGTTAAATAATACATAATTCCCAGGGAACCTAATTCTCCCTATGTAGTGAAATGAAATAGGTGGATGCAAATTGTGGTATATAGTGTACTTTATATATAATTAAATATACTAATGAATTGGTACAAATATATTTCAAAAGAGCTAATAGCTACCAAATTATGTGATAAGCATTCTTTAAAATCTTTGAATATTTCCATAGAAGAAGAAGATGAAGTGTGATCTCTATCTATTCACTTACCTACATAGTCTGATATAGAGACATTATATCAAGTTGGTTCTATGGAGTGTGACTACATTGACCCTACTCTGAAAGGTATACTTTCATGGGATCGATCTTCTTTTATCAGTGGTGATTTTGATACTTACTTGATCAATTGGGATCAAAATGGTCATGAGCTTAAACCCTTGTGTATGGTTATATCGCTGATTGGTAAATTCCCTAGTACTTTTCCACTGAAGACATTGGTAAATTTATAGTATGATTCAAAATTCATATACTAGATGATAACAAAAGGGTAAGTGTTCTCAAATATGCAATGAAAGGAGTTATATCCAACTGGTGGGCAATACATCATAGTAGTAGTAAAACATGGGTAAAAGTGTGCAAATTGTTTATCACACAATTTCAATTACCTGAGGAAGTGTAAAAGGAATGGCCTATGTTTCATGAAGGAGAATGTCCCCAAAACCATATTCAGTAGTGCATTGAAGTATGGATGGCTAAAAAAATCAACTTGAAGTATTGGCCACATTGTTTTATCTACACATTAGGGGGTTTTCCTATTACTTGGTACATTCACCAAGAATGTTGTACAGAGACACAACATTGGATTTAGTTGAATAATTATTTTATTCATACTTTTATATTTGAAAGTGACAATCCACTTGTGAGTAGTGTGTTAAAAAAGATGAAAATGAGTGAAAGATCTGCACAATGACCATGCTTCATAGATAGAAGAAATGGAGGCTTATTAACTTATTGATGCTATCACCATGGAAGCTAATCATAGTCAACAAGACACTTGAGATCTCATTGACACTGCAATTATGGAGACCTTATGTAGAGGAAAAGCAAAGATGGGAATTCATCCTTGTCATAATATTCAAGAAGAGTCTATTGATGACCCTAATTCAATTACTGAGGATTCTTTATAACTCAAAGTTTTTTGAGCCTAAGCTAGACTATGAAATATTACCTAAACCTTTGGATGTAGAAGATAAAGAAGACCGATTGAGATAGATACAATTTATAGAACAAGATGGTGAACAGGCCATCAAATAGTCCATTATGGAGGGAGAATGCCAAGTATATTAGGTACCTCTAAAGGAATAAATTATGAACATTGGGTCTAAAGCAACCCCAAAATTGGCACATGTTGGCAACTATTGTGAATAACAAGACATTTTGGAAGCATTGAAACTTCTCTAGGATTACGTAGATGTGTTTCCAACTATTTTTATAGGAAGTCAAAGGTGTGGATCCTTCTTTAAGGGAAATGCATATAAAACTCAAGGAAAGCACATGAATTATTAAGAAGAGGCCATATCATCTTAATCCTAACATGAAATGAAATTTAAATCTAAATTAGATTGTATTCAAAATATATGAATAATATTTCCCATGGAAAAAGTGGACTGGGTAACTCCTCTAGTCGTATAGCCAAAGAAAATAGGCAAGATTCATATCTGTAGAGATTATCACATCTTAAATGATGCATTAATTAATGATCCCTTTCTAATACCATTTACTAATGAAGTGTTAGAATTTATAGCTATACATGAGGTGTATTCATTCACTGATGGATTTAATGGGTATCATTATATACACATCAAATCTAAGGATATAACTAAGATGACATTTGATATAGAATGGGGATCATTCACATATAACATAATTCCATTTGTTCTAAATAATACACCTATGGTTTTGTTTAGGGCTATAGTAACTACATTCAAGGACTTTATTCATGATTTTTTTGAGGTATATTTGGATGATTGGGTAGTGTTCTCATTATTGAGAGAATTTATCAAAATTAAGACTCATGTTGGAAAGATGTAGATCACTTAAAATTGTGATTAACTTAAAAAAATGTTTATTTTTCACAATATTTGGTGTTCTTTTAGGCCATGTAGTGTGAAATAAGGGAATATTGGTGGACCAAGTAATATTGTAGTGATAGTGAGTATGCCACCACCAAATTCCTCAATAGAATTTTGATGTTTTTAAGACATAGGGTATTATCAAAAATTCATAAAAATGTATGTATTTTTTCTAGCTCCAATGGAGAAATTATTGCATAAAGGTGTTCCTTTTGTATGGATAGAAGATTTCCAAATAACTTTTATAGATCTAAAACATTCGTTGGTTACCACACCGATCCTTATTTTTCCTAACTAGGGTAGAATTTTCCATGTACATGTGGATGCATCAAGCACCATAGTTGGTGCAATACTTGCACAGTCAGGTAAAGGAGGCTTAAACCATCTAAGCCATTTTTCAAGCCAAAATCTATCTATGACTGAGAAGAATTACACCATAATTGAAAGGGAATCTCTAGTAATTGTATTTTACTTACAAAAATTTAAACATTATTTTTTATCTACCCCATTTAAATTGTTTATAGATCATCAAGTTATATGATATTCGATAAATAAGTCATTACTGGGAAAAATGATATCTCATTGGTTGATGCATTTCTAAGAGTTTTATTTTTCAATCAATGTTAAACTAGGATGGGAAAACATTGGTCCTAATTATCTCAATAGATTGCATAATGGTGAGGAAACAAAGTATATCCTTGATGAGTCTATTGATCCTCATTTGTTTAGATTTTCTATGATTCTTAAAAAATTGGTAGAAATCACATAGTTCTTGGAACAAGCAACATTACCCATGAATTACACTAAAAAAGAAAAGAAGCACTTCTTGACCAAGGCACTTACTTTTAGTAATATAAATGAATTTCTTTATCATATGGGGAAAGATGAGGTTTTATGATGAGTATCATAAGAGCATGAATGACCACAAGTCCTAGAAGAGGCACATTAGGGAATTTTAGGTTGACATTTTGTAGGGGAAGCTACTACAAAGTGGTATTTTGTGTCCACATCTTTTTGAGGATGCATAGAGGGTTTACAAATAGTGTGATGTCTACCAATGTATGGGTAAACCCACTCAGAGGGATGAAATGCCTCTTCATGTCATACTATCAAAAAAACCATTTGAATAGTGGGGAATTGATTTTATTGGCCCCATTAATCTAGAAAGTAAATGTAGTAATGCCAGATACATAATCACTATGACTAATTATTTTACTGAATGGGTAGAGGTTGATACTACATTGAGATGTGGAGCTAAAGACACTACTAAGTTTTTGTATGAGAACATCATTACTTGGTATAAGTTCTATTGTGATTAGTAATTGATCAAGGTAGGATTTTTTTGAATAAGACTGTCAAGATACTAATATAAGAATTTATGATTTACCATCATAAGAGCACAACATATTTTTAAGTGAATGGGCAAGTAGAGGCAATGAAAAAAGTGCTTGAGAAGATACTGACAAAGGTTTGTGATGTTAAGAAATATGATAGGGAGGATCGAATTCCTATAGTACTCTAGACTTACCATAATAATTTTAATTGTACATCAAGGTTTACTCCATTCCAATTAGCTTATGGGATCAAAGCTATTATGCCTATGTAATATGTCATGCCTAGCTTGTGAATTACCAATGTAATGAATCTTGGTGATGCAAAATCACTGAAAAATTAGTTGTTGGATCTCAACTACATGGATGAAGATAGGTGCAGAGCTATTCAAGCCTAGGAAATCAAAAAAATGGGTCAAAAGTTATGAAATAACAAGAATATTTTCATGAAATAATTTCATCATAAGCAATTGGTTTTGTTATATGATAGTTGGTTCTATGTGTTTCCTAGTAAACTTACCATTTAATGGAAAGGTCCATATGTTGTTCATGAGATTTTTCAAAATGGGATTGTAATCTTATGAGATTTGAAAGGTAATGTTTTGACCAAAAAGGTTAATAGTTTTAGACTTAAAGTCTACCACCATTAGATCAACATTTTAGCAAGAAAGTGCAGTTTTGGATATTTAGCATAGTTAGGAAAATTTCATTCATGTAAGTTATTTAAAGTTTGGTTTGTATTTTATATGTGTCATGTGTTTTAGTAAGTTGATTATTATTAGAGTGCAAGATAAAATCTAATTTTGTAAAAATATAAGATAGGCATGGTCCATCTAGACTATCACATGCTAGTTGTTGAAGTAATTACAAGGGGACAAACTTCTAAGTAATGTCCTCGATGAAAGATAAGTGTGGGTCATATATTAAGTCCAATAATAACACCTAAACAATATATAGGGTTATGATTATGAATAACTATTTCTAAAAGGGGAGTTATGGCCAAATCATATGAGAAAGTAATTATAATGTCACTATCATTTTATGTCATAATTAGGATCACCTTTCAAATATATATAGACATTAAAAATATGGTAGCATGTCCCATTAAACATCATTTTATAGCTATATTGGTGAAACATCAACCACATTGAACTCCACATCCACTATACTAAATTTTCTTGTCACATGTGAAATAATGGGGGTGCAACATCAATTCAAATTTAAATCCAATTCACATAAGTGAGGGATTTTAGGATCTCAAATATTAAATGCATAAGCTTGAAGGTTAAAGTGGACCAAAAAGTTTATAAATAATTCATTTCATAGACCACTAAATCCTACTAATTAAGATCTATAATTGATATTTTAGGTTTAATTTCTTAGCATTGTGTGATTCTAATTTTTCTCAATCGATAATCATGGCCACCTCTTCTAATGCTACTGAGTTTGAGAATAAATTAAAAAAGAGACTCACCACTTTGAAGGAGGATTTAGGGATGCGTATTGTTAGAATAGACAAAGTTTTTTATCCTCATGGTAGTGTTATGGTGCAACATGCATGAAATATATTATTTGCACTAAATGGTCTAGTACCTCATTTGGCTAGCTTAGAAATCAAATGCCTCATATAGTTACCCATTTCTAGGGATTGGTCTAGCATAATATAATTATTGTTGGTATGATATAACCAAAATTGTATTCCTTTATCATAAGATGTAATGGTGTACTTGTCCATGGAAAAAATGGCTCATGTAGTTGGGATGATTACCAAAATCAAATCCCTCATGGAGTATAAGTCTAAAGCACCACCAATCTCTACCAAAATTAAAGCCATTGTAGTTAGAGGGAACCATGGTATTCCATTGCCATCTTTCCCTGATGAACCAATGCAATTATTAGCTAAATGTATTTCTCAATAGTTCTAATAGACTAATAAGGCCATGATCGAGGTTCTCAAGGGTGTGGTCAACATTGCACATCAAATGATCCATGGTAGAGAGGAGTTCAATTGGCCAAAATTCCTTCTTGTGGAATTAGAGCAGAACATTACCAAAGCCTTGGGCACTATAAATCATACCTTATAATACTGATTTATGGTATTTCTCCTCATCTTCACTCAATGGAAATCATCGATCATGAAAGTTCACCTAGACATTGACTATTGGCCTGATAAATAATTTGCCAATTTGGTTATTTCTTCTATAAATCACTATCAAGATTAAGTCCTTTTGTTTGAAAATTAGGAAATGAGCTCATATTAATGGTCACTATGCATCCATAAATCCCAATGGATGTTATGAAATTATTGGGCCAACATGTTGTGGTTTAACACCTTCTAAAGGGGGCATCTATTCGGATCCATGAGCTCCCGCAAATGACTAAGATGCTATTAGAGTTCTTCTTGGACATGTCTATTATGCAGTGGGAGGTGGAATTATAGTAATCTCAAGCTATATAGCGAGCTAACCCTCTTCATGTTGTTCCTCCTAAATTGACACCTTCAAGTTAGTATATTACGTTGATATAGCTACCATAATACAAAAAAGGTAAATGACTAGTTGACTATAGCCCACCTTCATTGTCATGATGCAAAATGAGGATCTAGGATTCCTGATACAATGATTCTCATGTCTCAAAGATTGTATCTCAGTGAAATTAGCGTAAGTTGTAGATTGATGCAACTAATGTACACTGCATAATGCTGGAAGACATGGAGGGTGACTTGTACAATGATGAGAATGAAAAATAATTTTTCTTTTGGAAGGCTTTGTGAACTATGCAGATCCATAAGTTACCACTAGAGTTATGAGTTTCCCTTATACCTTGTCCACCATCCATTACAATGGACCCCTTAGGTGAATTAACAAGGATTAAATAGGATTAGATGGACCCTACACATGGTATTATTTTTGGAGGTGCACCTTTGTTACAACTTCTGGATGTCCTACTAGAAATTTCACATAAGTCTACACATAAGCACAAATAGTCCACACATAGGTTTTATATGGTGAAAGAGGACCCTCAAGACTTAAACATTGATTAATGGATTCCCCTAGATCTACCATAGCCACTTCCAAAATTACAACATCATCTATTGCCTAGCTCAAGATGGCATTTCCATAAGTGGTTTCATAGGATGTTTCTTGAGGTCATTTGAGGAAGGGCTCAGTTTTTTGTTCCCAAATTTAGATGGTTACATGTTCCTCCTCATTATCATAATCTAATGAACCACATTCTAATACTAAGGAAGTCATGGTTGAATCTTTGATTGAGGAAGAGAAGCAAGTTATTCAAGAAGAAGCTAATTACACTGCTACTCTATGACACCACTAGGAAGAAAAGAAAAGGGATAAGGATGAAGTTGCATAGAAGATGCAGGATGCACAAGCATGGCTCAAGATCCTACCACTCACAATGCTCTAGAGGTAACTATCATGATGCAAGCTACACTCATCACTGACCACCAAGTTATGGATGAAGAACACCCTCAATAAGCTACTACGGAGATAACATGACATTGAGCATGAAGATCAATGCCCAAAAATGGAAGATATAATAATTGAGCCTAAGGAAGCCAAAGGCATTACTATTGATGCTACTACTTAGTCTAACACATAATATTCTCAACAATTTATTCCATTTGTAGATAAACCATAGTTGGCTATTAGTGAGACTCAATTTTTCCCCACCATAGAATTGCCTTTAGTTCAAATGTCTTTGGATCCTTCACCACATATTGCAACACAGTTGATTATATAGCCCCCATCTTCTTCGACTAGTTTTTCCTTGATGTCCATGCTAGATGTACCTATACCACAATCTTAGAAAATAATGTATTTATTGACACTTACTCCTCTTCAACATGTACCAACCATTATTTTGGCCACTTATTTGGATAGTGCACTAGTTTTAACTAATATTTATCTTGATGTCACTTAATTGTCACTGAATAAACAAATTAAAGGTATGGTTACATTCCAAGAATATTTTTCACAATAGGCTCAATATTTGGTCCAAAAAGTTTCACAATTAGACGCTAAGAATGTTATGTTATGACATGCCCTTCATCATACATGTGATACTCTATAGACTACTTTCCTAGACCTTCTTTAGTAGGTCACTATTGATCCCAACTAGTCATATGTAAATTACCTTACTTTATTTCTTAATCAATTTGTCTAGGACTAATAGTGTAAGAAATGATATACATAGTATTCTAAGCAAGGTTTGGTGATTAGAGTTGAGACTATCAAATTATGTGAGTTTCTTATTGATTATCAAACATAACTTGATATGACTATGCAAAAATCTAAGGCAAATTAATTTTAATAAATTGGATTAGCACCAACAAATTCAAGGTTTTTAGAAAGGTTTGCAGCCCAATTTTACTACCGTGAAGACCACTTCTGTAGAATTTTTGAACCCCCAAGATACCCCAAAAAAATGGACACTACATTAAATGCCTTGATCACTGAATGAGATGTAGTTATTGATCATATTGTAGGGTGGTATACTTAGGTGAACCATAATGCCTTTGATGTAATTCAAGTGAATAGATATGCAGACCATCTTACCTTACTTTTAGGTGATATTGATGATAAGGTTGTGAACACCAAGGCTACTACTTATTCCTATGATGATGCTTATTTTTAGCATTTTTTTTATGCTCAATATCCTTTTCATGCATTGGTTTGGGTGGTTCAAGAAGCTTTATTGGAGTGGCACACTTATAAGAAGGACTTGGCTACATTATATGCCTCCATTGATTTGATGGTTAATGATCTTATGTTTATTCCCCCTAGTCAACTCTTGGTTGTTCTACAACAAAATAAGAAGGCCACCTCTTCTATGACATAGTCTTCTATTGTTCCTCTTTTATCCCCTATTTAGTCTTAGGTATTCTGTAGGTACATTTCTTTGGCATATTATGTTTCCTCTATTATTTTATTTTGTATATATAACATTGGTTGAAACCCTAAAAAGGTGGTCATTTGATCTCAGTAACATACTAAAACCCCAAAAAGGTGGTGGGTTACCTTGCATTTTTTTTGTTGAGGATACGTGATGTTAAATTTTGCTCCTTTCTGGTTGTTTTTCTTCAACATTATCTCAAGATAAAACAACTAATTAAGTCAAAGAAAGTGTTAGTGGGATATATGTGTACAAGGTACCATTGTAACATAACAACATGTCAACAATCTACAAGGTGCCATCATAACATAAATACATGTCAACCATTTACTTAGTGAACATACATATGATACTTAGTTAACAACTGTATTCTATTTTGAATAGATTGCATGGATTTGGGTTTTTCTAACTAGGGAGGCCTATAATGAGGTTATATTTGTTGAAGATTACAAATTCAGTCTATTGTAACCATGTGTCTAAGATAGGGAAAGTGCATTATGTATATATGGAAGCTATGAATAGTTGCAAAGGGTTAGACATTAAAGAATTAGATTTTGGACACATGTATTACAAACTTATTGTATAAGTACAGTGTAATGAGTTGATCCATATGAAATAATTATCAATTTCAATGATTGTGTAATTAAATTTGTTTTATAACATTTTTGTAGACTTTAGTATTGTCTATGATAATATTGTAGTACATATAAGATTTTTGAAGTATTTGTCTATCTTAATTATGTAATAGTTAATGAATTTATATTATTGATTGAAAGAATTCATATGAGAAATGCACTAGTATGAATATCTATGTTTTCTAGAAATTATACTATAGGTCCTTAGGAATTTGTGTTTCTATTACTTAATATCCTATTACCTCTCCCATATTTTTCCTCGTAATTAGCAAGTTATATGAAACCATGAATCTTTGCTAACATATAGCTTCTAATATATGTGAGTTTTTATCAAATCTCACATACACACTAATATTATATTTAAAAAACTAACCTACACATTTAAATAGTATTTCACCAATGTGAGTACAAATAATATTATTCCAAAAAGTTTTTTAGTTCACTAATGAGATGTTATATTCTTGATTTGGGTGACTTACCCACAATTGTCAAATTACAAAAGATACCCTTGGGGAATTACATTTTTTTTGGGTATGTATTGGTTCACTACTCATATAGCCAATGTGTACCATCATAACAAGGTTATCAAGTGTGTTGATGACCTAATAAATAGTATGATAATCTCATGGTCAAGAGACCCATTTTTGTTCACATGGTTTCTGTGTTCCAACTCAAGCAGAACATACATAAGGAATGTCAGATATTTACTATCACTATGAGTGAAAGGTTAGAGGAGGAATCATAGGGGGATTAAATAGATGATAATTACATAATTTAGGAATTTTATGATGTGGTTTTAAGAATTACAAACATATTTTTCTCTCACTCTTATGAAGGAGAAGTATGCCATCTAGTATGTTATTTTGCATCTTGACGGAAATGCTTATTATTGGTGTAAACATGGTATGGCCACCTAGGGACATGATCAAGTATATAATTTTGAATATTTAAGTTAAAATGTACTTGAAAATTTTGAGCGTAGAAATGAAGAGAACTTATAAGCAAAAGAACACCAAGCCATAGAGGTTGAAGGTAAAGATTCTTTATCTAAAGAAGATATTTTAGTGGTTAATAATGAGATTACTTATCAAGAAAATGTTTATCTTAATGAAGTAAATGATAAGTCATATTTATTATTTGAATATGAATATTCAATAATTTAAGATAATTCCCTAATTATTTATATTGAGATCCATGAGACACCTACTAAGACTCTAAGGATTGCAAAGAAGGACATAGTGCTATATGAGAATAGTCAACAAGATAGTTGTATTTATGAACATGATATTGATAAGGATGACCAAATTGAGACTTATTATACTAATGATATTATTCATGATAAAGGTGACACTACTAAAAATACCTCATAGATCTTAAAATAAGATAATGAAGATAAACATTTTGATTACTTCTTTTCTTACAACTTGAGAAATAAGGATGTTGGTAGAAGTAAGGATTTATTGTATAATTTTCATATGATGTCATTAAAATGTTTATATCATGATGATAACTATTATATAAATATTTTAAATATTGAGGGTGAAAATTGTAAGGGATATCCTTTCTCTCAACATCAAACATGGTTCATATATGATGGTGTGGGATCCAAGTGTTTTATCCAAATCCAACATACATATTGAAGGTAAAAATTATATCGTAATAGAAGATGTTTTTTAAAATTATAATGATTTCATGTGTTAGAAATAAGGTGATGAAGTCAAGGAATAAATGGATTTACTTGATGGATGTAAAGAGTTAAATATGGAAAAATACGCACTAACCTCCAAACATTCAAAGGGTGAGACAATGATTGGTTTTCAGAGTAGTGTGGTGGATGGATATGAATTTGAATAAGATATTATGAGTTGAAAGGATATAGAAGTTGAAGGTATATAAAAAATTAAGACCTTATAAAATATGGATGAGATTATTATTGATAACCTTAGGTATGAAAATAATGTTCATATTTGAGATTTGTTGTTTCCTCTTATGTCACTACAAAATTTTGGTCGTCATGGAAAGCATGATAATAAAGGTGTTAGAGTAAGGGATATGAATTACAGTATAAGGCATGAGTACTCTTTTATTCGAATTTAGTATTATTTTTTCGTATGGGATTGGGATGATATTTTGAGAGTCAACATGGATAGAGGCATTGATATTACTATTGAGTTATCCATATATTGCATTCATATTGAAAGAGAGTTTATAGGGAACCATATGGAGCTTATTATAAATACTAACCACTTTGTGAAGGTAAAATATGACAACAATACAATGTAAACCATCTATGAAGCTATGAACAAGATTTCCAGGGCTAAAGAATTTGTCGATGAATTGGAGGAGGTAGTTTATTCCTCAAGGATTAATTTGAGGATAGGATACCATTGGATTTAATTGATGGATATGGATATGTATATGATAACATTCAAGAACCACTTTAGTAACTTTGAGTTCATGAACATGCTAGGTGATTTAACTAATACACTAACCACTGGGGTGAATTAGGTATTTAGTGATCATTTGATGTTTTTTGATAGAATTTTGATGTGTAGTAAACATTGGGAAGATCATATGTGGCACATGAAATTTATTAATGAATTTTTATAGAAACATGATTGAGATATAAAGGAACCTGTATATTATTTGTAGGTTACAAAGCTTCTATACTTAGGACATGTCATTAGTGTTAGATGTATGCAAGAAAATACCACACTAGAAGACTTTGATAAGTTAGAGAAGGTATTAAGATTATTTCATGTCCTTATTTTTTCATATTTTTCAAAAAATGTTGTTTTAAAATGCATTGTTATATGAAAGGGAGTTGATTTGGTTATAATTCAAATGAGGAATTACATAAAAAATGAAAGCATGAAGTTAAAATATTTAGAAGAGAATTTCCCTTATTATGATGGGGATATGTTTTCCATCACATATGCTTTGAAAGAGTTCAAAAATCATTAGGTTTGTCGTAAATGTGTGGTAGAGATATATTACACAATATTGAAGTTCCTCTTGGATCTATATGATTGGAGTGATGAGTCATAAAAATGGGTAAGGGAAAATAATGTAAATGTTGATGTCTTTTTCAAAATGATTACTTTTTGGTATGTTTATACCATTAATAGAGATTAGAGGTTCCACACCATGGAGTATTATGCCAATAAATTATTTTTTACTAGAATTTTAGATAAAATTGTGAAGGGTGAAAAGTATGTGCTAGTGGATGGTCTTAGGTATTACATCATCTTCCATTGGAATAAGTTATTATTTGTAGATTTGGAATTTAGATTTTGGTGGTCTAAATATTGATGTTGTAGGGTGATAATTGATGTTACTATAATGTATTCTAGGTTTTATAGATCATTACATGAATATGAATTTAACATATTGTTGATGCTTAGAATTACACTGTTTCTAACACCAACAATGGGAAGTTTCAAGAATGTGGGACTTGCGACCTGAAATGACCTCCAAATTTTAAAGAAGTTGGATCTTCTTTATCTCAAAAGTATTGTGAAAAAAAGGATATAAATTAAATAGAAACACAAATGCAATGAAAGAAAATTCTAACTATGGCAATGTGACTGAGTTTAATTTGATCCTTAATACTAAGCACAGTGAAGCTATCTTTAGGATTCAATTACATTAAAGAGAAATCAATGCATGATCAATGTAAAAGATGAAAACAAATAGAATCAAAGGCTCACAACTTAGACGGTTTTGCATTAACACAAAAAATGTCAACAAAGGCATAGAACTCAGTCTTCTTATTAATTTTCCAGTCACATAAAAGGCAAGATACATGCATAGTTATACAAAATTTCTAACTCAAGAAAATAGAACAAAGGAAAATGATATTCATAACCACAACAAGAAAGTATAAAACTTCTTGATAACAATATCTTGTAAAAAATTCTCTCTTTTGATGATCTCTGCACCCATATTTATAACATCAGACTAGTTCTAGATTGCCTGCATGTTCCCAACCCAATGGTCTAACTGAAATGGAAGTGTTTAACAAAATATATCTTTTTGATCTCTAACATTGGCCTCTCTACAAGTTTATTATCTGAATTAGATACACATGACACTTTTCACTGTGAAATAGGTGAGGACACTTGGTGGCTTCTACTTGCCTCATTGAAAAGTACCTCATTATTCAGGAGGCACTAGAAAATGGCACTTGGCAGATTCTACAACACTTACAAAAAACACATGGCACTTTCCACTGCATTAAACTCTTTATTGTGTCTTTGTATCAGGAGTGCTCCATTTTTGACATTTGTCACATTCCACTACTCTAAAACTTTATCAACTTATAGAAAATAAGATCCACAACACTTCTTGTTTGAGCAGCTTCAAAAGGAGAATAGGGATAGGTGTCACTTTCTATGTATCTTTAACAAATGATACGTGTCGGCTTCCACTTCTCTATAGAAGCTTTTAGATACTTTTTGAGAGTCTTGTGGAAGGTGACACATGGTGTTCTCTACTGAGCTTTAACTATACTATAGAAACATTCGAAACTCATTTTAGATTCACATAGATGGTGACACTTGGCAGCTTTCACTGACTTTAGAAATAAAACCCAAGGCCCACCATATTTTTTACTTAATAATGAAACAAAATTAAGAAACTGTGGATCTTAACACTTGGCAACTTCCACTGAGCTTTAACTAAGGACACGTAGCAGCTTTCGCTACTTTTAGAAAAACATATTGAAACCTTTCATAGTTGCCACTTGGTCCCCTCCACATGTACTAAGAAAAGCTTATCGAAAGGAGTTTTTGAAACTCATATGAAACTTGAAATGCGGATGCTGACACTTATCACACTTTCTTGAGTTATAACAAGACACATGGCATGTTCTGCTCAACTTTTAGAAATTATAATGTGTCCCAGCTAATGATACTTGGTAGCTTCTACTCAAATTTGATACTTAGACAAACTTTAGGCAAAAATGAAACTCACACCCATGCTCTGTGTCAAAGACTTCACTTCCTCGAAACCAAAACATGCAAGGACAAAACTTGGAGTGCACAATTGAAACTCAAAAAATAAAATGTAGAGTATTTTACTCTACATTTCTTGGTGACGCCGAGGAATTTTGAGCCTACTAAAAAATAATCCAAAGAATGTATAAAAAATGTGACAAAAATCACAACTTCTGTAAGGCCGTCTGATAAGCAGTCCATTCAGCATCAGATAGTCCCTACTTATTTTTTAATTGTTGGAAGGCTAAATCAAGGTTGATGATGTCCTTGAGTAAAAAACTCTACAAAATATGAACTATAGCCTTCAATTGAAATTCAAGCTGGGACATGGGGATCAAGACAACTTCCACTTTTGGTACTGATGAATCATTTGTTAAACCCTAGAAAACTAACTGATCATTTTGCCTAGTTAATAACAAAGGTTTAAATCAACCATCAACATAGTGTTGCTATCAAGAAAAGGGGAGGGAAGATCCAATTACACCAAATCTTCAATATGTTGCTTCATGTCTTTGATTCCCTCTTTCATCACATCTAGAATCTCTTTGCAATTAATTGCTATGGATTTGCAATCGAGAACTTCATTCACCCTTTTTGCAGCAATCATTCTATCGCTAATCCCTGCTGCTGATAATGTTCCATCATTTGTGTCATATAGATTTTGCAGCAACATTTGAGAATCAAACACTCTTAAAAGACAATGGATAGAGTGGCTTCAACTGAAGTATCCACATTTTCACATAATTTTTGTGCATTTAGTAGGAAAGTTAGAGAGGGTCTGAGCTGAGTAATCTCCTCATAGATTCTTTTCCATATTGATACATATAGCTCCTTGACCACATTCAAATTTATTTCATTCTTTGGCCTATTAGCCAACTCAAGTTTCAATTGTCTTGTTATTTGTTGCTCAGCTTAAAGTTGGGCCTGTATGATAGAGGTATTGTTCTACTCATTCAACAACCTTTGCTAGAATTGAGCAACCTATTGCTAGTTTTTCTCACATTTTTCCTATAATGTTGCCTTTTCCCACTGTAGGGCTATCACTGTAGCTTTCTCCTGTGTCAGCTCTTCTTTCAAAGAATCATTTTGGCCCTAAATAGCCAGGTGAGTCTGAAAAGAAATAGTATCTTGCAACTATTTTTTGAGACTCTCTATTTTGTTATTCTTGGTTTTGATTTCTATAGTCAGACCGCTACAGTTTGCCTTCTCTTGAGCTAGATCAACCTCCATCTTCTATAGCTTCTTTGATACTTTCAAATAATTAGTATCTATAGTAGAAGTGGATTCATTCAGGAGCTCAATCTTATCTTGTGGTCTGAAAAGTGACATATCCATAGCCACTACATTCATTGTATAATCTTCAGGTTGCATCTATTCGCTTGTCTTAACTACATTAGGTGATAAATGGGTCACAGTTAGTTGCTACTAGATTGGGTCAAATAGTGACCTCATATGTGGTGTAGCCAGAGCTTTATTATCTTTCATCATCTTTTTCTCCATCTAGGCTTCCCTAGCCTTCTTAGCAGTGTCTGCTTGAGTTTGGAAGGTATAGGGAGAGGCAATATGCCCACCCACAAAAGGTTAACCCTGTGGCAAGCCATAGGGAATAGCCAAATGTTGGATAGGGATAATTTGAGGAGGTATTATTTTTGGAACAGAGAGGGAAAAGTGAGGTAATGATGTGGCCTAAGTAGTAGCATGTGGGGCAAATTGGTAAACTGGCATAGCAGAGGTGGTAAGGGATATTATTTGGCCCATTGGGACTATCACACCTATAGAAGAAGAAAGAGACTAAGAAGAAGAAGGAGAAACAACACATACCTGAGGAGCAACTAATGTACTCAGTGTTTGGTGCTATGAGGGTTCTACCTCCTCCTTTGAATTAGGCTAAAGTTTTAGCCTCTTATGTTTCCTTAGCATTTCTTCTTCTTGCTGTGCTATCTTCTCTTCAACATTTACCACTATTGCTAGTGGTGATTGTATAAAAATAGGAACCCCAAAGGTTGACACTAATGGAGAAGCTTTGGGTGGTGAGGATACCACACTCTTTTGTTTTTCAATGGAACTAAGAGATTGTGGCCATATAGTTACAATGACTGTAGATGAGGTTTGTCCTGGGGCTTACACTATATGAGTAGATTCTGATCTAATTTTTGACTCTCCACCTTGTGTCTATAGTTTGCTTGTATCAGGGCTAGAGATAGGAGATGGATGACATTCATCCTAGATTGCCTTCCATTTCTCATCTGTGTCTACATTACCAAAAGAGTGAGTTATCTCAAAAATTCCTTGCCTATACTTCCAATAGGCTTCTATTTTCTTAAGTCTCTAGTCTTTGTTCTTCAATGCTCTTCTTAAACTAGAAGTCATTCTAATTTTAGGGTCAAAATATTTTTGCTTAACATAAAAGGTCTCCCATGGCTTGGCCTCTTGAAGGGGAAAATCTATCAATTCTATATACAAATTAGGAATATCTTCCTTAGGGCTTTTTCTATTTTTCCAAAAATGACGGCCCTTATGCACAATTCTAGCAATGACCTTGTTATTCTTGACCCATGTGGTTATGAAACTAGTTGGGTCATATCCAAATTTATCTTCAATCAAAAAGAAACTCAGGAAGGCTAGCTTTCTCAACAACACGTGCTCAACATCTTTGACCTCTAGGGCTATGTTGTTTGTTACCCATGGAATATCATACATTTTCTTCTTCTTCTTCTTCCTAGTGCCATATTAATTATCCACCATAGACACTTGTCAGGTGACCTTTAAGAATGCTAACCTAGGGGTCAAAATCTTAGGTAAAAACACTAGTTCTCCATTAAAACCATGAACCCTAATGATAGTATGATGGGACCCAAAAAAGTAATCACAAGGAATAGTGCAATTTGTCACAAGGCCTTTGACACTTAGAGTTAATCTATGTTCAACAGGCTCTGGGTTTAGGTGACAAAAAGTAGGGGCAATAAAAATTTCCAAAAATTCATATGGGTCAAATGCTTTAGACAAGATATGTGTCCATGTAGACACAGGAATGGTCCTATTATGACCAAAACTAGGGTCATACATATTTAGATGCATGTATTGGGAAAAGATGCCAGAGTTTTGATACAACATGAGGTGAAATAGAGAAGAAGAATACTTGAAAACCACTTTAGACTTGAAATGGGTGAGTTGGTCAACCATTGATTATACAATCTGCTTAGAAAAATCTAACTGATACTCGTGAGACTTGTCTACAATTTTTAATCTAAAGAGAATGGCCATTTGTTCTTCATAGACAATTATATCCTCTTTCATTCCAAAAATGAATGCCATCATAGATAGTGCCTCTTGACTGGCCTATGCAAATTATGCTCTTCTTCTTGGTAGTACTGGCATAGTGGTATCATCATCCCTTAATTGTGATTCTAATTTTAGAAACCTCAATTGATTATTGACGTTTGCCCACATTTTCTATATTTTGGAAATGGTGGGAAATGTGGTTGTCTTGTCATGACACAGGGCCAACATGTCCCTGATGGCCTTCAGTGTAATTTGCACCATGAATTGACCCTATTATATGGTATTTGAGGGTGCATGAAATAATTTATCACATATATCAATCAAGTTAGGGAACATATGTACACTAGGGACAATGAATTGTGCCAGTTGGGAAGTCCATATCCTCATTGTGAATGTTTCGTATTGTCCAGCCTTGGCCCTCTGAATACATATTTGATGTGCCCCTTCTCTTAGAGATTTGATATAATTTGAAGGATTGGTTCCATGATTCCATCTACAAAATACTTCACCTTTGTTGGGTCATTTGCATAACCAAATTTGGGGACTCTAGTCCGTAGATAAGTCTTTAAGGGTTGTGTAGGAGCCGAAGCATATGATTTTCTTATGAGAAGCTTATCAATGGATTCATAGATCCCAGACCCCTATTGTGAAGACTGTGCCTCCTCCATATCTATATCTATACTTAGAATCAGTGAACTTATGTAATAGGTATGGAGATTTGCAACAAGGAAGGTGCTCTTACTAAATAGGTTATGTTATGGATTGAAAATGCAGGTAATAGGGATTTTCTAGTAGACGCAGGAATGTTTGAGACATTGTTAAGCCTTAACTCTTGTTATTGGGGTATTTAATGACCCATCAAGTCTTATAAATTACATTAAATTTAGATAACCGTTAGTAAATCTTATTGAATCTATGTGGGATAGCGAGTCAAACATGTCATGAAATGGCTGCATAAAGGTACCTTGGGAAATTTTGGAATTTGAGAGAGATTTAATAAATTCTAGAGTTTCAAATTTTTGAAAAAGGCTCTGAGTCATGGCCACGTGTTCAAAAACACTTATTGAAAGAAAGAGTGGGAAAGAAAAATGGGAAAACAAAGTAACAGGGAAAGGGAAACTATCTAACTATAATACATTAAAGATACATCTGAATTAAAATTTTTCAAGTAGATCCCATTCATAGTAATCTCTTCAAGTTCACCCTCCATTGTTTCTAGCTCAAAATAATTTTTCTATTTACATGCATGAATCTTATACGGGCCAATCCATAATGCTTCAAATTTAGTATGTTGACCCGGCTTGGCAGCTCTCGCATCCCATTTCAAAACAACTGAGCCTACTTCAAAATGGGGATTTTAAGTCTTCTTATTAAAGTAGTCTTTGATTATTGTTTGATGCTTCATTAATGAATCATGTGATGCATCTCTTTTTTCTTGAAATTCAACAAGTTTGACCTGTATGGGGCCATTTTCCTCAATTTCAATCTATTTCAATAACTGGAGAGCATGAATCTCCAAGCTCAGGGGCATTACTACAGGCTTACCATAGAATAATTCATATGGGGACATTTTTGTCACTTGTTTAGGCATAATTCTATCAGCCCACAGTGCTATATTAAGCACTTTATACCACTCTTTGTGATGATCAGCCCCTATTCTCTTAATAAGTCTAATCAGGTTCTTATTGGTTGATTCTGCCAAACCATTACCCTGAGGATAATAATTTTAGGAAGTTTTTAGATAGATTCCATTATTTAGTGAAAATTAAGATAATTTTGCCCCACTTAGCATTATCTAAAATTATGGTACGAGGAGGCCCAAAGCGAGTAGTGATATTCCCCAAAAAGTCTAAGATCACATTTTTTATTGCTTCTTTGAGTGGCACTGCCTCACTCCATCTGGTAAATAATCTATGGTAGTTAGAATCCATTTATGCCCTATACTCAACACTGGATTGATCATTCTAATGAGGTCAAGACCCCATTAAGCAAAAGGTTTATCAATAATTATAGGACTAAGGGGCATTACTACATTCCTTCTCATCCCCACATAATATTGACAAGATTAGCACTTTTTAACCAGTTGATAATAGTCTGTAAATAAAGTGGGCTAGAAATAACCTACCTAAGTTATCTTTATAGCTATGGTTCTTGCAGATAAATGTCCACTTGAGACTCCATGGTGCATCTCATGTAGTATTTTCTTAGCCTCATCTTTCTCTATGCATCTTAAAAGTATGCCATCAGTATTTCTTATAAAAAGAACTTGGTCAATTAAAACAAAATGGACCCCTTGCTACCTATAGTATCTCCTCTTATCTTGAGAGAGATCTTTTGGGAAAATCCCATGTTTCATAAAATGGATTCTATTTGTAACCTAAGAGTTCTGATTAACTTCTTGTATCCTCAATACAATTTCCTTTTCTATTTCTTTAAGTATCATCTTTCCCATATCTTGAGTCATGTATTGGCACAACCCCCTACCTCTGACTAGCTTAGTGGGTCTGACCTCTACATCATACTCAAGGATATTTGTTATCCAATTTTCTCTTTTTTTAGTAATTTCACCTTCCATAATGTATTCTCTGACACTAGGATAAGCCACAAGTATCAAAATCTTACTCCCTGATACCATATCCCTGAATTTCTTGAGGGCTTTTACCATAGCATATGCCTATTTCTCCACAAAGTTGTATCTAGTTTCATACTCTCTAAGAATCATTGAGAAAAAGGCTATTGGGTTTTCTCCCTCTTGTTGATCATATTTCTATGTTAGGACAACAGCAATACTAAACTCTCCTCCATAAACATACATTATAAAAGACTTAGAGAAGTCTGGGTTACTAAGTACTGGGGCTATTGAAATTGCTTTCTTGACCTCCTCAAAGGCTTGTCTTCCTTCTATAGTCCACTTAAACACCAAGTCTTTCTTCAACAAGAGTGTCACTGGTCTCACTAAGCCTGTAAAGTCTGATATGAACTGACTGACAAAATTTATCTTCCCCAAAAAGGACTAAACTACTTTCTTATTTACTAGTAGGGGCACGTTCATTATGGCTATAACTCTCTCTAGATCTATAGAGACTCCTTATTTGGGTATTATATGTTCCAATAATTTTCCTTGAGGTACTACAAAGATACACTTCTTAGGATTCAGGGATATTCCAAATTCTTGACACTTCTTAAAAATAGATTCCAAGTGATCAAAATGATCAATAGCATTCTTGGAAAAAATATTGAGATCATCAAGATAAATTAGAATGATTTTATTTATGAGTTTCCCAAATGCTACATCCATTGCTCTTTAAAAAGTGGCTCTAGCATTTGACAGGCCAAATGGCATCTTAGCATATGCGAATGTTCCCCATTTGGTAGTAAATGTAGTCTTGTGTTGGTGTTCATCAGCCAACTAAATCTGATTGTATCCAGAGAAACCATCAAGCAAGGAAAATCTCTCTGATCCAGCCAAAGTTTGTAAAATTTACTCCATAGAGGGCAGGGGATAGTGATCTTTTAGAGATGCTTTATTTAGGTCTCTAAAATCCACACAAAGCCTTATATCACCATTATTTCTTTTACTGGTACTATATTGGATACCCAAGTTGAGTGTCTGATTGGAAAAATTAGTTTAGATTCTAAGAGTTTTTTCAACTCATCCATCATTAGAGGTTCAATATTTGGATTCACTGGCCTCTGCTTCTATCTGACTGGCTTAGATCCTTTAGTCAATTTTATGGTGTGCTGAATGATGTCTATATTATATCCATGAAGGTCTTCATAGGTCTAGGCTATTACTCTATCATATCCTTTACACAAGTCAATTAGTCTTTTCCTTTCCTCTTGGGTTGTAGAATTTCCAATCTTTAGTTTTCTCCCTTCACTCACTTCTATCTCAGAATAATCTGCTTTATTTTCTTGAAACCTTTTCTTTTCTAGGCTTACATCATCTAAACCAAATAGGTTTTCTAAAGTAATCAAGCCTTTGGGAAGCTTATTGGTCTTTAATTGAATAACTTGGTCTCCATATGCTTCTTCAATTTTGGGTTGAAATTAATCAAAAAATTCTCTTGACTTTTGAAAAAATGAGAGTACCTGAGAATCATTTTCAAAGACTTGCCAATTTTCATCATTGTCTAGGATATTTGGCCTTACTATAACTTTGACTAACTCATTGTTGATTAATAAACCAGTTACTGGATCAAATTGTGAGCCAATCTGTGCCATCCTATCTACTTCAAAAATTTGGGTTCTAAGAACTAATTCAATATTGAAAGCTTCAAAATCTTCTATTAAGTCCCAAATTTTGTGTCTATAGGATCTCATCCTTACATTTTTGGCTATTGCCTTTTCTCTGATTTGTTTCACCACTAGTTCTAAATCTCCTTTTACTATCAGATTCTTTACTCCCTTTTTCTTGGCTAACATGAGCCCATGTACTAAGGATTCATATTTAGCATCATTATTAGTACAAGAAAATTGGAAATGGATAGCTCTTGAAATTTTCTCACCATTTGGAGCAACAAGAAAAATTCCTACTCCAACACCATTTTTACTTCTAGCCCCATCAAAATTTAAGGTCTAGATTTCTGAGTCTTTTTTAGATTTTTGAGTCTTTGGCATTTCTTCCCTTAAAACATTTGGTATTTCATGATCTTCATCAAATATGACATAAGTGCCCAGACTAGTAGAGCCATACTTTTCATATGGGTCACTTTGCATCATAGCTAACAAATGGTTATTTTCCTCTTCTAGGTCATGTTTAGTCCATTCACCCAACTCTTCAACAAATACCCTTTCTTCCTTATTCAACATATCATGAGATGCCTCTAATTTTGGGGTTGGTTCATTGGTGATGTGATCTTTAGATAGTGGCTTAGATAATATTTTCATTTTTGAACCATATTTGGTTTTTAGGATGAGGTGAGACCAATCAAGTGACATATATCCTCCTATCTTGGCTATGAAATCTCTAGATAAACATAGGCCAAATATAGGGGGTATATCTATGACTACCACATCTTGATTTACAATTATATTAGGGCAAGTATATAATTTCAATGGGAGTTGTTTAATTTTCCCTATTGTTTACACCAATTTCCCATCCAGCTGCATAACTCCTCTAGTAAGTGGCTCATACTGTATTTTTAAATCATTTGCTATTTATTTAGGCATTATTATAGTACTGGCCCCTGAGTCTATCATTGCATTATGTAACAGTTTATTTCCAACTATCAAAGTCAAATAGAAGGGCTTTGGTTTGGATTTGCTTACCTCTGGTGCATTGTTTAAAAGGCTATTATTTGTAGAGGAACGGTGTCTTTGAGCATTTCTTTATCAACAGGTCCTTTAGTACTAGTATGTTTAGGCACTGCTTGGCCCTGTAGAGATTCTTAAAATAGTGTCTTTTGCTCAAGAATAGCTAATATGTCCCATATTGACACATGTACTGGGGTCCTCTTCAATTGATCCACCACATTCATCGGTCCTAATGTTTGGGTTCTTGGATAATAGGGGTACCTTGATTTTTCTTGAACTTGTCCAGGAATTACTTGGTTCTACACTGGCTGAGGTATTTCTTGTTTATAAGCTATGTTTTGATGACCTTGAAATGGAGGATTCCCCATAACTTTAGTATTTGTGACTTCAGGCTGTTCCATCATCCTTCTTTTGGATCTGGTGTAGTAATCTGATTGTACCACTAGCTTCTTGGAAGTAGAAGCTTCATTTAAGAATACTGACTCTTCATCTTCAACCCATGAAAATAAAGCATGCTCAGGGGCTATTTATTCTTTTTGTTGTAAGAACATCCCTTGCATTTGAGCCATCAAGACTGAATTTTGCATAATAGGGGATTAGTAAGATTGAGTGTCACAAGTACTTGCAAATTCTCTATCCATTCTTCTTTGTTCTGCTATCTTTTATTGTAGGATTACCCATGGGACAATCTCTCGGCATATGAGCATTATTACAAGGGAAAAACTAGGCATTAGTACCATTTGCATAATTATTCTACCCTTGAACAATCTCACTATTTGAATTAGGGGGAACAGTCTGTGAGGGTGTAGGGACTGCAACTAATTGGTTTGATTATTGAGGGTTAGTTTTCCTTTAAGGACCCTGATACTGGTTTGGCTATGGTGGGAATTTATTTCCTTGGTAGCCTTGATATTGGGGTCTAGGATAAGGATTTTGCTATCTTTTTAGGTTAATTATCTCATTAGAAAATGTCCTTAAGATGTTCTTGACATCATCCATTTTAGATGACTGGATAGGGACAAGTTTTTTAGTAGGTTGTTGAGGAAATGTATACATAGACACATGTGGGGCTATGGAATTAGGGGTTTCTTTAGGCAAAGGTAAGGTAATCTCTGGAACCATGGGCATGGGAGGCCTTTGGGGAAACTTTCTAGCATCTATTAAGTTATTTTTAGCTTTGACTACATAGGCATACGCTTCTATTAGTGTCTAACCTCCAAGTGACTGAATCATTACTGATACATCTAAATTTAAGGCTTTAATATAAAATACTATAGCCATACCTAGTAATGGTCTTTCTGTAGCAGGAATTCTTTCCCAAGCCTTTTGAAATCTTGAATTGAAATCAGTCATTACTTCTTGTGGTGCCCTTTTGATAGTAAAAAATTATTGCAACAAAGAAGATTTATCACCCGTTTCTTCAAATATTTCAAACAAAATATCTCCAAGTTGATCCCATGTAGATATTGTATTTGGGGTCAAAGATTTGTACCATTCCAAAGCCTTCCCTTTAAAAGAAGCTGCTAACAATCTTATAGCCACATTCTACTATGTGACCACATGTATTGCATAGACATCAGACACATCCTGTAGATGTTCTTCAAGTGTTTTGAAATCTTGACCACTAAATTTGGGCAGAGCTTTCAGGGCATTTATTGGAATAGGATCCCAAGTGGCTGGTGGTACTAGGAGAATTAGAGGACTGCTAGTGTTCCAACTTGCATAATTCCTTGTGTCTATAGGTGCACCCATGTTTACCTTGATATTGTTATAAACTAATTTACCCTTCTTCTTGGATTAGTTATCAATGGTGGTAAAAGAATACCTAGGTTCAGAGTAGATTGAGATCTTGTTACTGGTACACAGCTCTAAATACTTGTATCTCTTTGGTTCATATGGTCTTGAAAGAAAATTTGAGATATTGTACCATCGGACATGCCAAAAAATTGTTGATTCTTAGAATTGTGTTGTTTTCGACACCAACATTGGGAAGTTTCAGGAATGTGGGACTTGCGACCTGAAATGACCTCTAGATTTTAAAGAAGCTGGCTCTTCTTTATCTCAAAAGTATTGTGGGAAAAAGGATAGAAATTAAATAGAAACACAAATTTAATGAAAGAAAATTTTAACTATGGTGATGCACCTAAGTTTAATTTGATCCTTAATACTAATCATAGTGAAGATATCTTTAGGATTCAATTACATTAAAGAGCAATCAATGCATGATCAATGTAAAATATGAAAACAAATAGAATCAAAGGCTCACAACTTAGATGGTTTTGAAATAACATAGAAAATATTAATAAAGGCACAGAACTCAGTCTTCTTATTAATTTTCTAGTCACATAAAAGGCACATATACATGCATAGTTATACAAACTTTCAAACTCAAGAAAATATAACAAAGGCAAATGATATTCCTGGCCACAACAAGAAAGTCTAAAACTTCTTGATAACAATCTCTTGCAAAAAATTCTCTCTCTTCTGATGATCATTTTTGATGATCTCTACACCCATATTTATAGCATCAAACTAGCTCTAGATTGCCTATACATTCCCAACCCAATGGTCCAACTGAACTCTAACTGAACTGGAAGTGTTTAAAAAAAGATATCTTTCAAATCTCTAATGTTGGCCTCTCTGCAAGTTCATTGGCTAAATTAGATACATGTGACACTTTTCACTATGAAATAGGTGAGGAAACTTGGTGGCTCCACTTGCCTCACTTGGAAACCATCTCATTATTCATGAGGCACCAAAAAATGACACTTGGCAGCTTCTATGGCACTTACAGAGAACACACAACACTTTCCACTGCATTATACTCTTTACTGTGTCTTTGTATCAGGAGTGCTCCATCTTTGACATTTGTCATAGTCCATTGCTCTAAAACTTTATCAACTTATAGAAAATAGGACCCACAACACTTCTTGCCTGAGCAACATCAAAAGGGGAACAAGGATAGGTGTCACTTTTCACATATATTTAACAAATGATACATGTCAGCTTTTGCTTTTCTATAGAAGCTTTTAGATACTTTTTGAGAGTCCTATGGAAGGTGACACATGGTGGTCTCCATTGAACTTGAGATACACTATAAAAACATTTGGGACTCATTTTGGATTCACACAGATGGTGACACTTGGCAACTTCAACTGACTTTAGAAACAAAACTCAGGGCCCACCACAGTTTTAACAATGAAACAAAATGAAGAGATTGTGAATCTTGACACTTGGTAGCTTCCACTGAGCTTTAGCTAGGGACACATGGTAGCTTCTACTGATTTTATAAAAACATATTGAAACCTTCTACAGTTGCCACTTGGTTCCCTCTGCACGTACTAAGAAAAGCTTATTGAAAGGAGTTTTTGAAACTCATAAGAAACTTGAAATGTGGATGTTGACACTTGTCACACTCTGCTAGGTTATAACAGGACACGTGGCACATTCCACTCAACTTCTACAAATTATAATGTGTCTTAGTTGATGATACTTGGTAGCTTCCACTCAAATTTGATACTTAGACAAAATTTAGGTAAAAATGAAACTCACACCCATGCTCTGTGTCAAAAACTTCACTACCTTGAAACTGAAACATGCAGGGACAAAACTTGGGGCGCACAACTGAAACTCAAACAATAAAATGTAGAGTATTTTACTCTACACATATATCAAGTTGAGGTAGGATGGATAAATTTGTTATACCTTGAAGATTGCTACAACCATGCCACTCAACTTAGGTCCACTGCTCTAAGATTTACCAAAGTACTAGGAAGGATGTTGGATAAAGATGCAATTAGATAGTTTATAGAATCTATTTAGGGGAATGTAGATGAACTTGAGAATTAGAGAGAAGAGATCATGATCCTACATATCAAATATTATAAAATAGGTTGGTTGTCTTCATTTCTTAATTCAAGTTAAGAATGGAAAGGTTTAATCATGCATTGCATTGTAGATTTCATTTAGAATTGCACCTATGATTTGGTAATTATTGCACATATATTTGATATGTATTCTCACGAGAATGAGTTGTTATTCAAAGAGGTGGTTAACTTATATGACTTTTACAAGAATGTTATGGATGATAAAGATAATAAATTTTACATTGCACTTTGGTAGTAAATGTGTCACTTGACAAGTACATGTTTCAAGTTACATGGCAAAAATAGTTTTACTAGAATGGAGATACTTGAATATTTTTGTTTAAATAATGTTCTCTGGCTGAAGATAAATAATATCACAGGTATAATATTTATACTCTATGAACAACATGGTATAAATCATAACATTGCAATGGTGATTCCTAAGTAGCTTGGGTTGCAATTGCTTGAGGAGAAGTAATTTTGGGAAGGTTGGAAATATCATGTCCCATTTTTAATTAATTTAATTTTTTCATAAAAATTTCCATTCTACTACTTTCCATAGAATAAGGAAGGAGTTAGTAAAATACTTTTATTTAATATTGGTTATTTGGAACTGAAATATTCATTATTTCTTAATTTTGATAATAAGGGCCAAGTAATTAATAAAATATTATTATTGAATTATTTAATAGTCAAAGTGGGGCATGGTATTTTTAGGATAAGGTAATGATTTAGGTTTTAGATCAAATTAATATATTAATTTTGTATTCTTATCCTCCAGAAAAGATAACAAATTTGGAAATTCCTGGAATAGGACAAAAATATGAAAAGCAAAATTAAAATAGGTTATGGAAAGAAAAGAAATATGAAAACTAATGTATTTTTTAATTATATTTTTATATTTATAAATCTATGAGCTTGATTTGGGAACTCATTTTTGGCTCTTTTTTTATTTATATTCCATAATTATATTTTAAAGGATCTTTTGCCAAATTTATTTTTTTTCTTGTTGAATATTGTTCATCAGATCATCCTCAAATGAAAAATCTTGGATGTTGGATTTATTTGGAAATAAACCCATTGATAAAAATAATTTTAGGATGAAATACTTGTGATACATAGGTACAATTTCAATTATGAATTATAATAGATCTTTAAGGAGTGCATATTCACCTTATTTTAGTGTTTTTATGTAGGTAGTTGGTGTGAGTAGAGGTTATATAAGAATTTTTAGATTTTTGGGTTTGTAAAAATAGATATTAAGTATTTTTTGGGTTATTATTAGGTTATTTAAGTATTATATAGTGGTGTTTAATCATCTTATTAGTGTTGTGAATTTGTGTTCTTTTTGAGTAGTGTTTGTAGTCTTACTATGTAGTTATGGTAAGGGTTTTTGCCCAAATTATATTCTAATCCATAAATATTGTGGATTTATTATCATAGTGATTTATAATTATTTAGGTATAATTTTTATTTAATATAATTCTACATAGGGTTTGGTTTGAAATTAATGTGTTATTTTACAAAACATGCCAAAATCTGGGTTCACTAGCTAGTGTAGAAGGGGCATGAATTTTATGATAATTGTTCTCCATAAAAATTTAATTTAAAATATGATATTTTTAATATTTATTTTAGTAATGGGAAATTATATATTTTCATAAGTTCAAGCATAAACATAGACATCATTCAAGGTTGTTATACCACCATGAGATTTTAGAATGGAAATAGGACACCATCTCCATGCAATTCATTATCAGATTACCTACCTCATCATATTTTCATGACATATTCATGGTTAATATGGATTATTTTATGAAGGTATATCATTTTTATCTAATTAATATCACTTACAATACCATGCTAGTGGTAAGAGTTTTCTTAGATGACATAGTTTTATTGCACACTTACTCGTAAGATCATCCTAGATCAAGATATTATTTGTGTACAATGTTTGGACCAATATCAAAGGCATTAGGAGAATAGATAAATTTTAGTACATGATATCATATTGAGATCAATGGATAGACTTAAAATTTCAATTAGGTTTTAGAAGACATGCTTCACGTGTACGTCATAGACCAATAGTCCTTTTGGAAGGTTTACCTATTAGAGTTTTATTATAATAGTATTTGTTATATTTCAATCAAAATGGTGCACTAAAGGGTGATAAATTGTAGATATTATATAACCCATTTGATTTGGGATCAAATTGAGGATAGATCTATCACTATTATTACCATGTTATAGGACATGGAGTGACAAGTTGTTCATATTAAACAATGCATTGAGGAGGCATGAGAGCAGTAAAATAAGTTTGTTTATGTGAAGAGGAATGATCACCAATTTAAAGTGGGTAATATATTTTTTCTTAGAATGAGACCCATCAAGAGCCCTATATATTATGGAAAAGGTTTGAAATTTCCACCTCATTTTTTTCTATGGTTTGAGATCTTAGAGGCCACTAGCCCTATAACTTATCATCTAGACCTACCACATATATTATAATGTGTTCACATCATGATCCATGTTTTTATTTTACATTGATATATACCTAACACTACTAATGTTCTAGATTGAAAAACATTTTAGGTAGCTATGATGTAGGCATTGGGCCTTTAAGGCTAATATTTGTAATAAGTTAGGGTCCAATGGGACCATTATGATGTGACATATTCAACTTGGGAGAATGAAACCCATTTAAGGGTCTAATATCCATACCTCTTTCAGTTAATTCTTGGATATATTTACTATCGTACACATATCTTATTATAACATACTCCTTATGTTATTAAGACACGAGATGTCTATTATTTAATTATTACTAAGATATTGGATTTTATGCTCTATATGATTATTCTTTACTCATATGATTACTATTCAGATGGTGGTTATGGATGATTACATTTGATTATTGAGGTGCATACTACATTATTATATGATTTGAGCTAATACTAATTTATCATGTGATTTAGGATTATGAGTATCTGATGATAACATGTAGTGATTACTTCATGTGGATGTTGATATATTATTATTTGGATGTCTTATGTATGTATTTGTATTATTTTATATTAATTTATATGTTTACATTTAATAGATTTGGCTACCTAGGGTAGTGCAATTTTATGTGTGAAATGTTGTGCAAGTGATAGAGAAGGCCAAGTGAGTGAATTGGGACTATGTCAGCATAATAAAACCCTTATTTTTAGTTGTATAGTGGATTAATAACCTAATTAGAGTAATATCTAACCCTAGTGTCATCATTTAATCTAGTTTTTAGTTTGAACCTCTTAGACCCTCCTAACATTATTCACACCCCTTAACATTGTTAATTAAATTTATAGAAGACTTTAGAAGTCACCTTAACATTAAATAAAATAATAAAATTAAATTTTTAATCCAATTAATTGTGTTTCTTAACTAAAACTTGAATGGGAAATTTTACCCATGTTTGTAAGTGGATGTAAAGAGTTTTAGTGGTGGTTGTATGTGCATTTAAGACTCTTTATGGTCATAAGATGGGATAATAATTTTATGGAGTGTAATTAATGTTATAAGACAACCCATGTGAAAATTTATGGCATGGGAAAGTGATATTATTAATAATTTTGTGAAATTATTACTTTTCCATGTGGATGTGTAGGGCGAGTTAATGATAGAGAAGACTTTTTGGAGAAGGGCCAATGAATGGGAAGGGACAAGTGTCATTTTACAATTGGCCATTGGGTTGGAGTAATTTTATATAAGAAAATGGAAATGGTTTCTTGGTGGAACATTTTATCTCATTTTTAATGTATAGCGTGGGGGGATATTGAGGGAAGATAGAAGGAGGTTAGATAGGGAGCAGGAGAGTTAGATTTCAAAACTTGTAGGAAAATTTATTATGTATATCCAAGGGGTGGAGTCAAGGTAGGATTCCTTGTTATCTATTTGATTTAAATTGATTTTTTAAAAATAATTATCTTTATCCCTTTACTTTTTTTGATCTTTTAAGATGTGTAAGGCCATTTGGCTTACCCTCTCTCTTTGTTATTTTCCATGGATTGTGCCATTTACCACCATGTGTATTTTATTACCTATTTGGGATTAGAGATGAAAATTAATCCAATTTTTGTTGGATATTTTTATATCCCTTTTTTATATTTAAAATACATAATTATTCTTGCCAAATGGGTTTAAATTATTTGGGATTGGGCAAGGGAACCAAGTTCTAAGTCCTTATACAAAACTCCTATGCATGAGGTTTGGGAAAGGGTAAGCTATAATGTTTTCAAGATCATCCCATGGAAATGGAGAAGAGTTTGAGTAAATGAAAGAATCCAAGGTTATCTTTATCCAACCCCCATAATGTGGAGACTATAAATTCTTATCCATAATGGCTGAGTGTGGAGTCTTAATAAGTTTTATTTATTTGTGGTAGCCATGTATATTTGTACCTCTTCTTAAGAAATATATTATTATTGATGTTAAGTGAGTTTATTTTTTTATGTGATCATGGAATACTTAGATATAGGGAAGTGTGAGTATAGATGTTGTTTTTTGCAAAACATGCCCCATTTTTAGACTAAAAATGAGGACGCACTTTTTCGTGACCAATCTAAATGTTGTTACATCTAGTCTAAAGGACCTTTCATGTTTGAGAGTTTGTTTGGGAGTGGATTTTTTATCTTTGTGAATGGTTAAATATAGTAGGTGTTTTTGCTTACTATGAAATTCATGGATAAATATTGAGTTAATAATTTTTCAATTGCATACTTAGGATATTGAATGAATTTCCATGTGATAGGTTTTGGTTTGTCTTATTATTTAAATAACCCATATTTAGCCTTTAGGGGTAGAATTGATTTTTAGTTGTAATGAGCTCAAATCAGTTGAGACCTTATCTATTGAGTTAGAGTCCATCAATCTCAATATTCTTGAGTCACCTGAGTTAATCTCTACCAAGCTCCCAATATATTGAGTTAAATCAAACAAGATTGAAATATGTTAAGTCCAAATATAATCAAGTCGAGTTGACCTTGTATTAAAAATTTAAGCTTGATGTTTTAGACATTTTTATTTATTTAAAATACAAGACTTAAGTCTTCTAGTTCCCTCAGACCTTTCTTAGTGTCACTATCATATAATTTCAAAGTTCTGTTGGGGATCAACCAACAATAGATTACACTTATGAAAGTAATAAACGTGAAATTAAATCAGATAGACAAGTAACTAGAATGATAAACAACAAGAACAAGAGATACAAGAAACCACCCTGAAAACTTGTATTAACAAACTCTTTACAAAAGGAATACAATTGAAGAAACTTCTTTCTTCCACACCTCTCCTAGATGTATAGATCTCTCAATAGATCTCTATTCCTCAAGAGCTCTCTCTCTCAAGAACAATCAACTCCAACAAGCCTGGATTGATTCAATTCTATACTATTCTTCAACATTCACATATAATGAGCTACTACAATAATACACACAAAGCTAAGAAGATCTAATATCACATATAGAATTAGGAAACTTGAGCATGCACTTACAAAAAATAGTTAAGCCTCTTGAACAATGGCTCTAAAAATAATATTACTAATAATAGAGACACGAGCTTAAGACTACAACTTAAACTCATCATGAAAACACTCGCTTCTGTCCTCAAAAATAGATTTCTGGATGCACAAGTAACTGACACCGGTTCTTGCTGCTTGCCTGTGACCGCCGTCGGCCGACCCACTGCCGACATTGGCATCTTTGCAACTGCACCTGACCAACGTCGGTCTCTCCTGATCGATGCCGGTGACTGTGTAGACCCGAACCTGTTAAAGTGTGCTCCTTGGTGAAGCTTTTAGCTCCACACCCTAACACTTAGATATAGGGAAGTGTGAGTATAGATGTTGTTTCTTGCAAAACATGCCCCATTTTTAAACTAAAAATGAGGACGCACTTTTTCTTGACCAATCTAAATGTTGTTACATCTAGTCTAAAGGACCTTTCATGTTTGAGAGTTTGTTTGGGAGTGGATTTTTCATCTTTGTGAATGGTTAAATATAGTAGGTGTTTTTGCTTACTATGAAATTCATGGATAAATATTGAGTTAATAATTTTTCAATTGCATACTTAGGATATTGAATGAATTTCCATGTGATAGGTTTTGGTTTGTCTTATTATTTAAATAACCCATATTTAGCCTTTAGGGGTAGAATTGATTTTTAGTTGTAATGAGCTCAAATCAGTTAAGACCTTATCTATTGAGTTAGAGTCCATCAATCTCAATATTCTTGAGTCACCTGAGTTAAGCTCTACCAAGCTCCCAATATATTGAGTTAAATCAAACAAGATTGAAATATGTTAAGTCCAAATATAATCAAGTCGAGTTGACCTTGTATTAAAAATTTAAGCTTGATGTTTTAGAAATTTTTATTTATTTAAAATACAAGACTTAAGTCTTCTAGTTCCCTCAGACCTTTCTTAGTGTCACTATCATATAATTTCAAAGTTCTGAGCTAAGTCCAAAAAACTTTTTAATTAAAAAAATTTACTAAGTTAATGTTTACCTATCAAGCCATGAGATTTTTCTACATGGTATAATAATAATAACCTAGGACGATGAAGAGTTAATCAAAATTTTAATTATTTTATGGTCCTAAGGGCTCAAGAAGTTTCCACATGGTGATTTCTCTAGATCCTAGGATCATGGAGACTTAAATAATAGTTTAAAGGATTTGAGCCCCTGATGTCTTGAGAAGTCAACATGTGGTAGCTTACCAAGATCTTGGGAGCTTAGATTGATAGAAGACCCTAGATAGGCCAATAGTCCCATGGCCTTGAGGTCCTAAGATTATACTAATGGAAACTTCTTAGGAGCCCATAACATAGAGAATAAACTAATTTAATAAGTGAGATCAAAGGTCTAGGTTACTAAGAGGATTCAATGTGGCATCGTCCTGTGCTCCTAGACTAAAGACCCAATTTGACTAGGGGATGATGCATGGCACCCCTATGATGTCAGAATTATTTTGAGCTTAATTTTTATGGGTATATGCCCACAATTAAGATTTAAACCCTAAACCTTAGGGAAAATAAGAATGTTCCATATGACAATGAATTTAAAATTGATGGCCATATTAAATTTTATAACTAACAAAGACTTGAGGAAAACACTAATCGATTAAATACTAAAATTCCACTAGATTAGTAGGATTCATGATAATGTTGTTTTATTCTAAATGCTTAGTTTAAACTAATGATATTATTTTATATGACTTTTACATATGGAAAAGTTTATGTTTGAGTCAAAAGATAATTAATACGAATGTCTATGTCTAAAATAACAAAATATTTTATTTATTTCTCACATTTAGTCTAAATTGGTTATATTTGTGATTCAATCATTTAAATACTTTTAAAATTTCATTTTATTCAATGGATTTATGATTGAATAATTCATTTGATCTTGTAGGGTTCATATTTCAATCTCAGTCATTGATTTGGATATGTATCCTCGTTAAGGAGTCTAGACCCTCAATCAAACCATAACATAGAAAAGACTAGTAAAAATTAGTGTGATGTGGAGGATTATTTGAAAATCATTAAGCACAAGAAAAAATGGTATTATTCAAGGTCTATTTGTGGTAACAAATAAGATACATAAAACTATTTCGAACTAATGAGAAAGTGACAGATGACCAACAATGAATGGGATGGTGGATCCCAAAGTAATCAATTGATGATCAATAAATAATGGCATGGATTCCAATTGAAAAGCATGGGCACACATCCAAATCTATCATAAACTTAATACACTCACCTACATTTCCTTAATCAACAATGAATGTTTGTAACTACCATATTACTGGGATGAGCTAGTAATCAAGGGAGGGGATTGGCCCCCTCATGTATATATTATTTTCTGAGAGACTTTCTTAGGCATGTAATTTTATAGGATTAGAGGATGTTTTCATTATCCATATATTTATGAATTATGACATTAATAATATGTAAATATACATACTTTCATGAATTTTAATATTTTTAGGATAATCACTTCCTTTCTCCTATTTTAGTCTTGTTGTTATAGAACTATTTATTACACTTCAGTGTTTGTAATAACTTAATAATATTAATCAAATTTAATATATTGATATTTTAAATATTTTTAAGAGTCTAAATCCATCTCCTACACATGTATATGGTGATCATGGTCTTTTTCCTTATCTATTTAGTTTCCTAGACTCTCACACCATTATTGGGTTGAAGTTGTGATAGGTCTGGGTCAACCAAGGATTTTTTTTAGGGGGTGTGATCAATTATAAATTTAAAGTAACACATTATATCTCAAAAAGATTTTTATCTCTTTATCCCTTCTCTTTTATATTTTGTTTTTGAAGATGAGTTAATCTAGGTTGAAATCAATCTAAATATACATGTTAATCTTGTTTGCTTAATTTTGTATGTCACTATTTAAGAATTATGAATATATGAATGTGATAAATATATTTGGAAATAATTTATTTAATATATGTTATTATTCATAAGAATCTATTATTTCTATTTGAGGCTAGGTCTTGTTTGACAATTTTGGCCCATATACAAAAATTTGCCTAGATAGATCAATTTTTGGAAGTTTTAGGATGGAGTGACAAGCTAAATAGAGATTCTAATTGAGTTGATGAAAAAATAATGAAGAAGAAGATAAAATATCACTTACAAATATTTTAAATCACTTTAAGTAATATTAATGTGTGTTTCATTGATCTTTGAGAAGTAAGTCTTGAAATAGGTTTAATATTATAAGGTGAAAAGGAAAAGTACTTTCTCATGGTATTTCAAGTATTTATGGGCATAAATCAGGTTTCAAAAAATCTTATAAGTTCATTGGAAGCCATTTAAAGAGACAAAAATTTCTTGTGAAAGTCTAGAGTGACCAGAACATCATGGCATGTCACGTAGAAATGAACAAGTTAGCTTGATTATGCATTTAATAAGTTCACTTAAAAATCCTCTCAGGATAAAATATTGTACAAACATGATTTTTTTCATGACATGAACTTCCTCTAAAAATTTCATGTGTTAATGAGCTTAATATCTCAAGATATAAAGCTTCAAAGTTAGACTTATAAAGTGAAACATGCATGGGAACATCAAATTAAAGGAATGGCATCTAGATATTTAAATTTATATGTTCTTAGGTTGAACATAGAGATAACAAGTGTCTAAATATCAATAGATAAGATCGAATCTAATGGTGAATAGGTAATATGATGATCCAATGGGTCTCAAAGATCCAATGGTACATGTTTGATCATGTATCAAAGATTAGTGATGAGCATCAAGTCAAAAAGTTAGCATAAAATCACAAGTGAAAAGATCCAAGATCCAATGGTACACATAAAATGATAAGGCTAGTGGGTCTAACAAGATCAATAGTATGTGTTCACTCATATAAAGTAGATCTAATGACAAGCAATGGGTCAAAAGGTCAATGAATCTTAAGAGTAAATACACAACTGAAAAGTGTCTCAATTGTGTTAGACTAGAAAAATATCTATGGATCATGTTCATTTGTATAGAGAAATATTAATGGTGCAATTGAGGTCAATAAGTCAACAAAATCTAGATTAAATAGAGCATGTTAAACTATGCAGATTTGAGATTAATGGCTGACATTAAAAGTCAAAAGTTAAGAGACTTAAACAAAGGTCTAATTTGACTTAGGTCAAACCAAGGTAGATATTTCAAAGGATGCCATTGGAGCTTAGTTGATACCTTTGTTTGAAGATCCAATGCATGCAAATTTAGTTTTCTTATGGTTTCAACATTGTTTCATGAAGGGAGATCCTCATGTATAGTGGATTCTTGATTTCCACAAGGTTCTAAGGTAGAATGGGTCTGTTTAGACCTAATATGGTTCAAAAATGATGTTATTGAGTTTGTAATCTCTTCATAGATATATTTAATATATGAAAACCAATCAATTAGATTGGTTTTCAATATGTAGTGAAACCTATGCTTAGATATTGAAGTAAGGGGGCAAGTATGTGATTAATAGAGATGTATCTCATTTGATGAAGCTATAAATTTGACTAATAGGTACGTACCACCACTAAAAGAAAACTTAGGCATGTATCTATCAAGTCCATGGATATGAGGACTTTATCCTCATAAGGAAATCAAGTGGAGATGGTGTCAAGTTCCAAGATGGATATCTTAAATTTAGGGAAAGTAGATGGAACATTTAATATATTTTTAGGGTATTTGAAGATTTTTATTCATAAAAGGATCATGACTCATCACCTTTAGAAAATTATTGTCCTCTAGTGTGTTTATCAATCAATAAAATGATTTAGAGCTATTAGGATAAAAGAAAGATTGATTGTCAATAGAGAAGTGGTACTAATGTGATGAAAAGGTGGTTGCAACTAAATTAATGATCCCAAATGGTGTGCTCCCCCTATCTCTCCCCTTTCTCCTATATCTCTTAATCTTTCCATTGGTAAGCTCTCTCTTAGTTCTTAGAAAAAAGACTCTCACTTTTGATAAAAAAATATTTCTCAATTTTAGAAGAGCAGAGACTCTCATTTGATAAGGATAGACCCTATAAAAACTTGTATGAAAGACTTCTTAAATCTAATAAATATTTTATTTATATATATCTTACTTTTGAACCATTTTTAGTAAAATTTTGCATGATGGCATTGTGAAGGAGAATCTTCCATGCCCATTGTCCTTTTTTGAATATTTTAGGGTGTTTTCTAGTTCATTATAGGTCTACATTTGTGTTATTTCTACCAATAATATAATATTGATATGAGTTTTATAATTCTTCTTAGTTTCATTCATTGCTTCTTGAACCTGGTATATGAAATAATGATGCAATTAGCTATATTTTGAGATTGTGTGATCTATTACTATCTATGCTTCTTTAATGTATATTTCATACTTGTGTGAGTTATCATTTAATTTGGTACATCACCTTATTATATTTTTTAGGAGCCCTTTCCCCCTTCTCTAACCCTTTCTCCAGTGAAAACATTCATATAGGTGATCTATCAAGAGAAAACCAACATTTTTTGGAGGTCTAATCCTACCATAGGTGACCCACAACCTAGGGTTGTTCCAATAGTGTAGCTCAATTGGAGAGATCTTGAATAACCCTCTCTAAGGGTGGAAATTAATGCTACAATAGTTTTTGGCATGCCTAATGGGACTTCAGTTCAAATAAGATTGGTCAAATTTTGATGCTAGTTTGATCAATTTGCAACAATTATAGCTTCCAGGCAATAACATCTGACGACTCCAAAAGAAGATTCAACATTTTGGTAGTAGAGCATTGACTACATCTCATGACAAAGGTGACTACAAGGTCAATTTATAGAGGTATTCCCTTTGAATTCAATGAATTGACTTTAAACTTAGTAAAAATATTAAAATTTTCTAATACACACCCTTATAAAGGAAAATGTGTTCCTTAGTCAATTTCAAGGCCTACCCATACAAGAAGATCTTTGTTAAACTCTTTCATTGCCATGGCAACCCCTAGAGTTTTCCCATTTGTGGCCTTTAATGGTCAAAGTTCTCTAGAACTCCCTTATTATGATCTTATTACAATAACATCTATTAAAATTTTCCTTATTTTAATAGAGACTAAGTTAAAACCCCTTCTAAACACCTCATGGATATATCCAGCTTCTACAACATTCATGATATCAATGAGGAAAATGTAGTAACTAGGTTATTAGCCATCTCTTTCAAAGGTAAAGCCTTAGACTGGTATAGAAGCCTTGATGCTAACTCTATTAAATAATGGGATAAATTAGGGGATGAAATTTGTAAGACATTTGATGACAAAAATGACCATTTGTAACTTACATAGTAGTTAACCATAATTAAAAGAACCCCTTATGAAGTCATGCAAGACTTTAACATAAAGTTTCAAAAGACTTGGGATAGAATCCCAATCTCTATTAGGCCTACCCATAATTTTTTCTTCCTATACTATTTTAAGGCCCTAAATAGTGACATTATATTAATGATCTAGTCCATGGGAGGAAACACATTACCAAATGCATATGAGGTGGCAATCAGGGCAAAAATTGTCTTGTGCAGGATGACAACCTTACACTTAGACCACCAATGTTTTTTTCCCTAAGATCATACCATCCCCTATTTATATTACTCATTGATGTCATTCTTCCTATGCCAAAAATTAATGATATACCCTCTCCTAAGCAAGAAAAGGCTCCTACTAGTCAATCTAGTGATTCCCAAAAATAAAATAACTTTTAAGAGCTTAAGAGCATGTTCCAGTCCTTAGGAAATGAACTAGTGAATGTTAAGAGGTATAAAGATTTCAATAGGCCTTATCAAGACTCATATTAGCCTTAACAATAATCTTATCAAGAAAATAGGCCACGTTACAAAGGAAATTTCTAAGGCCAAGGCCAAGATCAAGGCCAAAGACAAGGGTAGCCTAGCTATAATAGATAGAGAAACTAGAATCCAAGTGTTGCAAGTATTTATAACACCTTGGTCCCTATTAAAAATATTTTTTCTCAAGAAAATAAGGGAAACATTCCTTGTAATTAGTCTTTTGGGAAATCTATTGTTCCAACCACTGATTTTACTCAAGATTTTAATGATCAATGACAATAGGCTACTAATTATGGGTAAAATCAAGATTTTATGGCTCAAAACATAGAGGTACCCATGATGAGAAAACCATAATAGCCTTAATAAAGTCTAAAACCTAATCAAGGACCAAGCCAGTTGGGTGCTAAAATGGTGAGTTATGTGAAAGAAGAGTGTTATGTACTCAATTAGTATGTTATTTCTAGCTAGACATCCATTTCAGTGGTAACACATACAAGTTTCAAAAGAAGGAACATGAATGGTAATCAAGAAGTAGTAAAAGAGCATCCTACCATTACTCCTTAAATATCAAAGACACATGACCCTAATGTTATTTTAAAGGTTCCAATAGCCCTAAGGAATCAAAACTAGGGGAATGTCTTTATCCCTCAAAACTCACAAACTCAAGGTGCAGTTATGGCTCCCAAAGCAAAATAAAAGGTTGGTGGTTCACCCATAAAAATTGTGGAACAAATGAAAAGGTCCAATGTGAGTGTGCCAATGTGGGATATGCTCTCCATGCCTAGTTAGGTATACATCCTTCAAGAAGGTTTTTCAAGAATCAATGTTTCATAGAAACCACTATTCAAAGAGAATGTGGTTCTCACCAATACAACTAAAGGATCAAGTGAAGGTAAATCAAGTAAGGTGGTCAAACCTCATCCCTTATACATATCAATAATCATTGGTGACCCTTTAGTACATAATTTCTTGGTAGATAGTGGGTATATCACCTCAATAATTCCAAAGTTTGTAGTTGATCAACTTGGTCTAAAACATGATCCCTAATCTAAATGAGTGTTATAGTTAGATGTATTTTCCACTAATCCATATGGGATAATCAAATATCTCAACCCAAACATGCATACTTATCTTAGTGTCTAAGTGTCTTAATATGTATTGATCCTTGATGTGCCTCCTCACTTTTCCCTATGCTTATCTTGTAGTGGATTGGTCATACATGGCATTCAAAATAAGCTATGAAAACAAAGTATTTATTAAGGTTGATCCCATTTCATAATTACACATAGAACCCTATGGGCCATATAGTATAAACCTTAATTTCACCATCCTTGATGATGATGAATTCATATTTGGTCAAGAAATAAACACTGACCTTGAGGAGATACTAGACATGTTCTTGGATAAACTATGGAATGATAATCATTTGGTTGATCCCTTGTAAATATTTTAAGAGAGGGACATGGGTGTCTATTATTTACATAAAGATAATCAGTCCATAACATCCCTAATTGGACCTCAAGAATATCCTAATGGCTTATGGAAAATTTTCTTTGATGGTTTAAGGAGCAAACATGGAATAGGTGTAGGTGAAATTATAGTATCCCCCTCCAATGACAAATATTTCTCTTCTTATAGGTTTCATTTCAGTTGATCTTATAATGCAACAAAATATGAGGGTCTCATCCATGACCTTAAATGGTCTAATAAGATAGGGATCAAATAATTACAAGTTTATGGTGATAGTGAGCCGATATTGCATTGGGTTAGAGGCTAGAATATCACCAAGAACCTTTTTAGGAAGTCTTATAAACATAGAAGGTGGGACCTAATTGAGGATTTTGAGGCCTTTAATGTATAATAAATACCAAGAAACTATAATGGACATGTTGATAGGTTGGCAGATATGAGAGATAAATTTGATATCTCAAATGATTTAAAAAAGACCAAGGTGTAGCCCCATGTCAAAGTGGTGGTAAGAACATCAGTGCCAAACATTGAAGCTCATTGGTAGGTATTTGAGAATGAAAAATAAATTGTATGTTTCTTGTAGTAGGAAGTAGAGTTATCCTCCATAAACTAGGAAAAGTCTCAACATTACTATGAGGAGAAAATAGTTTAATTGAGATCCAATAAGCTTCCTAAATGGTTGGTCACCCTTAAAGGTCTTTTACATGAAGGATATCATATGATAAAATATAAATAAATGATGTCAAAAAGTGAAGAGAACTATGAAAGAGTACTTATCTTAAAAGACAAACTCCTGAAGCTTGGGAAGGTAAGAACTAAAGCTAAAAAGCATGATTTAATATAAATTTATAAAGAGTATGTAGACATATTTTCTTGGGAATATAGTGACCTAAGAGGCTTTGATCCAAAGTTATCCCAACACATTATAGAACTAGAGGTTAATGCCAAGCCTACCATGAAAAATTAGAGTCCTATAAACCCAAAAATTGAAGATCTTATGAGGAAAGAATTGACCAAATTAATTGAATCCAATATCATCTATCCCATCAAGCACTCCTCATGGGTAGCCAATTTGGTAACTTTGAGGAAGAAGAGTGGGGAAATTAGATTATGTGTTAACTTCAAGGATTTGAATAGGGTTTCTTTGAAATATCACTACCATTTACCATCTATGGAGCAAATTCTCTATATAGGTTGGTTTAGAACATTTTTACCTTTTGGATGGATATTCAGGTTACAACTAGGTACTGGTGAGAGAAGAAGATCAATATAAGACTACCTTCACCAAAAAGTGGGGCACATATACTTACTAAAATTCTCCTTTTAGATTTTCAAATACTAGGGAAAAGTTTTAATGAGCCATGGACATGAATTTCTAAGGGTTGTTAAATTAGATGGTACTAGTTTACTTGGATGACATCACAGTTTTTTCCAAGAAGACTAGTAAGCACATTGACCATCTAAGGTTTTCTTCCAAAAATGTATAGAGTATGGGGTCTCTTTAAATCCCATAAATGTGTGTTTTCCATTCATGAAGGAAAAAAATTGGGTCAAATTATTTCAAAAGAAGGGATATCCATTAACCTTGATAGAATAAGTGTTATCCTAGCATTATCTTTACCAAGACACAAGAAAGGAATTAAGAGATTCTTTAGGAAGATTAACTTTTTGAGAATGTTTATACTTGGTTTTGTAAACATAATCAAACCCATCACTAATATGTTGAAGAGCCAAGTGTTTTATTGGTCAAATGAAGGTAAAATAACTTTTAAGACCATCAAGCAAGTCATTTCCCAAGCACCCTCACTTATGAATCCTAATTTCTCAAAGGTTTTCATATTGTACACCTTTGCTAATGTTGAAAACATATCAACTATGTTGATTTAGAATAATGGTGAAGGACTTGACAAACCAATTACCTTTTTTAGCCAAGGGATAGAAGGATATGAGGTAAGGTATAATTCAATAGAAAAGTTGGTTATTCATCTTTAAGGAGACTATAAAATTTCAAACCAATGCTCTCCAATAGTAAGGTACATCTTATGGTTTTTCATCCGAAATTTAGGGATTTCCTCCTTGACAAAGATTTGAATGAAAAAAGAGCAAGTTGGATTACCAAGGTCATGGAGTATGATGTGGAGATCAAATTAACCAAGTTGATAAGAGGCAAAGGATTTTGTGAGCATATGGTGGATGATCTTAAAAAAGAAAAAGAATTTGTTTTGGTGCACAAGATAACTCACAAACATATGCACCTCTACTTCATGATAGTTGGATCCAAGATATGACACATTTCTTGATGATGGGAGAATTCCCCCAAGGTTTAGATAGAGCCAAAATAAGGTATTTCAGAATTTAGTCCATACCTTATGCATTGATTGATGGTGTTATTTTCATAAGGGACCTCAATGGGGTACTTATTAGGTGCCTTGATGATAATCAAGTGATAATGCTCTTGGAAAAGTATCATGATGGACATATCTTAGGCCATTTTTCTCCAAGAATAATAGTATCAAAGGTAATGAGGAATGGTTATTACTATCCTAACCTTTTCAAGGATGACTATATATGGGTTAAAAGATGCCAAAAGTGTGATCTCTTTATAAGAAATAAGATATTAGTAGCTCTTCCACTCAACCCAATTTAGGTGGAGTAACCGTTCATGAAATGGGGGTTAGACTTCATAGGAATGATAAATCCAATTTAAATTACAAGACATAAATGGTTGCTCACTTTAGTTGACTACTTCACCAGGTGGGTAGAAGTAATTGCTTTGAAAGAAGCCAATGAAACAATAGTATTGGACTTTTATGATAACATAGTGACCAAGTTTGGTGTCCTAGCTACTATAATTATAGATAATACCTTAGCATTTATTGGTATGAATATAAGTGAATGATAACCTAAGTTAGGCACCTACCTTAATACATCCTTAAATTACTATCCCCAAGGCAATAGACTGGTAGATTCCAAAAATAAGAACTTGATAAAGATTATCAAGAGGACCATGGAGGAGAATCAAAGAGTGTGGCATACAAAATTAAGGACATCCCTATGGGATAACATAGTGACTCCCAAAGTTGTTATTATATATTCTCCATATGTCCTTATATGGAAATGAAACCAAGTTTCCCATTTCTCTTAAACTGCCTACATTAGAGTTATCCCATCAGCTTGAATTGATGGCAAGTGAGCCTATAGATGTGAGGATGATAGAGCTTAAAGATCTTGAATAAACCAAAGACCTTATACTGAATACATTATAATAACATCAAGATTAGGTCAAGAAATCCTTTGACAAGAGAGACACAATAAAGAACTTCAAGGAAGGGGATCTAGTCCTCAAATGGGACTCAAATAAGGCCAAGCTAGGAAACGATACCAATTTTGATAGCTTATGGAGTGGTCCTTATTTGATCCATGGATGCAATCAACATAATGCTTTTCAACTTATCTAACTAGATGGAGAGGTATTACAAATCCTAGTTAATGGCATTCATTTAAAGCCTTGTTATTAGAAAATATTGCATCTATTTTATGATATTGTAACATATAAGATTAGTTTTATATTCTTTATTCTAAGCACCTTGAGCAAATTTCATTTCAGTTGTGTGTTTCCCTTTTAATGAGTGTCTTAGGAATATTTATTTGGTTTTCTCTTTTTCCCTTTTGCTTTAAGAGGAAGTTTCAAAAAGGGTCATCCTTGAGTCAATTTAAAATTAATTGAGAGGAAAGACTATGAATATAGATGAATAATGAATTAGTTCAAGGTTAATATTATTTACATAGTAGGTATGCAACCCCAAGATGTCACCAAAAATATTAGCCAATTTTTGCCCACATACATAAATTTACCTAGATAGATAAATTTATTGAAGTTTCAGGATGGTGTGACAAGATGAATAGAGTTATTGATTGAGTGGGTGACAAAATAATGAATAAGAAGATCAAATGTCACTTAAAAATATTTTAAAAAACTTTAATCAAGCTTAAAGTGTTTTTTATTTATCTTTGAGAAGCAAGTTTTGAAATAGGTCTAAGATTGTAAGGTGAAAAGGACCAATCAGTTCTCATGGCATTTCAAGCATTCAAGGGCATGAATCAGGTTGCACAAAGTCTTACAATTTCATTAGAAGCCTTATAAAGAGATAATGGTTTCTTGTGTAAGTTTAAAGATACCAGACCATCATGACACATCACACAAAAATGAATGAGTCAGCTTGATTATGAATTTAATAAGTTCACTTATAAATACTCTCATGCTAAAAGATTTCATAAACATGATGATTTTCATGACTTGAAAATCCTATGAAATTTCATGTCTTGATGATATTTCTATCTCAATATATAAATATTCAAGACTTATAGAGTGAAACATGTGCAGGAACATCAAATTAAAGCTACAAAAAATAGGCATTTAAATTAAAATGTTCTTTACTTGAATGCAAAGATGACAAGTGTCTAAATATTGAGAGATAAGATAAAATCTAATGGAAAGTGAGTAATTTGATGAGCCATTGAGTCTCAAAAATCTAATGCCATGCATTTGATCATACATCAAAGATCAACGATGAGCATCAAGTCAAAAATTTAACATAAACTCACAAGTGACAAGTGTCAAGATCTCAGGTACCTAAATAGAGATCCAATGATATGCATAAACTGATAAGGCTAGTGGATCTAGGTAGATCAATGTTATGTGTTCACTCATATAAAGATATAATGGTAATAAATGGGTCCAAAGGTCAACAAATCTTAAGAGAAAATACAAAAGTGATAAATGTCTCAACCACATTTTACTAGAAGATCTATGGCTAGCATTCATTTGTACAAAGAGAGATCAATGATGCAAGTAAGGTCAATAATTCGGTAGAATCTATATCCATCAGAGTGCATTAGACCATGTAGATTTAAGATTAATGGATGAAATTAAAAATCAAAAGTTAAGAGACTTAAACAGAGGTTGAATTTGACTCAGGTCAAACCAAGGTATATATTTCAGAGGATGCCATTGGAGCTTAGTCAAGACATTTTTTGGATGATCCAATTCATGTAGACTCAGTTTTATTATGATTTTAACATCATTTCATGGAAGGAGATCCTTGTGTGTAGTGGATTCTCAATTTTCACAAGGTTTAGAAGTAGAATGGGTTTATTTATACCTAATATGGTTCAATAATGATTGTATGCAATATATAATCTCTTCATCGATATATTGACTATAGGAAAACCAATAAATTATATTGGTTTTTAATCGATAATGAGACTTATTCTTAGATATTAAAGTAAGGGGGTAGGTATGTGATTAATGAAGAGGTGTCTCATCTAAAAAAGTTATAGCTTTGACAAATAGGTACTTTCCATTGCTAAAAGAAGACTTAGGCATGGATTTATCAATTCCATGGATATGAGGACTTTGTCCTCATAATAAAAGCAAGTGGATATGGCATCAATTTCCAAGATGGAGATTTGGTAGTTAGAGAAAGTAGATGGAACATTTAATATATGTTTAGGGTCACTAAGGATGTTTTATTCATAATAGGATCATGACTCATCACCTTTGACAAACTCTTATCTTCTAGTGTTTTACTCAATCAATGAAATTATTCAGAGGCTATTCAGACAAAATAAATATTACTTATCAATAAAGAACTAGTGTTAATGTGATGAAAAGGTGGTGACAACTCAATTAATGATCTTAGATGGTATTATCCTCCTCTCTCCCCCCTTTCTCCTATATCTCTTATTCTTTGCATTGGTAAGCTCTTTCTCAATTTTTAGAAAAAAGAATCTCTCACTTTTGATATAGAGTTATTTTTCAATTTTCGAAGAGTAAAGAATCTCATTTGATAAGCCTAGACCCTATAAAAACTTGTATGAAATACCTCTTGAAGCTAATAAATATTTTATTTACCTATCTCTTGCTTTTGAACTATGTTTAGTAAGCTTGTGCATGATGGCATTATGAAGGAAAATATTTCATGCCCATTGACCTTCTTTCTTGACTATTTTAGGGTGATTTTTAGTTGATTATAGGTCTACATTTGTGTTATTTCTACCATTGATGTAAGATTTGTGTGAGTATTATAATTCATCTTAGCTTTATTCATTGCTTCCTGAACCTAGTATATGAAATACTGATGCAATTAGCTAGATTTTGAAATTGTGTGAGATAGTACTATCTTATGCTTCTTCAATTTATATTTCATGTTTGTGTGAGTTCCTATTTAATTTGGTATATCACCTTGTTAGCTTTATTAGGATCCATTTACCCCTTATCTAACCCTTTTCCCAGTGCAAACATTAGTATAGGTGATCCATCAAGAGGAAGTTGGCTTTTTTCAAATGTCCAACCCCACCATAGGTGACCCACAGCCTAGGGTTGTTTCAATAGTGTAGCTCAATTAGAAATATCTTGAAGAACCCTACCCAAGGGTATAAATTGATGATACAATAGGACCTATGATCACTATCTAGGAAATTTCTTGACTCTTCCTCAATATCTAACTTAGAGCTATCATAGATATTTAGTTTCTTAAAAATGCCCCTTGAAATAGAATGGTTACAAATCAACTTGTTGAGTGAATGTCAGCATACCAAGGGTTAGTATATATATACATTGGGGAAGAATTTTATTTATGGTATCTTCTTATTTTTAGGAGAGGTAGAGTCTTAACAAAACCTTATCTAATTGTTATAGTGTCAAAAATACCCTCAACAAGATACACCTTGTTATTCCTCTTAGATGAGCTTATTGCCTTGATATTATTCACCTTCTTCTTTACCTATATTATATTTCCTTGAGCCTTTAGTATCACATATACTCAAAAATTTGAGTCATAGGATTGAGGGAGATTATCAAAACAACTGAATGATGGAAAAAATATCTGAGGCAAGCCCCTACTTGGCTTGGCCTCATAGTTATACTTGGATCTTGCTTGGAGTGTTCTTATATATTTTATGAATTATAAATGTAAATAATAATAAAATTTTATAGGTTATTATTTAATTCATTTATTTTAATATTATATTTTTATAAATTTGAAACAAAAACAAATAAAATATAGTGAGTATGATCTTTCACGCATTAGTTTAATGTTAAGTGTTATTTGAAAGAAGAATGAATATATATAATGAAACATTATTTTATGTTTTGATTCAAGTTGAAAAATTGAATGAAAAATATCATTTTATAGTTTCTTATAAATAAAATGAAGATATTATTTCAAATTATCATATTGAACATATTCTATTAATCCCAAAAAGGGCTAGGACCACTTAGATAATTTTTATATAATTTAAAATATCCCAAATTTTACCAATTTAAATTTTAATATAAAATAGGATTAATAAATATTTTATTTTAATTTATGGATTAATTTTAGGATATATAGTTATTCTATAATGAATTTTTAAAGTTCAATTTCTAAATTGCCTAAATTTCCTTACAATTTTCTTAATCTTCGTGCATTTTTTGTGCACAAATGAGGCATAGAAGTGTCTAAATAAATTTTATATGAAATTTTGAAATTTTTAGGTCTTGTTATGTTTCATTCACTATTTTAGGATGTATGGTTTTTTTTTGTATTTATAGGGGAGTTCTTAATTTGATAGACGCTTTGGAATGACACAGGCCTTATTCTATAGTGTAACCAACTATTGGGACAATAGTTACCCATGTGAATAAATAACATGGGGATAGGGATCTAAGGAGGATCACACTATTTTTTGGAATCAACCAATGAGGTAAATATGGTGGGAAGTCCATGTGAGCATAACCCAAGTAGTGAAGGGGTAACTATGTGGCTAATAATCCACGTGGTGAACCCTACAATGGGATTTATAGTCACGAGGGTGGTCATAAGAGGTTGAACACCACCTGAGTTTAAACACATAATTTTGAATTAAAAACTTTATTTTTATTATTTAATATTAATATTATTTCACAAGATGTCTTTCTATAAAGCTTTGCAATTGTAAATAATTTTTAAACCAAAACAATTTCACTATATATGAACTATTTTGTGCAACCAATTATGCCAACCTAAAGATATAGAGGTGGTGTAAGACAAAAGGGGACACCCATAAATTTTCCCCCTATTCTTCATAGAATAAATTTCAAGGCTTAAAACTACATATTTTTCAAGATATGTCTCTTTTTTCCTAGGGAAATCATTTTAGACATTTTATATGTTTATGGGCTTCTAGAAGCCATGGGATGGATTGAACCAAAAGGGAATCCTCCTTAATTTTAACTTCAATTATATGTGAAATAAAAATAAAATCATGAAACTAAAAATGAAAAATAATTTCTTCTTTAACCTTGCTATTGGCCATTAATGGCCGAGGTGGACCTTGAAGCTCCCAAGGGATTTTTTAGAAACTATAAGATCTCAAAATTAGCTAGAGACATTTTCAATAAGATGGGTAACTAAAAAACCAACACAAGGAGGCACGTATCAAAATATAATTATAAAATGAATGAAAATAGAAAAAAGTTAAACTATTAGATACACTATTAATGGTAGTCATACAAGGTTGAGTAAGGAGAAGAGGGATGACTATGGACAAGTAATATTCTAGAACCTCCATACTCTTCTCCCAAATATGATATTAAAACATAATGATTAATTTGAAACATTTATTTTAGTCTATTATAATTTATAGGGTTTACTCATATTTGATCAAATTTTATGATTGAGTTGGAAATGATCTAACAAGTGAGATGGAGTGTTTCATCCTCATGGAGTTAACAAGGACACTTTAGACCTATTTTGAGATCATATGAAGAGTATGAATCCTCCTTGATAAGTAATTTTATCCAAAGTTAAGTCAAATTGAAATTAGATTCAATTGTGACTTAAGAAATGAAATGAGCCCTATGATTAGTTTTAATCACTTTAAATATGACTTAAGCCCTATTGAGAGTTTAGATGAATCATTAAAGGTAGTGGTTATTCAACCCTGCCTATTTTTAATTGCATGTATATTATAGTCCTTATGGATCTGATCATTATAGATTTTATTAAATATTTATAGGCTTTTTTGAGATATTTTAGGTCGATTAGAGTTAGTGAGGAGAACATGGTCATATAGTAACCACACATTCACTTTTGCATTGTCACCCATGTTGTTTAGACGCGAGTTTTCTTTAACACTTTTTTCATCTTATGCTTGAAGATGGTTAACTATTGGACATTGTAGTTATGTAGATTATGATTTATATATTATAAAAAAATAAATAAAAAATATTAGCATGTTTTGGTGTGGTTTAATGATACAAAATTTTATGCATGAAACTATGAGTCAATGTAGGTGAGCAAAAATAATGGTGCATAAATAGAATCATAATAAAAAATCTCTTGCTCATCATATGTTATAGTATGTATATGTACCTATGTTCTTAAAAGTGTACCAATAATACCATATAAAAGATGTTCCTCTTCAATCCTAAAATCATAATAATTCATAGGAGGTTATGCATTGTTTGTCATATACATCCCATGATTTGTGTCATTCTGTTGTAATGTATAATTAGCAAAGGGATAAGAAAATATTTTAATTTTTTCATTCTAATTAGGCTAAGTCCTTGAATCAATTGTATATGTATTAACCTTGATAATATTTTCATCCACCAAATCTTAAATCTTATGTCATAAACTAATTCATCTATTAGTTGAATACCCTATGTGTCTATGATAATCATAATATGTGTTATCTACAAATCCCTTAGATGATAATTGATGCAAGAGAATGAAGCCAATAACGTAAATTTAGTCATAAGTGAGTGTGTTTAGTATTTTAGCACACATTGGAAGGGAATTGAGTCTCTTGAAGAGTCACTAGTGTTTTAGTTGGGTCTTTTTTGGCTTGGGAAAATTTCCTGCCAAAAAAATATTTTGAATATTTGAATTTGAGTTAGTGTGTTAGGAATGCTTTAAGTAAATTTCAAGAAATGTCATGTTAGTAAGTGTTAATATATTATCACGTATGGGTCTAGGTGATTTTAGAAATATGGTTTACATACAATACATTAGGAAAATGGCATAAACCCAAGAATATTAAATGTAAATCCTTTTGAAGGTAGTTGTCAAAAAGTTAGTTATGCAAGGAAGGTAGTTTCCCATGTAATGTAATGAGTTTTGGATTAGATTTAGAACTTAGTCTCATAGGGAGAGTGAGTAGAAAGTTAGTTAGAGGTTACAAGAGATAGATGTATGAATAGGATGAAGAGGAGAGAAAATCAAAACCTTTGTATTGTGTCTATGAGATAGAGTTGTAATGTATATATGCAAACAATAAATAAAGTTGGAAGATTAAAGTGATGTTCCTATGTCTCTATATTATAATTGTTTTATGACTACACTATAATTTAAAATGTTTATAACATAGAATATTTTGGGAGTATCAGTTTATAATGAAAGATGTAGGGGATAATATTCTACAAGATTATGGCATTACACTATATTAAATCTAAGAGATAATGTTTAAGAACCTGATAAGTGAGTTCACAAGCAATGAGAATGGAACCAAGAGCAAAAACATTGGTAAGTTGTGTTGTTTTCATATAAATATTTGTGTTTGAATTCAATAAGAATAGGAGGTTAAGGACACCATATGTGTATACTCTATTATGAGACATAATTTAAAACCTCGTGTATGTTGTTAACAGTGAATATTTAAAGGATCTTGGAATTGGAGAGTTGTGAGTAGGGTGTAGAAATATAGTGTAATGGAGGAGAACCTTGGAGAAAACTTTCAAGATACTAAAGTAAGCCAAAAGGCATTCAAAACCTTGTGTTAGTTTGTTATATTCAGTCTATATACATAAAAAACTACCAAATCCATGCATGGAACATGATTAAAAAGGAAACCAAGAAACCTATGAGATGTGGATGAGTTGGTAAGGTGACTTGGTTGCTACAAGCACCACCTAGGTTCAAAACTTAGATGGTACTAGAGGTTGGTTATGGGTAATCATTAGTATTAAGTTGATTGTGGCTATTGATGGTATTCTCAAGCTAGCTATGGCTATTTATTGGTATTTTTGGGCTGGTTATTTCCATTATTGGTAATTATGATACTTGCATACTTGCATATTTGGGCCCCTGATTGTGTTCTAAATTGGTTCGATCTTTGATCAAAAGCATATAAGTGTAAATATCCCACCAAAACTGAATCTATCTAAAAAAATAAACTAAGAAAAGTTTGAATTTGGAAAAGGTTTTGAATAGATGGATAGACCTTATACATGTCATTATAATATTTGAAAGTGATCCAAGATTAGATAAATCCTAAATGATTCCTTTTAGGCTTGTTATAGGCCTAAGTTTAGGGATAAAAACACAAAAAGTGGAATAATTGACAAAGTAACAAGTGAAATTGATTGAGATTTTGTAGTTAGATGAAATTTATCCTAGAAAAAAAATTATGAATGTTTTTTAGAGGTATGAACACTGTCCATACATATATAGTTGACTGTGTGTGCAAATGGAACTAGGAGACCAAATTAGGTTTGTGTCAATGCTATAAAAGGTATCTAGACAATGAGTTAAGTCTTAAAACTTTAATAAGATTTGAAAGGTGATAGAGGGTGTTAGAAAGTGGGGTTAGTTTATCAAGAATCATTTTTACTAGTCTGTATAGGAGGTAAAAGCAAGAAAAAAGGCTATAAGGAAAATACAAAAGTGAGCAAAGTTGCTTAAGGAGTCTTAAGAAAAGGATGAATGTTGGAATTATATTTTAAGAACTTAAATGTATTCAAGGAAGATATTTATGTATGATCATGTAGACAAGAAGTAGGGAAGAGGAATTAAGGTTTTTAGTTTATTGAAGCTTGTAGCCTAATGAGGGATAATGTGTGAATGACATGAAAAAGAGGCAGAGAATGAATGGATAGAGGTGATGAAATAAGAGTGAGAGATGTATGGATGCCTAAAGGTAGAGTGAGTGACAAGAATAATCTTAGACCACAGGTATTTAAAGTGAATGACATCAAACCTAAGATAGAGTTGACCAATAAGATTACTTTGAGAAGGTTGATTGCATGAATTGCTAGTTGTAGGTGTGAGAGCTATGGTTTGAGTAGAGGATGAAAGATTTTATCTACACTAATGTTTTATTATTATAAAATAAATTTTGGTTAGGGAGATATATGAGATTATACTCAAGTAATTTCTCTATTATCTTATATAGAGGTTTATGCAATTATGTGTATTGCCTCTTTCAAGGAGGTGATATGACAAGTTGATTAAGAGGTTGACACTAATTTAAACATTATTTTTTATTAATTCTTAGTATCATTAAATTTGGATTTGAATTTTTGTTTTATATGAAATTTGGTAGAAGAATTAGTTGAATGATTATATCTATACTTTAGCTTATTCATAGTAAGGTTCTTAACTTTGATATCCTTTATCATATGTCATAAATCATCAACATATTGAAATCAATTGAAAATAATAGACTCATGTAGTGGGGAAAGAAATATTTTATTGAATATGTTTTGAAAATAATTGTCAACCATTAAAATTATCATCTTAAATAGCATGGTCTTGTAATGAAGTACATAATCACTAGTGGGTGTTTTTGCCCCTTACTTTAGTTTTACAATATGAGAATACATCTTCTCAATGATGTTGATTAAAAATGTGCTAAATATTTATCAACAAAATTATTGAATTCATGGAGTGATTATAAAATGAGGTCATAGAACCATCATGAGGCATAGTCTTTAAGACTCCATAGAAAAAAATCGATCAATAGACTATCATTCGGTGCATAGTTTAAACATGTTATGTGGAAGGCTCGAAGGAGTTAGTTTGGATTGCATTTACCATAATATAATTTAAAATTATATGACACAAATCATATAGATAAGGGTTGATATAAAATATTATAAGCCATGAGATTATGTAATGAAGTGTGGGAATTGGTCAAATGGATAAATCTAGAAGAACCTTGTTTCGATTGTAAAACCTTAATTTAAAGATCAAGGATTATTTACATAAGTATTTGACCATTAGGCACAGAAAAATATGTAACAATTTGTGGTGTCACATTATCACTCATCATAGGAAGTAAAAAATAATATGGTGTATGGATACACATAATAATCTAATGAAAACCTTGTGTTTCCCCCACAAGGTTTAGACAAATGAATAGTAGCAGTCAGAGTAGTAGTTTACAGAACTATTATAGAGTCTATACCTATAAAAGGTAATTTTATATCATTGAAGGGATCACTTTCTTTTATCATATGTGACAAACTTAACTTTTTGTACATTCTTAACCTCTAGTATTATATTCAAGACCTTATGTAGATCATTAGGTTCTACATGGATTCATTCCTAAAAGTTAGAAACAACTACATCTTATTAAAGATTTACATTATTAAGGTCATTAGGATGTATTATATAATGATATTCATTATTATATTCATTTTCATATCGATAATAAATTCCAAGTTTAGGCATATCATCATTAATCATATGTTCATTATTAACATTTGCATTAGTAGTAGAAGAAGGAATTTGTATTTCATATATTTTAGCCATTTTAGTAGACAAATGTGGTTGGTCTAAAAGGATAAAATTACGCTCAATTTTTACACCACTTGACCTAGACTTCACCTTAGAGAGATAAAAGAGCTATCCTTCATAGATGACATAGAATATGATCATGAAAAACATCAAGATGGATAAATCTAAGGATAAATTGATGTGTTACACGGGGAAAAATTAAAAATATGATCTAAGAACCAAATGTAGAAATATGAAACCCTAAGAAGGTATAATGAAATCCTAAGGAAACATAGGGTTTTTAGTGATCAAGAAATGAAGGGTTCATAAATATGTTGTAATTTATTTTAAATTTAGTGTTCTAAATAAGATAAAAGTCAAGACTAATTCATATTATATAATATATGTCTAAATTAATCAAATCTAAATGTAATTAGTAGATTAAGATAGATTATTTAAAATTATCCTACTAATGGAATGAACAAGAGGACATGGTATTTAGATATTTTTAGATATACTCTAGTTTTTTATAGTGTATAGTCATGAATAATTTTCTAAAATGGGTCTATGGTTATTCAAATCAAGAAGTTGATTGGAAAAACATGCTTGGAAGGATCTAGTAATGCCTAGACACTTATGGTAACCAAAATGCATTTGATATATACTTGATTTATCCATGTGAGAAGTGAAATACTATTATATCACAAATTACTGTATCTACTTGTAGATAGATATCATGTGAAATATCAAATGCTCAATCTTATGTGTAGATTTATATTTATCTTCTTTCACCTTAAAATTTGAGTTCCACTTTTGACACTTCACCTATAAAAATGGGTTAGATAGGATGGGTTGAGATGACCTCAACCACCACATAATAAGTGTATAAGTGATGCATATGTTCCATTACTCAGAAGATCTCTTAAACTGTATGTAGTTTCCCCACATAATAATGTGTGCTCAAAAATGATATATTGATATGCAGTGCAATCGTATGTGGATTTTGACACATGAAAATAAATGATTTTTGTATTTCAAGATTATTTATAAATTGGATTGATGGTTATTTATTTGAGGAGTTATTAGATTTTTATGCATTAAGGTAATGCGTCAAATATGTGTAAATGTATTCCTCAGTGTGTTGGATGCTTACTATATAAGTGCTATATAGGAATAAATTTAGGCTTGATATGTTTATATATCCAAATATTTGGGTATTTTCCCTCTAAAATGACATGTGAAACATGTGGGCCAACCTAAAGGAAGGGTTTTTAATTTTGGAAAATAGTCATTAGAAAGCATGTGTATGGGTTTGACTAAGGCATATAGCTCTAGTAACTAGATCTATTTAACTATGGATAGAGTTTTCTAGTAAACATGAAAGAATGGTTTAGATAATAGTGATAATTTTCATAGGATAATAAACTAATTAGGAATATTTTGGACATATTGCATGTGAATGACAACAAAGTAGGAAGGTCAGGACCATATATAAGTGAATGACTAGGAGAGAGTGTTAAAAAGAGTGAATTGTGTATGCACAAGTCATGTATGATAAGGTTAATTCAAAATTGACATTTTAATGTGTATAATACCAAATTTATGTGTCTAAAAAACTATGTAATGTATCTTCCTATATAATCTTTATTACCTACACATGTTGTACCTTATACTTATACCAACAAATGTACAAATAACCTTACCAATGATGACATATATGATAATGATGATAATGAAGATTATTATAATAGTGATGTATTCTTATATAATGTTAATTAAGTATTATTAGGTCAAGATAATGATGTAATTAACGTGCAAGACAATGGTTCTCATTTTTCTTGCATAGATCCTTCCTTTAAGTACGAAGTAGAATGAGTACATAGTAAATGTAATCAGCACATGCACTTAATATTAATCTTACAAATGGACATAATGAAATTTTTTTAGACACACAAAATAAAAAAATAGATGAAACACATGTTTCTTCTCATGATAATAAGAATGTTTATAAACTTCATAACTTTATGCCTTGTAATAAAGTTTCTAATAATATGCCTTGTAATGAAGCTTTTATTGATATGAAAAGTGTTGATTTTTTTAATCAAGATAGTGATACTCATAATTATAATTGTAATTAATATTTTATAGTTATGTTTGTGATATATGGTGAAATAAGACCCATGAATGCACATTTTCAATCTAAAACCATTCATACTAGCCAAGTAATATATATGATGCATGCAATAGGTAACCTTAAAAAACAAGTTGAAGTATTATCCTTAAAATAAATAGGTAGCTTTATGAATGGAATGTAAGTTATGACACATAACTATCGATTTGGAGTCATTATGGAATATTACATTTTTTATTTCTTTTGGACCAAAGATAATTAAACATAATTTTTGTGGTACCTATCCTGCTAAAAATCAATGTTATACTCAGAAGGTGGTTATAGTAAATGGAAGTAGAATTGGATAATATTACAAATATTATCTCATTCAATTTCTAAGGATATTTGATCACACTTCAATAAGATAAGACATAAGAAATAAAATATGAAAAATTTCATCCTATGGGTACAATTACATCTCAAAACAGACAATTATGGATCCTAAAACAAAGTAAACCATGAGTACATAAATAACACAAGTTTGTATTACATAATACTACTATGCATGAAGAGCAATCAAAACAAGAATCTAAAATTTATATTAATATTAAAAAATCAATCAATCAATTATCTCTAGAGGATCCAAGAGAATTAGCTAATAAAAATACAACTATTGATGCTCATATGAGTTTATACTCAAGTATATATCCACATGATTCATCAGTTCATGAGAAAAAACATGTAATTCAATATAAAATAGTATGACTAGAATATTTATTCATCTCATTCCACATTACCAATGGTTATTAATTCATTGGATATTCAAAATCAAGGAAAACATGGTGCTTTAATGCTATATCATTTGAATATAATTATGATACAAGTTACTCCTCACCCAAAACATGTGACATTTACACCAATTGATACAATAAATTCACTTGAGTATCCAACTGATGGTATCCTTGGTTAGCTTCAACATAGTTTATTGTACATACATTCTTGTCAGTTTCTTGCTTGATCACTTTCTCCCAAGTTGACTTATTGATTTAACCATTTTTCTATGTGGATGTGTACATATGTTTCTACTTTAACAATTATTCTATCCCTTGGATTTCATATCATTATTGTATTTCTTTGGCCATTTCTTCATGATTTATCATCCCAATATTGAAATTCACATTATCTATCTTATGATGACATATGCATTTATATCTTTTATAAAATTTTGATTTTAGTTTCCATTCTTTGAGACATGTTACATCTTGATGCGACATATTACCTGCCCACTTCTCTATATTGAATATCCATGTTTTATTTTTTCATATCACACATTAAGATTAAATGATCACATATCTTATATGACTACACACATTATGAAATTCACACATTGACTCTTGTCATCTATGGTCATACACCAATTTTGAGTTATATTACATACTCCTTTGAGACATAACTTTACCATACAACAAAGGCATATCTTTTGCCTCCTTGAAATTACTTTTATATTACATGTAATGGACACTATTAACTCACATATGATATTTATTATTTTGATCCCCTATATTATTATATTTCATAACTTTATCCCTTGGCTTTGATTCATTTACTGAGTTCTTTTTCATTTAAATATTTCAAAAAATGCAAAAAAAAATCAAGTATTTTAAAACATTAAAATAATTCAAATATTCAAAAAATACAAAACCAAGACCTATACATGGTTTGATTTGATTTTAAACATAGATTTGTGATGTCATTTATCATATACATGGTGAGATACATATCCATTTTTATAGTATACATGAGTTATATGCATGACATACAAGTTACACATGAGGCATGGACATACAAATACATGAAATTTATCACACCGATGGGAAAAAATTTCCACATTTTGGGGCATGACCATACTATGGGCGTCTTGGTATACTTTTTAGGTTATATATTTCTGTCATTCTATTTATTTTATTGAGATAATTAGAATATTTATACATGAATTGATCTTGTTCATACTTATTATAGTGTTATTCCATATGGATATCATGATTTAATATACTACATGGTGGCATTAATTGATTATGCAAACTAACATTACTTATTCTATGCTTATTTGATGTTGATAATTATGATGTTCTATTTTATATGGATATATTGATTAGGCTTTATTGATTCATGTGTCAATTGTGTTAGAGGATCTTTTAGTCCATGCCATAGTCATGTTGTGATCATGTAAGGTCAAAGTTGAGTCATATTTTATATGCTTTTGTGTTTGTGGGTTATTCAATATGTTGTTGTTATAGACACAAAAGAAATTTATCATGATCTTGAAAATGGAATTTTTGACCTATATTTGACATGCATAACTTGAGCATGCATATTTTATTTTTACCCATGTTATCTCCTAAACATTCATATATTTATGGACATAGCCTCTTCAATTTAACATACTTAATATATAGGATCTCCCTAATTTGTGCCTAAATTATCTATTATCTTAAGCATTTTTTTCCATATTCTAGATCATTTTTTCCTTCATCCTAGATAATGCCATTATTGATAGTGTCCAAAGTACTCCAATAATACATTATCAATTATTGATAGTGTCCAAAGTGCTCCAAAAAACCATTTTTAAAATTCAAATCCCTATCCTCGGTCTACTCACATGTTATTTATTGAGGTAAATTACTTAAAGAGTCATATATATACACACATCAAGCCTATGACTATTATTTTCTAGCACATATCTCATTTTCACTTGTTCTACTCAAAAAAATACTTGTACATTAAGAGATATCCTTGAGGCACTATCCAAAATCATCTAAATATAAAAACCCCTTAAAAGAACAATCCTTTATCCAAGTATGAGTACCTAAAGTAAGGTTAAAGTTGCATATTTATCAAGTGTAAAAAAGTAAAGAGTTAAATTATATTTTAATATAACACTATTGAGAAAACATACATATAGGTGGGATAACTAAGTGTCGTTCAAACCCTATTAAAAATATTTTAACATAGGAAATGCTCAACCATTTAGTGGGGTGTGGTTGGGTTTGTATAACCCCTTTTTTCCAAGTCAAGTATGTGTTGAAAGTGGAGTTAGGATTTCAAGGTAAAATAGGAAAAATAATAAATTTTTGCATGGTATCAAGAGCAATAAATTTTATAAGAAACATCTTGATAGGTAAGCATAATAATATGTGGTATAAAAAACTAGAAAAAAAATTAGAGATAGTTTTGACATATAGTGGACACATCTAGTCACCCTAAGTGTTAGGCCTTATCGATAGTGTCATGGTATAATTTGATAGTAAATATCCTAAAATAAATCATAGACACATTATAGAATATGTATAATCACTATACATATGCAAAGAACATGATATAACAAAAAAAAGTCAAGTACCCTATCCTTTTGTCATTTTTACAAATAATAATCTCAATATTTATCTACATTTTTACAAACATATCTATGTAGTGAATGATATATATTATGTAATATTAATATTAAATAGTTTGGATTATTTATATCACTAAATGAAAAACAAGTTAAATTTTTTTGGTGAACCCAACCATTTTTTCAAGCATGATAAACCCTAGGTTTACTTTAGGGTTCATCCTTATTTATCAGGGTTTCAAATATCTTCTACATTAGGGTTTTAGACTTGATTTATGAGTTTCCATTATTAGGTAATAGTCTACCCATTTTTTCCCTAGCCTCCTTTATGTTTTCATGATCATATTCTATGATATATAAAAAGGCTATCTCTATTATCCATGTAAGGCAAAGTGTTAGGTGAAGTGTTAAAATTGAGCATAATAATATTATTATGGTCCAACCATGTGTCTCTATAGAATCTAAAATGGATAAAAATAGATAAAATTTAAATTATTTCTCATTCTACTGATGTAAATGTTAATAATGGACACATTAAAGTAGATAATTATGTTGTTAATGATGATATTCATGAAATTGAAACTACTTATAAAGATGATAGTGAACATAATAATTAATATGATGATAAAATACATCCCAATGAACTTAATGATGTGGAAATTTCATAAGTTATAGTAATTTATAAATTTGAGTTTGAATTAGTAAACAACATGAAGATTTGGATAAGATATTGAAAGTAATCTTAGAGTCTGAGAATGTAAATAATGCTAAGGTTGTCACATTTGAGGAACAAAATGAACTCGTAGATGATACTAATTTACCTTTTAGATGTACCAAATCTAAAATCAATGTTTAGACCACTACTCCTAATACTGCTATTCACTTTTATACACCTATGGTTACACATGTGATTCAATCTCATAGTTTGGGTGCAACATTACATATTATTATTATTTTTTTTTATGGATATCCCTACATCACATAGCTTTGTCCCTCATAATATGGATACTCATGTGGCATCATCCATTCATAAAAAAATATGTTATGCCTACAACTCAAATATTTATACAAATTATTATTGAGTCTTAAGCTAAATTTTGACAATTGAAACATAGTTATTCTAAAGCAAGTCATTAGACGGATTCTAAAGAACTAGTACATAACCCATTGAACCTACAAAATTTAGATTATCCCTTACCTATAGGATTTGTTTCACCTATGATCACATTATATGATGGTAAAGGTGATCTATAAATATATCTTAAAACCTTTCATGTAACATGTTTGGAATATGTATCCAATGAAAATTTATGGACCAATTTGTTTCTAAGGATTATTAAGGACTATGATTTGTGATGGTTCTATTATCTCCCATTTTTTCATCCATTTAATCCTCTAGATGATAATTTATTATCACACTTTTCACTCAACATCAACGAGATATTTTCTTATGTGAAAATCATATAATTTTTAAGAAATTACCTTATAAACCCATAGGTGATTATGTGATTTGTTACAATACCACACTCTCAAAAATGAAAAAAACCTATGGATGATAACAATGTATAAGACATATTCAAGCAAATCATTCTTGCCCCACTACATGAGTCTATTATTTTAAGTGTTTTCAATCTATTGATGACTTGTGTCATATGCTCAAGGAATGTGAAGTTAAGCTCATTACAATGAATAAGATAAATTATGGGTCTAATCCTCCAACTACTTATGGTATAAAATTTTAGAAGAAACCAATTTTTTAATTTAAGGAAAACAATACTAATATTGAGGCACAAGTAATAGTTAATGTAGTATCACAACATATTAATTGGGTTGTCCTATCATCTCTTAAAATGAGTTAATTTACATGATTATAAAAAAATCCTCATAAGATATTATAGAAGCTTATTGAGTGTAATATCATATATCTTCCTTTAAAAAATGAGGTTGATATGAATATGGCAACATCTAAGGGATTTAAAATCAATTATAATAGGTGCACATGACACTCAACAAATAAATGATTTGGATTAAGACATAATAAAAAATATTTGATTGATGACAATATTATTCAGACTAATGATATTAACACATCTACAAATGACTTAGTGGCACAACTTAATGGGAAGTGAATTTGAATATATTTTTTGATCCATTTATAAATCATATGGAAAAAGAGACCAAAGCTAATACTGAGGTCCACTTCTAACTTTTTACACTTCAAATATGGAAGAAGAGGAACATATTTTTGATGGTATTTTTGGTACACTTAAAGAAACATAACTACATAAACCTACTATCACACTTGATGAGTATGGTATTTTTTATAATGATTCTAGTATTGTGCCATTTTTGGTGCACACTTACATTTAATCACAACCTATACATAATGTCATAGTGGATAATGGGTCAAGTGAAAATGTTTTCAATATGACATAAAATAATATTATTGGATACACACATGAGGCTTTGATTGGTACAAAATAGATAGAGAAAATATTTGATGGAAAGAGAAAAAGAACATATTTTTTTGGAAAGATAAAAAACCTTCTTAAAAGCATTGTGTTACCACATATTGTACGACCTACAATAGTTTATACTTTGTTCTTATTTTTTACCAATATGGGGCATTAAACATGTTACTATTATGAATATGGATACATAAGTTTCAAGCAGTATCATATTAGGTAAATCAACATGTAGAGTATATCTATAAAAACCAATTGGTTATAATTCTAGGTATTCTATATGCATAGCCTATTTAGTTGGAGACATTTTCTTAAAATCTTCCCAAAAAACCACTTATATAACTTATATAGGTTAATTATATTAAGGTAAATTAGATATAGGTAATTTATCTTCTGTTGATGCCTAAAAGTGTATCATAGGTGGTTCTTAATGTTTAAGAAACACTACTCATTTTTGAAAATAGAGAATACAATGCATGAGTTGTAGGTTGTGATAATCCTATTATCTTTGGTGGATTAGAGGAAGAATAGTGGACTATTTCACAAATTTATATTATTTGATGGTTGGGAGCCACCATGACTTAATAGTTGATCTTTGATTTTGAAGATAGCCAGTGCTACTTTAAGTGAATTACACTTAAACCTAAGTCTAGAGATAATCTAAGATGATTATTTTCAATGAATCTATTTTATGATGAAATGGTAAAAAAAGGAGGAAAAGGAAGGGTAAGGTAGAAAAGAGTGGTGTTGTTGATATTTGTTTCAAACATTATGACAAATTTCCAATTTCATTTGAACATGCATTTTACCAATATACAATGTGAAGTAGTATAAGTTCAAATCCTATCACACATTAGGCAAAAATGTAAGGAAGGTATGAAAAGATGAAAATAAGAACATGATTTAATTTAATAATTTCACCCTTACAAGCAAACAACATAATCCCAGATGCAATAAGAATAAAGAAAGTGAAGTAAACCTAATAACATTAAACTAATCTAGCATTAGGACGAATTATCAACTCTGCATTTAAATATACACACTCAAAATTCATGTGAACCATTCAAATCTAAAAATGAGACCAGACAAATGAGAGAGAAACCATGATAGTAATTCACATAAGAGAATGTGGAAAAAAATTGTAGAACTCTTTTCTTATATTAATTTTATCAAAAGTTACAATATAATTTTTCTCTAAACCCCACCTTTTATAATTGACAATACCTATTTATATAGACAATTCATGAGGTATGTCCATTAGTCATGCCAAATATTATAGACAATTATCCTCTTATAAACAATATATAACCTTTTTAAATACTCCAAATGAATAACCTATAGGAAATGTGCTTTATAAATTACACATGATTTTATAAAAAGAATACTTTATTTTCAAAAATACACAATTTCTCTATACAATAGAATATCCTAAGTCAACTAGCTTGACTTTAAGACCCTTGTGATGATGAAGTCATATACCTTCCCTATAAGATATTAATTATATAATGTTTTTCATTGATCACTTGGAGATCAATGATAGGTCTCATGAAAAAAAAAATTATTGATATTTTAAGCTCTTGACGTCCCTCTTAGCCCTTTCCAAAGCTTATTTGATGCTCTTAACATATCTTATCTTTTCCTTTGATGATAAAATTAGGCACATGATCTTATTTTTATCATCCCCTATTTTCCCTTGTCCTTGATTCCTCATCTCTTACATGAATTGAGTAGTTCTATTCTTGAAATCTACATCAGTGATAAGGCCTAATGGACTAAGGGTAGTGGGATTTTTTATTAAGCTATCCAAAATGTGTAATATCTTACCCTCTTACTGTATGAGGTCCTTATAAATATCCTCCATATACTTGGACTAGCTACTTAGGGCCTTGATCATATCAATTAATATATCGATAAACATATTTAGGTGGGCTAGGTTGACTATCCTAAACCCAAGGATTTGATTTTTAGTCAAGACTTTTATCAAATCCTTCACTTGGTAGTTTGAATCTTATCATTAGCCAAATTGGCCTATAGCTATGATGTTTTGTTTATTCATTGCTTCTTTCTTGGTATAGACTAAATTTAAAGAATTGACATAATTAATCATGGTGTCCTCAAATTTCTTGAATCTATCTTCTTAGATTGACAAGATGGCTTATTATTTCATATTCTTGTTCTACTATAAGATGCCCTTGATAAATGTTTGTAATTGATCTGATTAAGCCTAGGCTTATTCAAGAATAGTTTATTCAAACATTGGGTCCTCCCTAAGATTTTTTCCTCCAACTGGAGTTATACCAACCAAAAGTTCTACCTTTTGGAAAGTGAACTCCTCTCCACAAACCATGGCCTTCTTGTTAATTACCCTTTGTAAATTGGTACTTGTTGGGTTAAACTTGACACCAACTAAGGATTGGATCACTTGTGACTTAAGGATCTCCATTTTTTCCCACTTAAATTTCTTGGAGCCTTCATCTTCTCTCTTCTTCCTATTGTAAATCCATAATCCATGACTTAACCTCTTCATGAACTAGAATATCGATGGACTTCATCATATCCCATGGATGTTTTATAGTAGGTACGTTTTACAATTTAACATAGATGAACCATTAAAGGATGGTTGGACCATGAATCAAGTTTTCCTCACTAAATATATCGACTTCAAGGATTATTTAAATTCACCTTAAGGTTCTTGGTCTTTACTAGACCAATGGCCAGTGTAGCCTTTCTCTTGGGGGTATCTATAGGAACTAGATCCAATACTTGTTTCCAATTTTCTTCCTTTATTTCCTCCATTTCTTCATAATTTGACTCATATGCTAGTGATAACATTTTTAAATCATCCTTAATAATATCACCAAGGTCTGATGTTACCATATGAACATCCTTCATTGGTTATCCTTATTCTTCTACTTGGGCTAAAGAGGATGCAAATTCATAAGGGCTTCTCTCCTTTGGACTTTTCTAAAATTATGCCTCAAGTATGTAATCTATTTTTATCTAGGTTGGTAGAGGTATAAAGGGTACACCACTAAGCAAATGGTATTACCTTGGCCCCAATTTCCATATGTCATCTGCTTCCTTTTACTCCCTCTACATCCTAGATTCAAGATTGATGTGATTTTTCAATCTAATGGTAACCTTAGAGAATGAATATGATCTTGTGTATATGGGTTCAAAAGGACTAGGCTGGTGATCATAAGGCATATTCATTCCTTTGGTCTTCAAATGCTCTTTAACCTCATCATGGGGATCCCACTACCTAAACTCATCATTTTAAAGATTGAAAGAGGTCCTATGTTTGAAATTAGCCTCAATATTATCCCATGATGTGAACATAGCTATACCAATGGTTATGGGTAGGATGTGAAGCAATCCCTTACTTTTGGTCTTGTAAATACCATCTATTCCATTGCATATTTGGTAAACTACTTCTTGCTCTATAAGTATATTTGGCACATAGATTGGTAATATAAGGGGAGTGCATTAGGTTACCTAAATATTGATGATTTTACAATTTAGATATAGCCATATATCCCCTATGGATTCAATAATTTTATTTATCAAGGGGTTGACTCTCATCATTGGGCTCCCTGTGATGGCCTCTATAAGGGATGGGTAGACACAATCACATATGAATTTGATGTGATCTTTGTACTTAAATATGTGTAACTTGGAGTAATAATGTGAGATAGTTTGTGTCCTCTCAAGTGACCATTCCCTAAGGTTGGGGATCTTTATTTTAGTAAGGAGGGCATCCAAAAGATATGACATCATGTATAATTGATCCCTACTCCTTTTATTTATTACAATATACTATTTACTTAAACATGTGCTAATTAATTCACCAAGAGGTTGGGTGACTTGTTTCTCAACCATGAAATAGACTAAGAGGACCCAAATTTTATCCACATATGTAGTGTCTACATTTCCACCTAATATATTCATCATTGTCATGATCATTATTATTCTAGGTCTAAATTGACTAATGGGGATGTTATTATTAAAGTCAAAAAACACTTTGTTTCCAAAATATAGCCATATGGAAATGATGCTCATTAAATCATTATATTTAGCCAAATTATTGATTATGGTTAGGTCTAATTAGGGTTTAGGCAATTTGTAATAATTTTCAAATGATATTAGAGAGATGTAAGCAATCTTCTTGATACTATGTTCATGTACAATCACACCCTTATCTATTTTAGTATCTTTAAAATTTGGAAAAGGATATCTATGAAATGTAGTACCTTAGGTTTATTTGTTGCATAGTGTAGGCCTGTCATCTAGATGGCCAATATGCCATAATACCTTATTTTCACAAACATGTTCTTATCCTCCTCTCTTATGATGGGTTATTTGTTCTCAATGATCCAAAAAAATCTTGACCAAATATTGTCCCCTATGTTTTGAGCTATGGCATTGAATTGTGTGTCCTTTAAAATTATTCCTTATGCACCTGAGGTCAAATAAAGTTCCACATCCTCTCTAGAAACACTTTTTTTAGCTATCATGGCTATGAATTTCTCTAAATTACTTGTTAGTATATTTCACTTTGGCTTTGAATTGAATTATTCCTGTACAGGTGATAATTTAGCTTTCTTTGGCTTGGTTATAATGATAACATGGTCAAATTAGGGTTCTAATACTTTCTAAAGTTTTTACTGAAGATCTTCTCAGTGCTTTAAAGGTGCCATCTAGTTTATACAATGTGAATTTTGTGACTTAGATTTTCTCTAGATTGAGCATTTATACACTTGCTTTTCCCCAAGTCCATAAAATCTTCAACTTAACATATTCTACTTATGTGGATTTGGCATGGAATCATCATGGTATCCTACTCATTAATATTTGAAATATGACCATTTATCATTTTTGGACATGTGTCATCATTCCATTGGTTATGAACCCTTTAAAAAGTATACTTTATTTTACACTTTTGGATCTATTTGCACAAATTAATGCATTTCATTGATATCAATATAATAAACTGAATGCCATTGGTTGATTTACTTATTACTCATGGTTGTGACACTTATCACTTCCATATTTATCCTAAACATCATTAAAATCTCAACATCGATCTTGCACCACTAGATCATCTTTGCCCAAATAAACATGCTCTATCAATCTTTAATGATTGGATCATGATCTTTGTTTTGTAGACCATTAATCAAAATGTGTATGTGAGGCTACATACCATAAATATTTAGATGTTATTTGTGTTTTAATTTGTGGCTCATGGTTATGCCACTTGTCATTTTCACATTCGCTCATTGGGCCTTGAATTTTTAATCTTCACTATGCACCTTTGAATCTTATTTAATTAGATCAATGTAATCCATTGATATGTTTTTGTCCTTCTATAATGAAATTACTTCAAAAATAAAGTATAATAGCAGAAATATATCCAAATATGACTGAAACATATTAGAATATATGATAATATACAAGCCACTTCAAGGGGGAAGCCTCCACAAGCTTTAATAAGAGCATAATTCACAATATGATGATTAAAAACTACCCTCTACCTCCTATATATAGTCTATCTAGGGAATGGTTACTCCTTAGGCTGACCTACTAACCAAATGAATGCATACAAAAATGTGATATAACATCAAAGAGGGATAAGTGAGCCATAAGTCAGCTATTCCTATCCTCATACATGTGATAGGTTAGGGCCGTAGCATGCCCTTCTCCTTCAAACCAATGTTGTCCTCAACATTGAACTCTAGGTGTTGTAGAAAATCTTCACCTTCCCAAGTTGCATCTTCACTTCCCAGGTTCTTCCACTTGATCAGATATTCCCTAATCTCTCTAGCTCTCAACCTCTTAATATGAGTTTGGAGGATCTTCTCTAGTTCCAAAATGACTCATCCTTCTTCATCTAGTTCTGGGAGTTTTGTCTGGGCTGAAATTGTCTATCCAATGACCTTCTTCAAACATGAAACATGAAATACTAGGTGTATGTGAGATGAATGATGTAACTCAAGATTATAAGCCACACTTCTAATTTTCTATATAACTTGATAAGGGCCATAATACTTAGGATCAAGTTTATTGTCCTTTTTATGTTGCTTTGAGGACATCTACTTATAAGGCTAAAAACAAAGAAATACCCAGTCACCCACCTCAAAATTTTTCTCACTACGGTGTTGATCTGCTTGTTGCTTCATCCTATTTTGTGCCAAGGCTAAATTCTCTCTCAAACTAGCCAAAACCTCTTGTTGTTGCTGAATGTGCTCCTCCACATTTCAAACCTTGGTTTGTACCTTTAATAAAGAATTGTTCAAAGGTGGATGGTAACCATATAGTGTTAGAAATGGAGACATTTTAGAAGAGGTATGGAAAGATGTGTTATACCACCATTCTAAAAGTGGTAGCCATTTAACCCAATGTTCTTATTTATCTAATACAAAACAATAGAGATACCCCTCTAAACATTTGTTAACCACTTCTATTTGTCCATCAGATTGGGGGTGGTAAGATGAGCTATGAGCTAGTTGTGTACCCAAATAGGAAAGTAGTTTAGTCCAAAAATTACTAGTGAAAATAGGATCATGATCACTTACAATTATTTTTGGGATTCCATGTAATTTGAGAACTGCTTCCAGAAAAATAGCTGGTACTATTCTTGCTGAAAATGGGTGTGAGAGAGCACAAAAATGGGCATATTTTTTAAGCCTATACACAATGGTGAAGATAACATTATTACCTTCAGAACAAGGCAACCCTATGATGAGATCCATGGAAACCTCCTCCCACCTTTGACTAGGAATTGCTAATGGTTGTAATAGACATGGGGTCTTAATTGTCTCACCTTTATTCTATTGGCATATCAAGCATTCTACCACAAAATTTTGTACATCTCCCTTGAGTCCTTCCCAAAATAATTCTTTCTTAATTCTATGATATGTTTTCAAGAACCCTGAGTCTCCCCCAATTGGAAATGCATGCAACTCCACAAGAATCTTATGATTAAGCTCAAATTTTTTGCATAAGTATAGCCTAACCTTATACCATAAGACATTACCTTTCCATTCAAATTTGTTAGAGGCTAAAGTACCTTTCTGGATATTTTGAATTAGAAACTATGTATCCTTATCTTGCTTCCATTCTAATCTATCTTCATCCACCCAATCTACTTGCAATATGGATATTACACAAAGTAATGCTTCTATGGATGTATCTCATCTGGATAGTGCATTTGCTACTACATTATCATTACCCTTCTTATAGATGATTTAAAAATCATAACCCAACATTTTGTTTACCCACTTTTATTATTCCTTAGATGATAATCTTTGCTCCAAAAAGTATTTGAGACTATCATGATCAATTTTCACCTTAAAGTGTCTACCCATTAGATAGGGCCTCCATTGTTTAACTGCATGAATAATAGCCACATTTATTTCTCATAAATAGGGTTTTGTAGATTCTTACCTTTGAATTGATGACTCTAAAATGTAATGGGTCTTCCTTCCTACATTAGTATTGCTCCCAACCCAGATCCAGAAGCATCACATTCAATAGTGAAGGCCTTTGAGAAGTCTGGAGTAGCCAAAACTAGAGTGGTGCACATAGATACTTTTAGTTTCTCAAATAATTTGGTGGTGGCATCATTCTAATGGAAGGCATCCTTCTTTAGCAATGTAGTGAGTGGAGTTGTTATGCTGCCATAACCTTTCACAAATCTTCAGTAGTAACTTGTTAGTCCTATGAACCCTCTGAGGTTTTTGAGAGTTTTTGGCATGGGCCATTCCATCATAGCTTTGATCTACAGGGGATCAACTTTGACACCTTCATGGGAAATAATGTGACCTAGGTACTCTACTTCTTGTACTCCAAAAGCACATTTGGATGGCTTTTCATAAAGCTGATACTTCTCCAAAACTATCAACACCTATTTCACATGTTGTAGATGTGATTCCCATGTTTGACTATAAATCAATATGTCATCAAAGAAAATCAACACAAACTTCCTTAAAAAAGGCCTAAAAATAGTGTTCATCAAGCTCTGAAAAGTAGATGGTGCATTTGTAAGACCAAAGAGCATTACCAAAAAATCATAATGGCCTTCATGCATTCTAAAAGTAGTTTTATGAACTCCTTCATCCTTGATTCTAATTTTATGGTACCCTGAGCAAAGGTCTAGTTTTGTGAAATAATTAGCACCATGTAACTCATCAATTAAATCATCAATTACTAGAATATGAAACTTATCTTTGATGGTGTACTTGTTGAGTTCCCTATAACCTAGGCACATCTTCCATGTGTCATCCTTCTTTCGCACCATGACCACTAGTGATGAATAAACACTTTGGCTATGCCTGATGATCCCTACCTCTAGCATCTCATGGACCATTTTTTTGATTTCACTCTTTTGTGCATATGGATATCTATATGGTCTGATATTTGGTGGTTGACTCCTTGGAAGTAGTTGAATGGCATAATCATGTTCTCTTATTGGTGGTAGTCCTTTTGGCATGGCCCCAAAAATAGATGGGTGGTCATCAAGAATCATTTGTAGATCAAGATGTGTAGATGCTTGTGTGGGTTTAACTTCTATGGAACATAATCATGCAATAATTCCCTCTACCCTATTTTTTAGTATCTTGGTCATCTGATGTGAACTAACCAATTATGGAGATTTTGCTTGTAATCCATGTAGTTCAATTTTCCTACCTTCAGAATGAAAGTACATGAATAGTTCTTAGAAGTTCATCTTAATGGTACCCAAGGCTGTGAGCCATTAGACTCCCAAAATAATGTTTGTGTTACCCATGGGAATAACAAAATAGGAGAATCAAGATTGTACTCACCCACATCAAGCTTAATACTATGGCACTTGCTTGAACAATTAATTGTACTACCATCTATAATTATGAATTGAAATTTTGGTGCTGGGTAGATGAAACAGTTTAATTGAGTGGCCAACTTATGGTTGATGAAGTTATGTGTGCTCCCTAAATCAATCAACACTGTCACCTTCTATTTCTTGAGGAAACCCACCACCTTAAGAGTTTGTGGAGTGTTAATACCTATAAGTGCATGACAAGAGATTATATGTTGAGAATTTTTAGGTACCTCCTCTATCTCTTCCTCATCATCATTGGAGGCATCATCTTCTTCTTCATCTTCATTGGATCCCTCAATGTAGAATAACTTCTTCTCAGCACATCTATGTCCTTTCCTCCACTTGCTCTCAAAACCGAAACATAATCCTTTTGCACACTTCTCTTCAATTTGTTGTGGGGTCAATTTGGTAGGTGGAGGAAATGTTGGTGTTGATATGCTATGATCTTTGAAATGAGTGAATGGCTACTTCTTGTTGGCTATGAATTTTTCCTCAGCTCTGCATGCCATGATAATAAAATTAGAAATATTAAGTGGATTAAACATGCATACCTCATGTTAAATGTGGTCTTTGAGTCCACCCAAAAATAGGTCATTCAAGTTCTTAGAAATTGTCTCCACCCATAAAGATAGGTTCTAAAAATGATGAATATAATCCTTGATAGAGCCAGTCTATCACAATTCTGTTGTTGGTTGAAGTAATTCTCTGTCACATTATTGCCATAGTGTAATTGTAATTCCTCTATGAAAACTAACCAAGTGACATTGAGAGTCATCTTTTTCTTTTGAGCACACAACCATCGATACCAAATGAATTAATTAGGTTAAAGATACAAGGATGCCATGGTAACCTTCTGTCCACCTAGGATCTGATGTAGATCAAAAAATTCTCCATTTGGTTGATCCAATTGAGTGGATATTTTCATCAAATTTGTGCATATCCACCTTTGGTAATAGGTTCCTCTATGGCACTGTAGTTAGATTTGAAGTAGACTAGTTGGGAGAACCACCCTAGTGGGGTTATGCAATAACACAAAGTCATTAGGATATCTACCAAACTATCTTGTATGGATTTCATATTAAATTATATGCCTTGCACCTCACTCTGAATGCCTTGCACACTATAGTCAAGTTGGCTCACTTTATGATCTATGTCAGAGAACCTTGGTATAAAGGGTCTAGTACATCCCCATTATAACTCAATCTCTTGCTTGTTAGGAGTTTTAACTAGAGTTTCAACACCCTTACCTCAGCCCCAAGTTTGTGGCCCTGCCATAAAAGGGCTTTATGATGTCGACCCTGATTGGCACTTTTTGACCCAACTTTGACCAAGCAATTTTGGAATTATGTTAGTCTCAAATCAAAACATTCAAAGAACATGCCATAGCCAATTTTTTCTAATATTTCCAAAAATGTAAATTACTCAAAAAAATTCTTTGAATTGTGCACTATAGAGTAATTTTATGAAAAAGAACTAAAATAGAGATAATAAAATAGATCCAAATAATCTAAAATTTTAATGGAATATTAATTTAGTTATTTCTCACCTCTAGTTAAAAAAATTTAGATAATTTAGCAACCATTTGTCATATATAGCCAAATTTAAAAAAATAGGGTTTCACCCACAAGATTGCCCAAATCACAGCTCTGATACCACTTGTAGTGAAATTACTTCAACAATAAAGTATAATAGTAGAAATATATCGAAATATGATTAAAATTTATCATAATATATGATAATAGACAAGCCACTTTGAGGGGGCAACCTCCACAAGCTTTAATAAGAGTAGAATTCATAATATGATGATAAACAATTACCCTCTACCTCCTATGTATAGTCTATCTAGGCCATGGTTACTCCATAGGCCAACCTACTAACCAAATGAATGCATAGAGAAATATGATATAGCATCAAATAGGGATAATTAAGCCACAAGTCAGCTATTCCTATCCTCATACATGTGATAGGTTAGGTCCATAGTACATTCACTCAGATAACCATTGGATATTTGGTAGGGTTCCCATGATAGTGACACTTGTCACCTTCTCATCCATCTAAAACCTTATTGAAGTTTTGACTCAATATGCACCATCTATCAAAATGTGTATGTTTAATTTTATACCATTGATCTCTATGGACATGCTCATGCTTTCATTTTCTATTGCAAGCTTGAAACTTAGCATCTCTATTTTGTCTCTTAGTTCTTTTGAATTTTTAATGTTGATCTTGTACCATCAGATCATTCTCAATTGATCAATCATGTTATGTTAGATCATATTTTTCTATGTAGCATTAGATCTTTGGTAGGGTTCCCATGATTGTGACACTTATCACATTCTTGCTTATTTTGGGGATGCATTAAAATTTTAACTTTAACACATTTCATTAGATCAATATTGCCTAAAAAAATGCATGCCATTGATCCTCCAGTCAATAAAAATGTTTAAGTCAGGATCGAGAAACACATGGAACTTAGGATAAAGTCTTAAGACTAATGTTTTAATTCATGTTAATAAATATGAATTAAAACCTTAGGATTAAATCTTAAGCTAAGTTTAGAAAAAAATAAAGGGGACCTTATGAATAATAAAGGAAATGGCATAAAGCTTTAGCCTAATATTTTAATTGTATTAATAAATGCAATTAAAACTTTAGGATAATGCTCTAGGATAAGCTAGAACATAATGAAAGGGACCATGTGATCAGCAAGACCATTCTAATAATAAAATATACCAAAGGGTCACATGACATGAAGGGACCAAGCATAGGATTTTTATACTAAGGTTTGGTCTTTTTGAAAAACACAACTAAGCCTTAGGATAAAAATTAAACTAAGTCAATGGAAAAAATAATTGTTCCCACACAAATTTGAATTTAATTCAAAAGGGACCTAGGTTAAAACATTTAACTAGGGGTTTAACATGACTTAAAATAGATTCAATTAATCTTTGACAAACTAAAGGCTAATAAAATATCAATTTAACATTAAATCATAAAACTATAAGCATGCTCATTCTCAAATGACATTTCATTGAACCTACAATACATAAACACAAGCAACAATCATTAGAAACATTAGAAGGGGGAGATAATGATCAATTAAAAATATTTCAATCAATCCAAATGATAACGAGGTGTCAATGATATTCAAATAAATATGATGTAAAAACATGCTAATGATATTTTGATCAAGTGATTTTTCAACTTTAAGGTACAAATTTGCATAATTTGAAACAAGGGTTCCCATTTTTCAAAAATAGGGGTATGTTAACCTCAACATCTTCCTTGAAGACTAATTATTTATCATCCACTACATTATATGTACATTTAGGCTACATAATATCTATTACCTATTTAATTGTATCCTAAGTTGGTTATACATGATGCTATGTGTTCTTCATAATGAGCACCATATTATACTACTCTTGCACATCATAGTTCAGAGGCCACTATAGTTTCTATATCTACATAACATACATAGGTTCATATGGGATATGATGAAAATTTGGATATCTTACAACATGTGATCATTTCCCCAATTTTGATATAGACACATATGTTACAACTTGCCTATGAAGGCTGACATTCACCTTAATTGATCTAGGTGTTACATGTGTGCATAATTTTGATGGGATAATTTGTTATTATTAACATATTAGAAAAATAAAAAAAATTAAAAAAAAAGAAAAAAAAAAGAAAAAATCAACAAAAAATATAATGTAAGATATTAAAAATATCAAAAATCAAGACCTATGCATGACACAATTCGCTAGTTACATGATTGATTTATGTTATTTATCATATATACGATAGATTACATATATATTTTATATGCACATTATTTTCATGATATAAATGAGTGGGATAAAATACATAGAGGTTATATATCACATATGGACATAGAAAAATGGGATATTACTTATACTCAAAGGCTACCTTTATACATTGAAGGCATTATTACACTACGGTTATCATGGCACACTTTATAGGTTTTATCTTTATATGACTATTCCATTTATCATATTGAGGTACTTAAACTATTTATACATGTATTGATCTTATTTATACTATTTAGGGTCTTATATTATATGGATGGTGTGATTTTCTATGTGTGATGATGATATAGATTGGTTGTGTAGACTAACATTTCTTGTTCAATGCATGTTTGATGTTGATGGTTGTTACATGGTGTGATTATTGATTATGTATTAAATTATGTGATGACTGATATGCATGAAATTAGGTGATCATTTTGTATTACACTACATACTCCATGCATGACTATTGATGTCTATTACATAGTATGGCCATTGATATGTGACCTTGAGTGATATCTTATGTGTTTTTATGAGTGCATTCATTGTGTATGGTCATGTCATGTGTTATTTGTGCTAAGGATCCTTTAGTCCATGTCATGGCCATGTTACCTATGTTGGGTTAGATTCAAGTCATGTATTTAGTCCATGAGTGCATCATGATCATGACATTATGTCCATATTTGTGTGCATAAATACATTTATTGTTTATCTTATGGTGTTGTGATTGATATCACACACTTTTGTACTTATGTATGATGGCATGATTGTTATCATGCATATTCTACTTAGCTTACTATTGAGTTCTTCTATCAATAACATAATTAATATGATGAATATTAATATGTGCATATTTGATATATCTAATTTAAATTAAACTTGTATATATTATATTACTAATAAAAAATTCATATAATGCAAATTATCCAATTTAATTGATAAGATAATCACCTATCAAACATGTTAATTCATGACACACATTGTATTCAGCACACCCCACCTTGCATTTTATGATGGACAAGTGGGGACCCATTTCTTTTACAAGGCTTGCTCATTATATGGTTGTACATACATGTTTAACCTATTTCATTATCTATGGAAGTCTGAGGATATTTGGTATTAAATCACACTTGTTACATTGTTTTCCTCTTACAACTCATTTTCATTAGAATGACTTTTTAGAACTAATCTATTAATGAAAATTGTGTAATATTACAATATATGACATGTATTATGATTTAGTTATTTAGATTTACTTATTTAGGCTCACTTATTCAACATTTTATTTTGGGAACATTTTGGTCTTCATCATTTTGGTCTTTGGGAACTTTCTCTTCAACACTTCTTATTCTATGAATTTATATTAGGAATATTTTGGTCTTTAGGAACTTTTTATTTGTCATCTTTCCTTTTAAGACTTTAGGTCATAACTCAAACCTTCAACCACATTCTCTAAAAAATCCTCCCGAATGATAATTTGGTCTTTAGGAAAAGTATTGGGCATTTCAACTTTTGGGAAAAAAGTTTCACAAATCTCCCCAAAGAAAATTTAGGTCATCAAAGTCTTTTGTTCATAAATCTTGGCTAGCCAAATCAAATTATTCAGCCTAAATAAAACTTTTGACTCCCAACTAAACCACATATTGACAAATGTCAAAAATAATAACACCATAGAACCCCCCAAATGAGTAAGTATGCTACATGGCATCCCCACTAAGCCAAGGTAGTCAAGTTTGAATTAAATGAAGGTGATAAGCTTGTATACATTTGTGATTAATGACTAATGAACTAAACATGAATTGTAAAAATCTATAACATCAAGTTACTAACCTAATCCACATCTATTGATTATCATTGAGCTTGAGTGTATATTGTCTTATGCAAACTCAAAACCTTAGCTGCATTCAAACAAGATGTAATTTTCATAACAAGATTGCCAAATGACTATTGGTATAAGTTAAAATTGATAATGGAATATTCATCTAAAGAATATAGAGGATCCTAAGAACCACCCAAATTCTCCATCAAGGAATCAATAAAATACATGGATATAATTTTTTATGCCTTAGTATTCGATAGTATTTATGTTAATTACTCGACTTTGTGGGAGGTCATAGAGAGCTTTGATCTATTTGCTTGAAAATAATATGTCTCTCAAGAGGATCAATAAGTGACAACTGACCTATTTCCTTTCAAACATTAATTACTTCATTATGCAACTGCCAAACTAGAGGTCATGCCATACATTGACTTGTTACGATATTTGTTCTTGAAAGGGAGGATTGTAGATGGGAGTTTTATTCACTATGTCAATAAAAATACTATTTTTGATTACATAACTAGGGAAGCATTCAAAAATTATTTGCACCTATCAATTCTATATTCTACCTTCTATTTGTATAGCATATCACTTTTGAAGAAGATCAACAATGTATAACAAATAGTGTGAAAATGGATTCTTCCTGGAGAGACATTTTCACTCAAAGAGGTCACTAAAAATCCTATACCCATTACTAGATTTTGGATGGGGATAAACATTAGTAAGCCACTATTGAGCTATCTATATGGTCACTCAAGAATCTAATTCCTTCATTTTTAATTGGCACCACTATCCAACCTTTTGATCATCTCATAATGAACTTTTCCATTGGGGGATAATATCAACACATGCTTGTAGGAATTGATACTGCAAAAAGATAAGAGGTCTCAAGGTGGCAATTTATACATGATGTTTTACCTTCTAGATTTAGTCATGGGCACCATCTATAGACACAATGGGGATATGTGGGATCCAAATCCCAAATACATCAAGAAAAAAATATGACATATACTCATTTTTCAATATCTATTATTATATAAGGAACAAATCAAAATTTAATGAAGATTTCTATCCTCAAGTTTGGAAGGTGATCCATGGCCAACCTATGGCTATAATTTCCAAAAACATAACCAATGCACTCATGTATTTAAGTGATTTTTATTTGTATCCATATTATACTATTATAATGGTTATTGGACATAAGGTTTATCCTATTTACCTCCCTAAGTACATCCTAGAAAAATTATTTGAATTGGAAATCACTTATCAACTATGAAATGGGATTGATGAGTACCTCACCAAGAGAAAGAAGAGAACATCTCATCCCCCATATCATAATTGGGAGAATGTACTATACCTATCATAGAAACTTTAAAGAGGCTAGTGGTTTTAGGAAGGCCTATGCCTTAACATCCTTTCCCCATAGGGATTGGAACCCCCATGGAAAATTGTAGCAACATGTTCACAATCTAGGAATTCACTACAAGAATGATCCTTTTGATCATGACTTCCCATTTATCAATTCAAAATATGATGTAGAGGTCAAGGAAAGGGCTAAGACTACTAGTGTGAGTAAGGACTTGTTTAAGGTAATCCAAATAGATCCTTCTCATATACTTGGACAAGAAAAAACTAAAATATCACCATTAGGGGGATGGGTATATTAATATTTTTGGAACAACAGATCTTTCTAGCAGCCACAAGAATAGAGCTAATACCCCTAAAATCCACTGAATATAATGACAACTATAGGGAAATATAAAGGTGAATGGGAGACATTAGTTTATGAAATTTAAATGGAATAAGAAACTCCTCAAATTCAAGTTTAATTAAGAAAAGTAAAATAAAAATAATCATAATAATCCATTCAGACAAAATACAATACTATTGGGAGGGAAGAGGAGATCATTTCTATAGATTCCTCTAATGAAGAAGACCTTGAATACACTACGGTAGCTCCAAAAACCATACAATATATCATGAATATCCCTATTCCTACCCAAAAAATGATTGATCCTTAAGTAGACAAGATAATAATTTATTGTAAGACAAATTCCAAGGCAAGAAAACCTCAAGTGTTTTCTATAGAGGGACCAAGTGAGGAGGCACAAACTTCAATTGAAGGCTAGTTAATGGATAGAGTAGATGAATAATAAATTCAAAAAGATAAGGTTATAAGATTATAAGGGATGAAAGGAAAGGTACCCCTTAAGGGGACCAATCAAGTAAGGGTGTTTCATCTACTGTTCCCTTATACCATTCTCTTATTATTTCATTTTTATTTGTCTCTTCTTTTTATTTGCCAATTATATCTTATTTTATTACTATCATTGCCTCCTTCTGGGCCTATTTCCACATGTGTTGCTATAACTACTCCTTTATTCTTGACTTATGCTTTCACTTACACTAGTAATCCCAACACCAAATTTATAATATCTTCTACTCAATTGAGCTCACCAATGCCCTCCTTAGGAAAAATATAGACCAAAATAGTGGTGGATACTAAGAGAACTCTAATGAATAAACTAGTCTACATTATCCATCCAATGCCACATCTAGGGAATGTAGAATGGTCTAAAATAACATGATTAGCCATACCAAAACCATCCCCTGAGAGTGATCTTACAATGGAAATACAAATAGAATCATAACCACTAGACCTATCAAAGTTGAACTTTATAAATTGGGGCCAATTAGTTAGGAACATCAACTTGTAAGAGACCATACTTGAAGATAACCAAGTTACTCATTATGAGTTCACTCTTTGATAAGTAAAATATCTTTGTGTAAAGGGTAAGGAGTAAGAAGATAGAAGACAAAATTATGTAGAGCTTAATTTTGGAAGAAATAGAGGAGATATACCTTCTTTCAAAGAGACAAGATAAAAAGAAGGGTCAGTCCCTTTCATTGAGGACATTAAGTCCTATATGGAGACCCACACTGGGGCATTGATAACCATTAATGAGGGCACACAATAATAAAGGAAAAGCTTAGAACAAGAACTAGAAACCCTTAAGGAATAAAAATAGGTAATCCAAATTACTTTTGAAATAGAATATGATGTCTAGAATGAAACATTGAGGTTATATTATATATTAAATACTATTAATTATTTGATGGAATAATTGCCCCCCCATACAACTTCAATAACTAATTTTTTTAAGGTTATAAAGGATGATGAAACCAAGCTGAATGTTTAGGTTTTGTATACTCCCGATAAGGATTTAAACCATCTCAATTTGATGTCCTCTTTGGAGGCATCAAATGTGTTGAATCTAGTGGTCATTAGGACTTACGAATCATAAGAATGGATTACATCTATTGATGATTTAGTAAACAAGATCATTGTGTAGGAAAAGTAGACATATATTTTTAATGAATTAGAGTTAACACATGCATGGTAAGGCATAATGAAGCTATTAATTAGGTCTATTTTTAATCAAATTTTGTAATAAGCCTCAGCTAACTTCAAAGAAAGTTTTTAAGGACTAAATTTATAAGACATTAAGGCTAAGTTGAGTTGGGCGAGGAAGAAGGAAATTGAAGTAGAAATATTTGGAGTAAGCTTCAGAGCGACTAATGTTGAGCATGTAAGGTTGATAACACAAGTGAATAGCGTGAATAGACTGGATCTTCTTGATATGAGTATAATAAGGGCACAACATGTTGTAGGATACAAACACTATCAATAATTTGAAGCAAAAGATAAGTCTATCTTCACTCCATCTACTAGTTCAATAGCCCAAACTCCACCCAATGTGCCAATTTCAACATTTCCTACCACTTCAGTTCAAACCATGACAATGAGCAGGGCCATGTAGATACAAAGAAAGACTTAGTTAAAGGCTAATTTTGTAAAAAATTTCACATGTAGTATCTATTAAAGATAAAAAATGGATAGTTAAGCTTCATTTAATTCATGTTATAATTAGATGAATTGTTTTTTCCAACATGCACACATTGCATGACTATTGTAATTTATGAGTTATATCATATAGTTTTGTATTAAACTAGATCTTAGTTTCTATTCATTTTGATGTAAACTTAAGTTTCACTACACTTGGAGGTTGAGGTGACCCCTTTCCTAAGTATTTTAAATACTTATAAAACCCTCTTTAAAAGGGTTAGAGTTTTTTTTTATCAATATATAGAAAGAAATCAAGTCACTTATTGTCATGCAACTGTGTTTCTTCTCTCTTCTTCCTTTTTATGTTATTACAATTTTAGCTTCATTGTCTATAATAAGTAAATAATTTTGAGGTGTGAAAATGATACATATGAATATGGTTGTTATAATTGATGTATGTTGATATTTTATCTAAAAAAATCATTTAAGATTAGTAAATTTAATTTATTTGAGTAGTTAGTTTAGATTATGTTGATATTTTGAGGTGTGTAGTAGTATTTATTTATGGTGTAGTCTTCTAGGCATGTGTTGTAGTTCATCTAGATAATTTTTTGGTCTGATCTATAATCTCTCAATTGAGGGTGTGTAAAATCAACTCTAAAGAGATAAACCTTCAACTAAGGTCACTAAGTTTCTTATACCTATTGTTAGCTCTCTAACTAGTGTTGTATGAGTGTGTTGTATAGGCTTACCTTCAAGTTTGGGGTAACATGGGAATAACCCAAGGTTATGGGTGACTTATGACTAGACTAGACCTCTAGATTATTGGGATAGATCCCCTAATGCATCTATTATGGCTTATAATGACTAAGACCTATTGGTTTAAGTGAAAAGTGATATAATTAATGCATAAATGAAACCTAATCCAAGGATGGTGATGAACCAATATAATTTGTCCACTCTATTTTCCTTAAACAACACTAATGAACTAGACTAAAAATTGTACTACCATCTTCAAGAGTTTCTAGGAAATAATGTTTTATATAGAGGTTAATTTAGATGAATAGGGCATGAGGGTAATGAAGGGAAGGCCTGGTTTAAGGCACTTACTATCAAACTTACACTCTAAACTTAGATATTAACATCCTAACACACTATATGAACTACATAGAACACCTATTAGCATCTAGGTGAGGAATGAAACTACAAAGGGAGAAATTACACCACTTATGCATATTAAAACAAACATATACACACTATATACTAATCATGAAGAAGTTGAAACAATCCATTAATACTCCAAAAGGTTTACAAAGTGTAAATATAGGCAGAGTTTCCTCATACGTAGGTGAAGGATGTGTACAATGGCCTTAAGGATTGAATAAATAAGCTAATGAGAAGGTAAAGAGAAGTAAAATGGTGTGGGGATGATAGGTATAGGTCAAATATTACCATATCCCATTGCATCATCAGTTACAAGTAGTTACAATAGTATTTCATATGTTTCTCTATGTGTTGGTATTCTTAAATGGGCCCTTTAGGCATTGAGGTGAAGTGATAGAGGTTGTTCAATATTAGTTTATTCCATGATGAGAATGATCACTCCATTTTATCATCCATATCTTATATTTTTATAGTTAAAAAGGTGTACTATGCTCCAATTCACCCTTATGAGTCATTAAGTAGCCCACCACCCACTTTTGAATGTTGACTTGGCTAAGAAACTACCTATTCCCCATGATGAACATGAAAATTATATCTATCTACCTTCATGGAATACTTAAAATTTTTTAATGTTCTTACATTGACTCCTCCAATAGTCCTCTATTCTAATTTTCATCTCTTCTTGTTGACCAAGTAGGCCAATTAGGCCACTAGGCCTAGTTACATGACTATTTTCTAATTAGGTGGCCATGGAAATTGAATAAGACCCTTATAATAGGTGAATAATTATGTTTTAGGTATGAATGAACATGTCATATCATGATATGTTCTTTCTTAATGTTGTACTTTTGAAATTATACTCCATATAGGTGACTAGACCACCTTTATTAATTTATGTAAATTGGCTATTTGGTGAAGACTTATAGAGGCATTTTCAGTATCAAATGTGATAATTTGGTGACTTGGTAAGATGAAATAAGTCTCAATCCACCCCATATAATTATTGGTAAACTTATAAACAACTATGTACCCCATAAACATCATAAAAACCAATACAAACATGATTTTAAGGAGGTTTGTACACCTATCCATAAAACTAAGTATCATGTATAGAATCTTCTATAAGTTTACTAGGTGTTTAAAGTGTTTATCAGGTCAACCTAGGGTGTTTGATTGAAAAAATATTAAAATTTCCTTCATTAATTTTATCTTAGGGTTTAAGCAAGGTTTTAGAGGTCTACCATCTTAATGATGGTTCATAAAAATCAGACCTCCAATCCATAAATTATGGTCTTATCTATTTATTCTATATACCCCCCAATATCTCCTAAAAATATTTGGGCCCCATGCATATTCTCTGTGGAGATATGAATGGAAGATGATAAAATTTAGGATCTTTACATGCCTTCTAGATATGGTTGCAGTATTAAAAATGATTTGTAGAGGTGGGCCCCTTAATATAACTCTCTCCTCCATATATGTTGAGTATATATCAGTGCCTAAATACCCTAAAGTACATTGGGTATGAATCCTTATTTTATGAAGGATCTGATTACTTGAATTAGTGGTTCGAGGTGGTTATTTAGGACTGTGAAGTTTAAGGTGGGTCTCAAGACCAAATTGGCCATTTTAATATTTTCCTCTACTTGAAAAAAAAATTAAAATTAATTTAATACTCTCTTACACCATCTTATGTCCATTTATTTTCTTGACGTGTTTGGTTATACCATCAAGATAAGCATGGGATCTTGAGTAGTCAAGAATGTCTTTTAAGTCTAATAGGCTTAGACTGAGTTCTAGGGTTTTTGTCACCTATATATGAGTTTATGGACTAAAAATAATTATAACACCTTACCCATCTGATTTAAATCCTTATACAAGTATCTATAGCTTCCCAAAATCCATCTCAATATCCTTCTCTCATGATTCTATCTTGAATGTCATTGCCTAGATTGAGTGTTTATCAGCTGGGTTGGGGACCCTGGATGTGATCTTCTTCTTCCCATATTGTGTTTAAGGGATTTAAATTCATGTAATATTCCATTATTTCCTTACAAGATTTTTATTATTATATCTTCCATTTACATTATCATTTGTACCTTCTTATATATTGGCAATGGTTTATGAGTTTCTAGATTTATACAACCCTAGTATCTTGTATGATGCCTTCTTACCTCGTTTTGAGGCCCATATCACCATGAAACACTGATATTTCTCCCTCATTTCCCTCCTTAGATGTATTTATACTTTAACCATCCTTCGAACTAGTAAAAGAGTCCTCAACTCATATACATAGGCCTTAAGCCTATCTAGGCCTAACAGAGCTGTTCATATCATTGGGATCCTTTACCTCAAGGACTAAAACATATAAATGTAAAAAACATGGAGATTAATTTATGGTACAAATTATATACTCCTATTTTTAACTTTTCCAATATCTTTGTAGGGTCTTGTGTCTTCACTTTTCCAACTAGTAACTCTATCTACAAGCAGCAATCAGGCTTACCTAGACTTTATCTGAAGGCATGTATCTTTGTTATCATATAAGGTTATTATCCTCATAACCTATGATATGTATTAATTAATTATCTTTCATATGGTTTCAATTTATAATAACCCCAAACCATGTGAATGCCTTCAACTTTTAACTACATGTTTGCTTATATCCATCTTTAGGCCTAATAGGCCAAGTAGACCATTAAGCTATTTTTTCTATCTCAGGGACTAAAATTTTTAAAAATGAAAACTGATATAATTGAGAAGATAACATAGATATCCTATTATTATTTACCTCTCTACAAGGTTTTATAACTTAACCTCTTTCCTTTTGACATTGACTAAAAGTGTTTGCTTAGGCCCAACTAGGCCTAATTAGGCCACCTAGGCCTTTTTCACCTATGAAATGGATTAAATAATTAAATAATGGTTAATTATATTAAATAAAAAAATTCATATAATTATTTATCTCAACACCATAGCCTTATATGGGGTCCCTCAGTTTAGCTCTCTTATGTGACTGCCTACTTGGTTGTAGTCCTACACCTTTGACTATGTTATTAGGTAGGAGACACCATTTATTCACTCTCTAAGGATATTATAAACAAATAAAAAACACTAATAATCATTTCCATCATGTTATTTGTAACATTTCACCTCACATTCTTAAATATAAGATGGCTCCTTAGTCCAACTGCCCTGCTTCTAATAGTCAGCCTATATGTGTTGTTTCTAAGCCCTTGACTGTAAGTGGTCTCTAAGAAATGATTTATGTTTGTGTTTAATTGGATGACCTATTAATATTTATAAACTTATACCACTCCTTATAAACCCTGAAAACATTCTTAACATTATCAAACAATAGTGCTTTACCTATGATATAGGCACAACACTATTTACATTGGGGTCTTGACAGAGTTGTCATCCTAGGGTGGTTAAGAGTGTTAATCATATCTTCCCTATTATCTTGATTCTAATAAATTTTAGTATGATTCTTATTACTCTAAAATATCCTCAATGTATTTTCATATCCCATCTAATAGATACTACCCTACTTACTCAGTTTGCCTTAAAAGGCCTATAGGTGCCTAAATGGAGTTATTCTCTCTAGGGCTGAGGATGAGAGTGGTTTGAGTATATGGAAATGAGGGACATGAAGGTAATATTATATAGGGTGGATTAACATGAATCACATGTATTTATTTCAAAACAATTCTAATATTTCCTCAAATCCACCTATTCACAATTTTAAGGGATAAAACATTATGCACATGGCAATCAAATGTACTAAGATTTAAAGGATTCACTTTATCATCTGATGGTTGAGTTGAGCTTGGGATGTAAAGGATTATTAAATGGATTAAATGTAACCTTGATCAAAACCAAAACACCATCAAACATCTCCATTTACACCTTGGATAATCTATAATAAGAGACAACACTATCTTTAATCTCTAAAAGTGAGAACATGAAGCTTTGTCTACTCTCACACCCACACATGTGAATCAGGGGTGGTTAGAACACACATAAAAAAAAACTCATAAGAGTGTACCAAAACTGATGTAAATTTGACCCTTGCATATATTTTTAGTGTTTGTTCATATACTATAGGCCATGAATGTGCATACAAATTCCAAGAAAGGTAAGGTCAAGAGACCCCTTCCTCTACTAAAAGCCTCATATCCTCATTTTATCTCTCTTATACAGACTAAGTATAAACTTGAGATATTTCTTGGACTTATAAGGAGGATGATAATATGAGGGGAATGGTTATTTGACCTTTTTGACCTTGGAACTCATGGATCTCTTCACCTGATTCTTGCATCAATTCCCTTTTGCATCTTCCTAACTTCCTCAATCCATATCCATATTGTATAGATCTATACAAGTCAAAAAATCTTGTAAAACCTATCATTTTCTCATAAAATAGGATTTTAAACACTATTTACATGTAAGAGGGGGAGAATTATAAGTTAAAAAAAAATTAAAATTGGGTGGTACAGATGGGGAAGTTAAAGGGTCATGGTTTTTGATGTGTGGGGTCTATTTCATTAATGAAAGGAGGATTGAGTTCCAAAATGGACCCTTTTAAGTATGAAACACTATTAAAGTGATAATATGATTAAAATAAGACTCTTTTGGACCCCTCTAGATAAATTGACATTAAAACATTCCCATTTTTCAAAGGTTTATAAGGCAAATAGGCTTATGTGGCATGTTTGGTAATCAATTGATGGATTTAAGGTGTTTGTAAAGATTTAAAACTATTTTTAGTGAATATACCATATATGAAAACTTAAGTTTACATAATTACTTTGAATAAGGTTTGAAACCCCTACATCCTAATAACAAAGGTTTCTCTTCAAGAAATGACATACAGTAGGCCTAAAACCATAAGGATTAACAACCTTATTTGTTCCAAAATACCTTAACTTTTGCTAAAGATCCTTAATCTTATCAAATAATAAAGATACCCTTCTCTAAACCTCACAAGACATTTGGACACTCTCTTTATCATTCAAAGACCACATGAGGACCTAGTGCATGACCAAAGGGCCCAAGACATCCATGACATATGATGATCTCTATAGCTAATGACTAGTACAAATATAAAACATTAAACCAATTTAACAAGAATGTTCAAGGAGTTTTTTAGGGGATCATGACAAGTCTTAGATACCACGAATAAGCTCTGAATGGGTTTCATAGAAAGGTTTTGGTTGTGGGGGTTGATATTTGGCCTGGGAGGCCAAATTGTCAACAACTATTTCCCCAAACTAGTTAACCATGTTTTTTTGTAAGTGTGAAATATATACAAAAAACAAACATTGCTCTTGGATATACTTATCCACAAAAAAATAGCTTGGGAATGACATTTTAAGAAAACAAAGCCTTCTTTTTTTCCTTACCTTCCCCTCCTTTTTGAGTTTCTTTAATTTATACCCATCATAAATTAATTATCCATGTAGACATATCACTTAGTGTTTTTTTCTTTTATATTTCACACATTTGTCCATAAACCTAGTTAAATAACCCATAATCTCAACTTGTTATTCCACAAATTAATTGTTTTAACTGCATATCTAAAACTCATGCCCTAGAGTGGAAATTTTTTTCCATAGAGATACTAAATTATTAGGGTCTACCTCATTCAAGTTATGTGGTGTGCATAAAACCCACATAATAGAAACAATAAAAACTAGCACTAGAAAGAGGGCCCACTTGTGTGTTTTCTCAATAGTAGAGATCAGTAACTACATAGAGTTACACTAGAGATACCTAGGAGAGTAACAAGTCTTAGATCCCAATTAGCCTTTTGGTTTCAACTTTGTCAAATCATATAAGGCATATACTAATACTAACCATCCCTAAGGTGCATTGAGCTAGGATACCTCCCCCAATGAGAAATGTCCTACTCATCAACAATCCTATGGATTAACTTTGGTTATTCAAATTTGCTATTTCTATTCTTGGATATCAACATAATTATTTTAAAATATTTTCCACTTCAAGTGGGAGAATGGGAGAAGAGAACATTAAATCTTTCAAGGCTACTCTGAGATTAATGAATGTCTTAGATGAGGATGTTGCATACAAAATTTTTCCATTTGCTCTACAATGAAAACTTAATTTATAAGAAAATTCCATTACTTCATGGAATTCATGTCAAAATATGTTTCTTGCATAATTTGGGCAAGTCAATAATCAAATTTTGGTGTATCAACATTTCACTAGCATAAAGAGGGAGCCAAATGAGTTAATCAGATCTTTTAATGCAATGTTTAAAAATATGTACACATGAAACTACATGGGATAAAAAATACAAGTAGATATAACACTCGATATGTGTAATAATTATTCGGATCCCATCACTTTAGTATTTTTGAATATAGATACCATCACCAATACTTTAGCCTTGGCATATAAATAAGATATCAACATTGACAAACAATTCGATTGTAGCTCAATCCACAAAATTTAGAGTCCAAACATTCAATAATTAATTTCCATCTTTGAATCCAATTCTACATACTAATTATAATTTCTCCACATTAAATAAAAATTAGTTGTACACTCTACCTCCAAGGACACAACAAGAAACTAACTAGAATTATGGTTTCCTAAACAACCAATCACAATGGAATGGCCATCAATAGAACCAAAATATTCAACATTTAGTTCAGTCTAACATAGTAGTCACTTAGGGTGCTAACTCCACCAAATATAAATTGGATTTTATATAAATAATGGTCTAAAATTTGAGTAATGACTTCTTTAATATGCAAAAAAGGATGGGCTATACCACTAATCAGAACTATAACCATAATTCTAGCTTTCCAAGATATAAAAAACCTTTCAATAGACCCACCAATGATGTAAAAGAATAATAGTCCATTAATCTAAAAAAAATAAATATCATGGAGATAAATTTGCCTAATTGGTGTAGAGTTCATAACACATCACATCATGGGGAATTGGACTATGTAGATTTCCATGCATCAATGGATTTTTTTCAAAGGGAAATAGTCAGATAAGATCAAATAATGAATCCCTCATATCTCCCTCATGAATTTCACCCTTCAAGTTCAACTATGGTAATTGAAACTTATGAGTGTCCCTTCTCTAGTGAGTATGCCAACATTCTAGAGGATAATTCTGATGGAGTGTAAGAATTTCAATAGTTCAATAGGAATAATTATAATTTAAAGAAAAGATAGCCTCTTACCACTTCTAATCCTCCAAATAATACATTATTCTCTTGAATCATAATGTTTATAACAATCCTCCTCCCCCAAAAGGGAATGATCAACCTTAACATAGAGAAGAACATATCAAGGAAGGATATAACATTATTGAGGATATGAAAAATATCAAGGCTAATATCACATTCCATGAACTAGCTTAAATAATAAAACAAATGGAAATCTTATGTAAATCTATCACAATGAATTCAATTGCAAAGAAGACAAAAATGACCAACACAAATGTCATATATAAAAGCAATCTTGAGCTTCCCTATTTCTTGTTAACTATTTAGGAATTTGGTAAGAATATACATAATTGTTTGGTGGATTTTAGAGATTCAACTACTATGATGCTAACTTCCATTTATCATAATATTGGTTTGAACCCAAGTCCATCCAAGAGGACTATTTACTAGTTGGAAAAAATAATAATAACTATGATAGGATAAATTAATAATTTACACATTTGAGTTACATCAGAACCTCATGTGTAGATGATTATCAGCATATTGGTGGTAGATATTCCTAAGGGGTATGGGCTACTATTGATCAAAGATTGGTTGAAGACATTTAATAGGTATATTTACATAGAATTATCTCAAATTTGGATACCATGGAGAGGCATTTACAACCAAATTATAATTGATTTAGAGCCAAAGATGAAGCACCTTATTACAAAATACAACACTACTAACAAAGAAGTACATTACAAATCTCCTAGTCCTAGAATTTATACATTTACTTCCAAGCAAGAAATGTATGAATAAGTGTAGGGCCCTTTCCAGTTATGGACCCTCCATTTTGATAGAGCAAGATCTAATCAAGGATTAGGTGTTAGAATCAAGTTGGCTGACATACAAGAGAAAAATTACCTAGTGGCATATAGGCTCCAATTCCCATGTACCAATAACAGATCATAGTATGAAACCCTTATTTTAGGATTATAGTTTTCCATTAAGAATAATGCAAATGAATTAATGGTATATGGATATTTAAATTGGTGATAAATGAAGTCAAAAATAAATATCAATGTAATTGGCATACTTAAACAAATACAAACATAGAACATGGGATTTAATTAAGTCATTTGAGGCTTTCAATATAATGGACATTCAAAGAGAAAAAAATCAAATTTATGACTCACTAACTAATTTAGTATAAAAATTGGCACCCTTTAGGAGTCAAAATTATATAATTTCTCCATTTATTTGGTACCTTGTCCATCAGTTCCAAATAATATTGACAATTTTCAATTATTTTATGATGATCAGTAGATCATCTAATTTATGACCAATTCAGAATAAATGAGTCCAAGATAATTGATGATGAGGAAAGAAGACATATGTGAAATGAGTAATTAGACAAATAATATTTCGTCTAACTAAAGGAAAATCATCTCCCATTTAGGATGGTTTCCTTAGAAAGAGCGTTTGATACTTATCCTCAAGTGTAGCAACAAAGGCAAATCAAGGTTAATGAGTCTAAGTTTAGCTCAGAGAAATTGGGTGATGAAAAAAAAATTATACCTCATCAATATTGGATTAAATTTCTCTCTAAAGGAGAGACAAAGGGTCAAGTACTTGATCATTATATATAAGGATGTAATTACATAGATGTATGATGACTTGAGGATATTCAATCCTAGAGTCATCATCGATACAATTCCACTCAAGATAGATCATAAGCCATTTAGGTAGAGGCAAAGATTGGTTAATATTATTATAGAGTCATTGATGCAGAAGGAAGTAGAGAAGCTACTAAGGGCATGAATAGTCTTTCCTATCAGGCATTCAAATTGGGTGGCTAATCTAGTTTAGGTAAGGAAAAAGAACAACAAAATTAGGTTGTGTGTCAACTTCATGACCTTAACAAAGATAACTACCCTCTTTCCCTCATTATATGAGGTGATATAGAATTTGAGTAGTTATGGAATTATTTATTTCTTAGATGGATTTTTAGGGTATAATCAAGTGTTTTTGGAATCAAAGGATAGAATGGAAACTATATTTACCACAATATTAGGAACTTGTGCATACAAGTGGATGCCATTTTCCCTGATCAACATAGAAGCTACTTTTCAAAGAGTCATGAATCATGTATTCTAAGGGATAATAGGTAAATTCATAATAATGTACATGGATGACCTTAATATTTTCTCAAAAAATAGAGATGATCACATAAACCATCTAAAATCCATATTTGAAAGATGTAGGAAGTTTGGTATCTCACTGAACCACAAAAAATGCATATTAAACATTACTAAATGTAGGTTATTGGGCCACATTATCACCAAATATGATATCACCATTGAACTAGAAAAAAATAGGTAATTTACAAAATGATGTTCCCAAATAGAATAATTGAGCTTAAGTCCTTTTTTGAGAAGGTTAATTTTTTAAGAAAATTTATGTTAAGATTTGTAGAGATTTTTAGACCTCTAAACACAATGCTTAAGTAGGATGCCAAAGTGGAATGGACACTAAAAGACAAGAAGTATTTTTAGGACATAAAAAGGATATATCATAGGCTCAAGTATTGGTAAGCCTATATTTCACTAAGGACTTCTTACTATAATCATTTTCTTTGAAATATACAATAGTTCTTATGCTCATGCAAAAGGAGAAGAGTGAACATCCTATTGCTTTAATGAGCACTAACATAAAGGATGTTGATCTTAAATATTCCCTAATTGATAAATAAATATTCAACCCTATCAAAATAGTGAATAAATTTTTCCATTATATTATCAAGAATAATACCATTGCTATTGTCCCAGACCCTAATGTCAAGCTTACATTAGGATAAAATGAGTTGGAAGAGCATATGGGAAAATGGATGGTGAAATTGTAAGAGTTTGACATTTATATTAAAAATGATAAGAGCATCATAGGATAAGGTATTATTCAAATTATGATTTAACTAGACCCATGCATCACCATTGAATAAGTCTACCAAACATAGGTTTCCTAAGAAGAGTGGTATTCATATATCATTAAGTTATTACTCACTAAAACATTTCCCCAGGAACGCAAGAGAGAGAAAAATAAAGCCTTAAGGCTTAAAGTTGCTCACTATATGTTTAGTAAGGGAATTATCTATAGGAATAATGATTAAGGAATTTAAGATGTGTATCTTGTGAATAATCCCAAGATATTCTATATGGGCCAATATTTCAAACAGATGACCTCATAGAATGGGCCCATGATAATTAGATCACCATTAATTATCTTCCAATCACTACATGCAAGGGAATGGATTGGATGAATCAACCAATAAGAACCTCATTGATGCTATCAATAAACTAGATGTATATAAACTTAGAGAGTGGAATATCTTACTAAAATACACAATTTAGGTAGATTGAACTTGGTACAAATAGGACCTCAAATCCTCACCATATCTGCTAGTCGATGGGAGACAATCAATATTCTTAATCATGCTTAAGTTTCCAACATATCAATTCATACAAGAATACATGGAACATAGTGAGAGGATAAATTCCATATTTTTAGACATCATATAAATGGAATACTCTAGGATTGAAGGCCTATAGAACTTTATCAGACATTAATATATCATCAAAAGGTGGTTTGATAATAGAGCAAAATCTAAAGCATTCAATATTTATGACATAGAGCTTCTATGGGACAAAGCCCACAAAAATAAATGACAACATGATAATTTAAACCTACTATGGATAGGACCTTATCATATATATGATATATTTGGTAATAATGCTTTCCATTTGAAGGACCTCCAAGGTAATGAATTGATATATCCAATCAATGGATATTTTTTAAAGAATTACTTCATGGATACTCCATTCAGAGATGTATCTGAGTAACAAAAGGCCTAATAGAGGTAGGGTTAGGTTATATTTAATTTATTAGTTATCTTCCTAATTTTAGTCTTTTTTTTCATTAGAATAGTTTGTGCTTTCTAGATTATTTGTTTTATATTTTTTCATTTTGTTTTTCTTAGTATAGTTTTTTATTTGTTTTAGGTAGTTTCCCGCTTTCTAGAGTAGATTTTGACTTTGATTTTGTGGTAATATTATTGATCACTCCTATTATAATCAAGAAAAAACCTATGTTTTTTTAATCCAACTTGAATATTTGGGTGTTACACTTGTACATCACAATTCTTGATCTAGGTAAATAATGAGAGAGTTAACCATGATAATGTTATGAAGCGAATGATTTCAACATGTATATAAAAGTTGATCCCAAAAATCCATGAAAATTTATAAATATTTTCTTATCTCCTTAGATCAAATTCACATTAGATTATAATAATTATTTTAGGTAATATAAACCTAATCTGACCAACACCATCTCAAGGTGGTCACCTTATTTCTTACATTCAAAAAATTTTAAAAAAAGAGAAAAGAGGTATAATCTAAAAGTTTAAAATAAAATAAAAAGGGATTAAAAGACTAAATGATGAAATAATATCAATGTATCATGCATCATGAAAGTATATGATAGAAGGGAGGAAGGGTGATCAAAGGTATATTTATCAGGGCTATGGATATCTAGATAGTAGTAGAGTAATGCTTGAGCTCCCCAAAAATTTTATAACTTAATGTCTAATTATAATGAAACCTATAGATCATCCCATTTATTTTCTAAAAGCCTTTAATAAGGATTAAAATATATCACTTTGGCACACACAAGTCCAAGGTATGAGTACAATAAGTATGTTATATGAAATTAACAAGAGTCTCTTTCATACTTCTAATCTTATCATTTATTTTATGGCATGGTTTAGGATTGATATTTGGATTGTGAAACCATGGATTTTGGGTTCTTGAAACTCAAGAGTATTCAACCTTGTGAGTCACCTTTTACTGTATTCAACACACCCTGCCTTGTATTTTCTATTGGACAAGTGGGGACCCATTTATTTCTAGAAGCATTATTCATTATATGGTTATACATGTATATTTATTCTCTTTCATTATTTGTGGGAATTTCAAGATATTTGGTATTAAATCACCTTTGTTAAATTTGTTTTCTTCTTGCAACCCATTTTCATTAGAATGAATTTTTGGAACTAATATATTAATGAAACTTGTGGAAGATTACTATGTATGATAGGTATTTGGATTTACTTATTTGGGATCACTTATTTGGTATTTTTTTGAAAATATTTTGGTATTCAACATTTTGGTCTTTGAGAACTTTCTCTTCGGAAACTTTTAGTTGGGAGATTTTCTTCAAGAACTTTTTAGTTGACAACTTTATGTCCATGAAATATTATTTGGATCCTTTCATTTGACATTTTGGTCTTTTGGAACTTTCTCTTTGGAACCTCTTACTCAACAATTTTATTTTAGGAACATTTTGGTCTTCAATAACTTTCTCTTTGGTAACTTTCATTCAGAGAATTTCAGTCAAAACTAACATATTCATTTACATTCTCTGACAAATCCTCCCAAATGATAATTTGGTCTTCAATAAAATTAATCAACATTTTAGCTTTCAAGAGAAAGTTTCACGAATCTCCCCAAAGAACATTTAGGTATTCAGAGTCTTTCATTTATAACTTTTGGCTCACCAAATTAAATGATTCAACTTGAATGCAAACATCAACTCTTGACTAAACCACATATTGATAAGTGTAAAAAAGAATAGAACCATGTCGTCCCTCGAATGAGTAAGAATCCTATGTGGCATGCCCATTAGGCTAAGATGGTTAAGTTTGAATTAAATGAAGGTGAAAAGATTGTATATGTTTGTGATTAATGGTGCATGAACTAAAAATGAATGCTAAAAGACCATAACATTGATATGTTAACCAAATACACATCCATTTATTATAATCAAGCTTGAGAATGTATTTCCTTCTATGAACTCAAAACCCTAGCTACATTCAAATAAGTTATAATTTGTGTAATAAGAGTGCTAAACCACTATTACTATAAGATTGAATTGACAATGTCATCTTAATCTAGAGCATATAGAGGATGCCAGACACCATCTATATTCTCCATAAAGGACTTAATAGAATATAGGGATACATTTTTTGATGCCTTAATATTCAATGTATATATGTTATGGGAGGTTATAGAGATTGTTGACCCATTTGCTTATAAATTAGATGTCTCTTAGGAGCATAAAAAAAATTTATCTGACCTATTTCATTTAAAACACCAAACACTTCATTATGTTACTTTGAAATTGGAGGTCATGTCATGCATTGACCTATTACAAGATTTCTTATTTAGAGGAAGGATTGTAGATAGTAGTTTCCTTTACTACAATAAAAATACCATCATCACTTATATATCTATAGAAGCATTCCAAATTTATTTTTACATACCCATTCTATATGTTACCTTTGATCTTTATAGTGTATCCCTTTCAAAAAAGAGCAATAATGTAAAACAAATAGTGTGAAAATGGCTTCTCCCTAGTGAGACATTTTCACTCAAAGAGGTCACTAATAATATTGTGACCATTACCAAATTTTAGATGGGAATACTCATTAGTATGACACTATTGAATTTTATATATGGTCACCTAAGCATCCACTTCCTTCATTTGGAATTGATACCATTACTCAAAATTTTGATCACATCAGAATGTACTTTTTCATTGGGGGAGATTATCAGCACCTACTTACAGGAATTGATATTATATAAAGACAGGAGGCCCCAAGGTGAAAATTTATACATGATGTCTTATCTTCTAGACATAGTCATGGGCACTATCTATAGACACAATAGGGCTCTATGGGATCCAAATCATGAATACATCAAGACTATAATCCATGAAATCCACTCATTTATCCATATTTATGCTTATATAAGGAACATATCAAGAATTGATGAAGATTTGTATCTTAAATTACAAATGGGAATCCATGGAAAAACTATGGTCATAATTTATAATAATATAGCCAATACACTAATGTATTTGGGTGATTATTGGTTTTATCTAGACTACACTATTATAATAGTCATTTAACATAGGGTTGATCCTCTTCACCTCCCTAAGTATGTCCCAGATAAAGTAGTTGAACAATAAATTGCCTAACAACTGTGGAATGGGATTGATGAAGACCTCACTAAGAAAAAGAAGGTCACCTTTCATAGTCCCATCTCAAAATTAGAATAATATTCTACACCTATCACAAGCACTTTAAAGAGGTTGGTGGTTCTAGGAAAGACTATTCCTTGGCTACCTTGCCCCATAAGGATTGGGACCCCATAGGAAAGTATAACAATGTGTCCATAATCTAGGAATTTACTAAAAGCATGAGATTTTTGATCATGAATTCATATTTCTTAATGCAAAATATGATTTATAATACAATGAAAAGGTTAATATTATTGGTGTGAGTGAGGACTTGCTTAAGGTAATCCAAGTGGATCCTTCCCTTACACTTGGACAAACAAAATTTAGAATCCCACCACTAGGGGGATGGACATCTTCAAATTTATGGAATAATAGACCTTTCTAACAAATAAAAGACTAGAGCCAGTACCCCAAAAATCCACCCACTATGATGATGGATATAGGGCAAGAGAAAAGTGAAGGGGAGACATCAGTTGTTGTAGTTAAAATGTAATAAGAAACTCCTCAGGTTTAGGTTGAATTAAGGAAAGTAAAACAAGAACAAGTATAATAATTAATGTAGTTAAAGTACAACACTATTAGGAGGGAATATATCATTTGTATAGAGTGCTCTGATGAAGAATACATTTCACCTATTATGGTAGCTCCAATAACCACAACATCTAGCATGACTCTCCCTCTTCCTACCCAAGAAGTGACTGCTCCTCAAATATAAAAGATAATAATTTATTATAAGAGAAAGTCCAAGGTAGGAAAACCTCAAGTGAAATCCATAGAGGGACTAAGTGAGGAGGCACAACCTTCAATTGAAGTCTAGTTAATAGACAAAGTAGATGAATAAGAACTACATCAAGCTAAGGTTTTAAGCTTGCAAGGGCTGAAAGGAAAGGCACCCCTTGAGGGTGACCAATTAGGTAAGGGTGTTTCATCTACTACTCCCTTAGACCATTATCTGATTGATAATTATATCTTATTTTTCATTACCAATTGTCTCTTATTTTCCTATTATGTCATCACCTCATTTTAGGCCTATTTCCAAAAGTATTACTATAAATGTTCCTTAAGTCTTCACTTCTACTTCCATGAACAATATTCAGCCCAACACCCAATTGATAACATCTTATACTCAATTGAGCTCACCAATGCCATCATTAGGAGTAGTATAGACCACAAAAATGGTACACACCAAGAGAGATCTAAATAAGAAACCAATCTACACTATCCATCTAATGCCATGTCTAGGGAATATAGACTAATATAAAATAATATGGTTAGCCATGCCCAAACCAATGCCTAAGACTGAGCCTAAAAAAGACTCCCAAATAAAAGCATAACCACTAGACCCATTAAAGTTGACCCTTCCATACTAGGCCAAAGAATTAGGAGCATTATCTTCTAAGAGACTAGACTTGAAGATAACTAGGCTTCCCACTATGATCTCACTCTTTAATAGGTCAATTGTCTCTATGAAAATGGTGAGGAAGAGGAAGATAGAAGAAAACATTGGGTAGAGATTAATTTTGGAAGAAAGAGATGAGATCTACTCTCTTTTAGAGAGATAAGACAAAAACAAGGGTCAATCCCCTTTCATTAAGGAATTTAATTCCTATATAGAGACCCATACTATATCATTAATAGCCATCGATGAGGGCATAAAATGGGAAATTAAAGTGTTAGAACAAGAACTGGAAACCCTTAAGGAACAATAGTAGGTAATCCATATTATTTTTGAAATAGAACATAATGTACAAAATGAAACATTGAGGTTATAAGACATATTAGACACTATTGATTCTTTGAGGTCAAAATTGCCCCCATGTAACTTCAATAACTAAATTATTTAAGGTTCTCAAGGATGATGAGACCAAGATAATTTTTTTTGTTATTTATACTTCAAATAATGCTTTTAACCATCTCAATTTGATGTCCCCCTAGAGGTAGTAAATATATTAAATCTAGTAGCCATTAGGACCCAAGAATTTTGAGAATGAATTACATCTATTGATGCTTTACTCAACAAGATCACTGAGTAGGAAAAGTAGATAGTGTAGATTTTTAATGAATTGTAGTTAAAATGTGCATGGAATGGCATAGGGAAGTTAGTAGTCTAGTCTATTTTTGATCAAGCACTATAGAAAGCCTCAACTAAATGCAAAATAAGTTTTAAGGACTAGATTTAGAAGACATTAAGGCTAAGTGGAGTTTAATGAGGAAAAATTCCATTAAAGTAGAAATATTTTGAGTAGGCTTAAGAGCCAGTAAAGTTGACCATCCAAGGTTGATATCACAAGTCCATAGGGTGAATAGAATGGCTCTTATTGATATGAGCATAATAAGGGAACAATACTCTATAGGATACAAACATTATCAATAACTTGCAGCAAATAATAAATTTAGCTTCACTCCATCTACTAGTTTAGTAGCCTAGACTCCACCCAATGTGCGAGTTTCAACACTGCCTACCAGTTTGATTTCAACCATGACAACGAGTAATGCCATGCAAACACCAAGCAAGCCTTATTTGAAGGATAATTCTATATATAATTTTTCATGTATTATTTATTAAAGATAACAAATGGTTAGTTAATATTTATTCCATTCATGTTATAACTAGTTGAATTATTTTTTCCAGCATATAGACATTCCATGACTGTTATAATCTATGAGTTACAACATATAGTTTTGTATTAAACTAGAACTGAGGTTATATTCATTTTGATGTAAACTAAAGTTTCACTAAACTTAGAGGTTGAGGTGACCCCTTCCCTAAGTCTTTTAAATACTTGTAAAACACTCTTTCAAAGGGTTGGATTTTTTGATCAATATATATAAAGTCAAGTCATCAATTTTCATGTAACTATGATTTTTATCTCTTCTTTATTTTCTATGTTACTAAAATTTTAGATTAATTCTATGTAATAACTCTATAATTTTGATGTGTGTACATGATATACATGAATCTAGTTGTTATAATTTATGTATGTTGATCTTAGATGTGCAACAACTACTGAAGATTAGTAAATTTTATTAATTTGAGCAATTAGTTTAGACTCTATTGATATTTTGAGGTGTGTAGGAGTATTTATTTTTGGTATAGTCTTTTAGGAGTGTGTTTTAACTAATATAAATAAATTTTTGGTCTTAGTTATAATCTCTCCTCTAAGGTTTTGAAATAACAACTCTAAAAAGAGTAACCTTCAACTGAGGTCACTAAGTTTCCTATACCTATTTCCCTAGACTACTTAACTATTTTTGTTTATATGTGTGAAATAGATACAAATGGAAAACATTGGTCTTAGATATACTAATCCACCAAATAAAAAACCTTAGGAGTGACCTTTTAGGAACATAAATCCTTCTTTTATACCTTACCTTACCATATTTTTTGAGTTTATTTGATATCTACCCACCATAGAGTAATTATCCATCCAGCTAGCTCACTTAGCATCTACTTTATTTTATATTTGACATATCCATCCATAAACCTAGTTAAACAATCCACAAGCTCAACTTATTATTACACCAATTGGTTGTTTTAACCACATACCTGCAACTCATTTCCTAGAGTGTAAATTTATTTCCATAGAGATCCTAAAATGTTAGAGGCTACCTTGTTCAAGTTATATAGTGTGTATGAAGCCTACATCAACAACACCAAAGTGTTAGTTTCTATTGTATGAGATAAAACAAAATATGGGGTGAATAAAATGTGCATTTTGAGTACATATTTGAGTTTGTCTTGAAAAGTTATGAAAGTTAATAAAGCAACATGTGATTTTGAGTTTGTATATAAAAGTAATGGCCTATGTAAGTTAGAGAACTTATTATGACTTTTTTGCATGCATGGGAAGTTGAATAGACATGAAAACATTTTGGATTAAATTTATAAATCTTAAGATTATTATGCAAGATTAATATATATTCATGTATAAATGTGAATTTATAGATTTCATTCAAGTATAAAAAATTAATCATATTCAATCCAAGCACTCAAGTGGATGAATTTGAGGAAGTCATTAAGTTATTCCTTCATCAGCTCATTATTTTCATGTATGTTAATGAGTTTAAGAATACATAATTGAGATAGACAAGTTTATTAGTTTTTATTTATTAAGAGGCAAGTCTTCCAAAAAAAATTTTAGATATCATTCAAAGTATATTATCCCATGAGGTTGGTTTTCCTTATAATCCCATGAAGGAAAACTCATGTAAACTTTATAACATAGTGGAGATGAGGAAGCATGGCTTCACTCTTGTAAAAAAATTATCACATTATGTTTATTCAAGTTATGTCTTGTGTTATCTCTATTTTTTGATGTGTTTGTTTCCTTTTTTTTGATATTTCCACTCCTTGCAACTAGGTTAATACAACCACTTAAGAGAGATTAAGACTCATCTATCACAATCATAGTACTTTTTCTTAAATGTTAATACTTCATATTGGTATTAAAACTATGTGAAAGAATTTCAATTTAAATCATGTATGGAGTATTATCACGTTTATATTATGAAAAAATGTATGCAATGAATGTAACATGTGGATATTGAATGTGAAGAATTGTATATTCTTTTGTATGCTATAGTTGTTAGTCATAAGAGATACAATAGATATTAAAACAAAATTTTGGATGTTATTCTATGGCATATAATTAGAGATGCTAATAGATTATTTATATAGAAACTTAGTATTGTACACTTGGAAAATACCTATCATGGTTATACCTTTTAGTTCTAGACCTACCCATTTTCAAAATACTCATGTTCACTATCTAATTATTTCTAATTACTTATAGCTTAATCCAACCATTATTGTGATGAATATATATTATATATATTGAAAAAAATAGATAAACTTGATTACTATCATTCACTACCATTTATAGACTTGTATCCATTTTCTAGCTTTCTAGACACTTCTCAAATAGACACTGTGTCAATGTAAGTTTCTAATTTTTGTAAAAAAGTGTCAAATGACTAAAATTCTTCCAAATTTTCAAAATAAACATATCATAAAGGTCAACATAATTATTTTATTTTTAGGTATTTTTAAAATGGATTGGTATATATATACACATTATAAACCCTCATTCCTTCATCACCATACAATCACCTAGAAATCACATATAACTCACAAGGCCATATATCAAAAAACACTTAATCAAGCATTCAAGTGAGAAAATATACCATATTTGTCCCTATTTCCTTACCAATAATAGAATTAGTATTTACATAGGTCTGAAGCATTCAAGGAGTAACCAATGAGCCATATTTTCCAAGTTACAAGATAGGTCATTGTATGTCTTCTCTTATCACACATTACATCTTTGTGTACACATAAGTTAACATATAGTGTATAGATACATAAGTATAAGTCCCTATTAAAATTATTATCTATGTATGTATCACCCATTAATAGAGGGGTTCTTAGGATAGACTGACACCATGAGCCTACTAGCCTATTTTTACCAGGATCAATCCAAGGATGAAGAGCTAGAGTTTGATTATTTACAAAAGAGTGACAACCTATGTGTACAATATAAAGAAATAAAAAAGGTGAAATAAAATCTATAAGGATATAGATGGTCACATCCAAATATAGTTAATATTTTTTATAGTATAATTTTGGCAGAGTTCTACACCTACATCGATGCAACTATCCAAATTTGATGCAAACATGTGAGGCCACCAAAAGAATATTTATAAAATATGATGACTATTCAAGGATCATATCCTAGTATACTTATAACTTGTTAAAAATAGGTGTACATACACATAGTAAACCATATAAGTGTCATTTTTTTTCCAATCATCACATTATGTATCAATAACTATAATTTACTATTTTTAACAATCTCAATTATATAAATTTAGACTATTATTTACCTAAGTTTTCTATTAATTGGCCTACTCATTAGGTTAGTTCACCACATTTGTGTAAAATATAATACAATCCCCTTAACCCTAGATACCTGACATTTTTAAATTTAGGGCTAAATAAGAATTTGAAAGTAACATCTTATCTCAAAAAGAATCATATTGGTGAAACTTAGAGTGGAATATCCACATAGTTTATGGATTAGTTACATATTTCATATGTGTGTGAATATTTAAATCATTGTATGATAACATAATATAATCATGTTAACACACATGAATTACATACTTACATATTTTATCTATAAGATAACATATATAATAATTTTATTTTAAGATGCGTAATTTGTAGAATTCATCCCTTACCTCATAAGGAGGGCATACTAGTGGAACTGTAATAAATATTTAAGCCTTGTTAGATAGATAATTTATATTAAAGGACAAATTATGAATCAAATGGGATAGATTATGATTTAGATAGAACAAATTAAGATTCAGATGGATATAGGCTAAAATGCATGCGAGGAAAAAATGGCATATTGGCATGTATGTGAGGCATATATGAGGCATTTTATAAGATCATAAGGAACATGTGACAAATTATATGACATGATGAGACATATCACATAAATCATATTTAACATATTAATCTTGTTTTAATGATCAAATTGAGGGGGCTAAGTACATGTAGATTTATGGAATTATATATCATATTGAGGTATAGATGGACCAAAATCTGGTGCATGTATGTTTTTCATGTATGTAATTTTGTATTTATATGATGAGAATGATGGTACATATAAAATTTGTTCTCAACATTTGCTTTAGAGTTTTAAATTTTCCATATTAGTGTGGTACAAGGCTTTACCTTGGCATACAAACCTTGTATTGGTTCCACCAAAAGAGTTATGATGATATTTTACATCTATTTGGATCATTATCACCCCACGGTATTCTTAAATGACTTTATAAGTAACATGATTTTCATACACACATGTGTATTCATTACTTAATTTTTAAATTATAAATATTTTAATGATATAGACTGGTTCATATTTTATATCTTAGGTGGACATTAATTTTTGAATGTTTCCTTGTAAGTTTTACATGGAGCAAGATGGATATTTGGGGCATAACTAAAGACACTGAATGTAATTATACCAAGGTAAAAAATTTCCTTATTTATCCTTTTCATCTAAAATTTCTAATACTATACCAAAAGGGGGTATTTATAGACACATACACTTAGTATTAAAGACATTAAAGTATCAATTTGACCTATATTTTAATACCTAACTTGTGCATACACATTTAATTCTTATCCACATTATTTCCTAACCATTCACCTATCTATGTTCTTGGCCTTCAAAATATACTATCACTAATAGAAAAAATTTCTATAGTATGTGCCTAAATGCTATATTATCTTAAGTAGATTGTTACCATATCCAAATCTATATTTCCTCCATCCTGGCTAGTTTCAATAATAGTTATATGTTATCGATGACTGATAATGTTTACCTTTACCGGTAGTGTCTCAAGTTATCCAAATGGATATATTTAAATTTAAATCCATCCCTTGGTTTGGCCCACATTTTTTCATGTTTTTAGGGAAGGAAATCACCTTAAAACTCATCTATATATAAACATAAATCCTAAGGCTATTATATCTAGCACCCATCTAGCTCTCACTTGAAAAGCTAATTGCACATTGAGAGAAATAATTACACATTACTGAGACATTATCCAAAAGTATCTAGATATAAAAAATTCAAGGGAATAGTCCTTAAGACTTTTTTAAATGCCTAAAACAAGTTTAAAGTTATATATTTGTTAAGTGTTAAAATCAAAAGAGCTGCATTACATTCTAGAGGAATATTATAGAGTACATATATGTATAGTTGGGAGAATTATATGTCATTTTAGACATATTTTTAGTATTGGAATGTAGGAAATACTCAACCATTAAATATGGTGTGGTTGGGGTTGTCCAACCCATATTTATAACCCCTTTTTCTAGGTTAAGCAAGTGTCAAAAGTGGAGTTAGGGTTTGTTGGTCTCAATTTTTAACCCACAATAGAAATAGATATTTGACTAACTATTATAATTGGATAAAGTGAGATACTAGCACATGGGATGAAATGTATCCTTGTTAATTTTAGGATTAATGTTGGTTTAATCTAAAGATCGAGTAGTTTGACCTATTGTTTACTCCGAGAGCAACAACTACTACCACTAGAGTTTCAATTGGTATGAGCATCATGTTCATTTACTTGCTTGTTAATTATTTATCTATATCAATTTTCTTATTCGATTCAACTTTTGAAAAAATAAGATCTATTTCACTACAATTCCTATCACAACCTAAACTAGGACAGGACATCATTCAAAAAAGTAAAAAAGGAGAGAGAGGGTAGGGTAGGAAAGAGAGGGTGTATTTAATTTAAATGAGTGTCTTAGTATTGTATAACTAAAAATTATTCTTAACCAAAATTACACAAATGTGTTCTTAGTATATAAATTACACAAACTTTAGCCACTCAATGATAAAGATTATAAAGAAAATCATGAAAATCATTAATCTATTGAATAATTTTAAATATATCTTGTATTGCAAAAAAAATATGTTTTACATAATGAATGTGAAAATTCTAAAATAAATAATGAATAAACTCAAGAAATTAGTTATGATAGTTATTACATAACATAACTAAGATGATCATTTGAAAAAAAGCACATTAATAATCCTAACACTGATTAACTAGCTAGATCAAAAGGCTAGAGATATTAAACAAAAAAACATAATAAAATATGTATTAAAACTATAAAATCATCATGTTTCAATCAATATACCTTGGAAATAAATTAAGGTTGAAGGCATGGGATAGAGGCTAGTATAATATAGGCCAATTTCAATAATAGTTTGATAATTAAAATGTCAACCTTAGATGCACAGTCAAGATGAAAAAACTAAGGAAAGTCAAGTTTAGTCCTAGAACACTCCCAAAAATTTTTCAACCCTAAAATTATCAACCTTTCATGCATATCCAAGGTGAAGATACCAAGGAAAGGTAAGTGCAATATTGGCACAATCCCTAGAGTTTTTTACCCTAAAAGTCTTAACTATTTATAATGGTGATGCAACACCTTTAAATATAAATTTTAAGAGTTTATGGTCTTGTGTTCTATATCATCCCACTAATGGGGTGATTAAAAATATTTAATGATGATTTGGAAATAAATTTAAGATTTTGATAGATTTTACAGCATGACCATGATCTGTAGTTAGAAGCCATACCTTTGTTTGAGTATATATTTTTGTCTTTTAACTCTTATTTGTATCTTATACAAGTTATAACTTGATATTTTTCCATCAAATTGAGTGCACAACCCATTCACCTATTTTATGACCTTAACAACCAAACAATTCATCAAATTTAATGCTTAGGCTCTTGTATTGAATATACATGCCTATATGGTCATTGATCTTAACTTTTATCCATTTGGATAATGTTATTTACATGTGGTGTTATTACACTACTTTTTTTAGTTGGCCCCATGCTTTTATGTTATTGGGCCCATCATTTCCAAATGATAACTTGTCACTTTCCCACTCTATGAACCACCATCCAACCTTACCCTAATAAACCCAAGATCATGAGATGATGAAACATGGTGTAATACCACTAACCTAGAGGCCTATAAAGTTTTTTGAGCTGTAAAGATAGCCCTAATACTTTAGAGTAGTGGGATGTTGCCATGTGGCACAATATCACTAACCTAAAGGCTCAAATAGTTTACTAAGTTGTATAAATAACCCCAAGATTAATAATTAATAGGATGTTACCATATAGCATAATCTTAATAAACTAAAGGCATGGAAATTTTTTTGAGCTATAAAAATAACCTTGAGACTTCAAGAGGCAAGATGTTGACACATGGTGACATTTCACTAACCTTGAGTCCTAAAACTACATGGACTACCTTGAGACTATAGAGTAGAAAGATGTTACCACATGGCATAATCCTACTAATTAAGAGGTTCAAAGGGTTTACTAATGTAATACTCTATGGGTCCCCAAGTCCTTTGAAATATGCCACATGGTGTGATCTTAGGACGCCAAAGGCATGATGCTTTTCAGCCAAATGGCTAAGACCAAAATCCCTTGAGCACCTAGGTGGATGGGTTATGCCACATGGTATGATCCCACTAAATTATAGGGCCCAGGCAATAAAATACAATGAAAAAATAAGGTAATAGTAAAAAACTGTCAAAATTTCAAAAATAAATGGCTAAGGCAAAAGTCAAAAAAATTACTAAGTTCATAATTAAAGCTCAAAGATTTTCATTAAGAAGGACCAAAAATTTGAATTTTGACTTATGTCATTATAAAAAACCCTATAGTATTTAACAATTGATTATATTTAATATCTAAACATTCAAAATTCCTAGTCAATTTGACATAATGACAATATAATTACAAACCAAATTACCAAGGGAATTTGCACAAAATTCTAAAAATTTGGTTAATTTGCATAGGTCCAATTCAAACATTTATAGAAAAGGGTAAATTTGAAGCAATATAAAACATGAATTAGCATGGATAAGATGCAATATAACTTAGTAAAATTCAAGTATTTATCAATAATACTTATATATATGTTATTTATACCAAACATTTGTAATGAAGACTTAACTATTAAGACTTGGATAATATAAATGAATCACTCAGAAGGCATACCTTCACATCTAGAAAATTATAAAATAAAGATAAAAATATAAAAAGAGGGTCTTCATATGAAATAATTTTAATATGGGGAATATTAGGACACAATAAATCATGACTTCTATGGGGATAATGCTATAAAAGCATTTAAAGTCTATAATATCTGGTTAAAGTGCTCCAAAAGTTAGACCACAAACATTCACACCTGAACACAAACATAAACTACAAATAATCACTTAAAAAATTAGAAATATGAAGGCACTAACTTTTTCTTCAACCTATGGAATACTATTCTTAAGTTATGCCTTAGACCATCGATGTGTGAAAAGTGATTAATTCCTTATAGCTCTTTATTTCACATAAAATAATTCAGACTTACTTAGACAATAATAAATTCTAAGATGGAAAATATTTGGTAATTTAACTTGGTGGTAATGGCATGGTCATTTTTATGATACTAACTATGAATATATATCCCCAAAAAATATGCCTTTGGTCCCACTAAAGGCCTTGATCCATTTTTATCTAGGCCAAAATGCTTGTGGTGGAGATTGCCTGAATCACTCTTTCAAGGAAGAATTTAGATTTTGCATTTTTATTATATTTCCTTTGCTATTTTATTTATTAAATGAGATTTTACAGTTATGTCTATTGAGATTTGGGAACCAATCCATGGATATAATGATAGACTTAGAAGATTTAAATTACTAAGATAAATTCAAACTAAATTAGTGATTCCATTTTCTTCATATGTTCAATTAAGTGCAACTGATGATTTTATACAAGAAAAAAAACTTTATAAAATCTACATGTTATATTTAGAATCATAAGCCTATACAATTTATAAAATGTACAAAAGATAACTGAAATAACCTATGAAATTACTCAAACGCGACTTTTCACTTTCTAACTTTAAAGGCTCAAACAATTATCTCAGTTGTTCATCTACCATTTGAGGTTCTTTAGCCCACTAATATAAGGAAAAGGGAATCCATAGGCCTGATCTTCTACTCAATGATTTTGTTTCTAGAATAGGGATAAATGTTGTAATGGTATGCCAAGTACAAGGGATATGCCATAATGTTAAAGTAAAACATGGCCAGAATAGGCCCACATGAAACAAAACCAAACCAAAGCAAGGAAATATAGAAATAAATAAATATACTCTTAAAAAATATGGAAAATAATCTAAATAAAAAAATACAAAAATCATGACCTAATTAAAGAAATCAAGAGTATAAGACAAAAAATTATTTACACTAATCTAAAAAAATAATCCCAATAATGTTAGTAGGGTAGGTTTGAAAACCTAGTGCAGCATGATTTCTACTTGATGGTAACAATAAGTCTCTTATAGTTAGTGTCCTTAGGAAGGAAAGGACACATTTGAATTCCTTTAGATGTTATTTGAGTTGATTTCATACAAACTCAAGATCATTATCAAGAATATGTTCAAAATACTTAGGTTGTGTAGTCCCAAAATTAAAAAAAAAAGTGAAAGTGTTGGGAGCATTCAACTCAAAATCTTGTCAAAGAAAAACATGAGATTCATTCACCCAAGGATCAGGATTTAACATATGAAGATCATTGATAGAGTCATCTTGTCATTCAAAAGTTATATTTAGCATGCTTAAGTCAACTATAAATGAATTAACTTCATCGTCATCATTATTAACAAGGTCAACCAATAGGGGATAAATTCATTCAAAAAATTTCACTTCCTCATAATCTTTTTAATCATAAACAAAATATTTACTTGGATGAAGCTTAGGGATTGTGATATTAGGAACAAGAGGTTTGACTACTACCAACTTGTGAAGATTTGGATGATTAGACACAATGAAGTCTTCTCCTCATTGCAAGGGCTCCATTTATTCTTATCTCAACATGGGCTGATTATGCTCTTGTAAATCCAATATATTCTCAACATCATTATCTAAAGTGAATTCCTCCTCTTCAATTATATCATGATATGGAGGGTTAGCAGGTTTAGGATCAATGTGTTCATACTGAGTAGCTTACTCTCTAATGATAATAGTATCTTTATCATTTTAATCATAGGCACAATATATAGATAAGAGGAGGAATATCCCACTTGGCTTCCAAATTGAAGCAAAAATTGATTTTCAAGACTACCATGACTAGTAATGGAATTAGGTGCCTAGTCTAGAAACCAATCATATGATTATTCCTCCAAAGTAAAATGAAATGATATGAAAATGAAATAATCAAATTAGATATTTAAAACATGCATAAAAGACTTATAATCCATAAATTGATCTTCAGGATTTATTATGCTTTCATTATAATATATAGTAAGAAACACAAAGGGATCCTATTGAAAGTCATGTTTAGTGATGGAAACATTTATGGCCAAATCACTAAGCTAATACATGATATCCATGAAATTCAATGAATTTAGAGATAGGCTAAAAAATAAATAAAACCATATATAACATGCCCATATCTATGTGTTTCTCTTTTCCTCTATGTCTCAACAACTAAAATAAGAAGTGTACAACCCATGATATAGACCTTATGATCCTTAAAATGGGGTCTATGTTTCTATTAAAAAAAAAAAAAAAACTAACAATCAATAATGGTCAACAAGATTAAATCAATGAAAACATCAACCTTCTAAGTACCATAAATGTTGGTATGTGTGTTTGAGTCGCATAACAATGGAGAAAGCTTAAAGGAGGGGAAATGAGATTCATTCAATAAAATAGTTCCTTCACACCCTCATATCACCAATTTATATTTGTCTCAATTTGTGACCAACAACATAAATAATTATTGGACTAACTATTTTAATGGCACAAAAAGAGATAAATGTGGGATGAAATGTCCCATTATTAATGTTAGGATTGGTGTTGTTTCAATCCAAGGACCAAGTAGTTTAACCTATTGTTTAATTTGAGATAAGTATATGCTACCACTATATGTTCAATTGATATGAGAATTCATGTACATTTACTTTTTTACTAATTGTTTTTCTATATCTTGCTACTTATTTGATTTAACTTATGAAATAATAATATATACTTCACTACAATTCCCATCATATCTTAAACTAGGGTTGGAAATCATCCAAAAAATTTAAAAGGAGAGATAAGGTAGGGAAGGAAAGAGAAGGTCTATTTGATTTAAATTATATTCTTGGTAATGTAAAACTAAAAAGCATGCCTGACCATAGGTATACCACTATGTGATTGGCCTATCAATTTTATAAACTTTAGCCATTTAGTGGGCAAGCTTCTAAGGATAGTCATGAAATCCATTGATCTATTAAATCAATTATATATGTATCATGTCTTAATTTTTATAGTTATTTCACATAATGAATGAAAGAGTCTAAAAGAAATCATGAATAAATTCAAGAGACTAGTTATGATATTTATTGTATAACATAACTAAGACAATCATCTGTAAACAAGCACATTAATAGTCCTAGCACCAGTTAACCAACTAAATAAAAATATTAGAGATATTAAATGAAAAAATATATATTTAAAATTATAAAATAATTATGTTATAATAAATATCCCCTAGCAAAAAATTAAGGCCATATGCATATGATAGAGGTTGGTGTAATCGAAGCTAATTCCAATAGTATTTTGGTGCCTAAACTATAGACCTTAGACATGTAATAAAGGTGAAAAAACCAAGGTAGGTGCAATCCTAACACAATCCCAAAAACATTTTTAACTTAAAAGTATCGACCCTAGGTGCACATTCAAGGTGAAAACACAAAGGAAAAGCATGTGCAATCCTGGCACAATCCCAACAACATTTTGACCCTAAAAGTCTTGAACTTTTACAATGGTGATGCAAACCATTTAAAAAGATGATTCAAAGATCTCATGGTCTTATATTATATTTCAACCCACTAATGGGGTGGTTACAAATATTAAATTATGATTTTGAAATGTATTTGATATTTTGATAGATTATATAGCTTGATCATGATTTGTTGTTATAATCCATGCCTCTATTTTAGTCTACATTTTTATTCGATATCCTTTTTGTCTCTTAGTTGAGTTAAAATTTCATATTTTTTCATCAAATTGAGTGCATATCCCATTCACCTATTTTACAACCTTGATAGTTGAATGAGTCATCAACTTTAATGCTCAAGCACCTCTATTTATTATGAATGCCTATATGGCCATCGATCTTCACTTTTTAATTCAACCGATGTTATTTCCATGTGGTATTTTGGTATTGATTTGATTGGATAGCCATATGAATTTATTTTCTTGGGTATATTATTTCCATATAACAACATGTCACTTTCCCACTCTATGAGCCACTATTTAGCCTTGCCTTACTGGCCCCTAGCGCATGAAATTATGCCACATGGTGTATAACCACTAACCTAAAGACTTGTAAAGTATGATAAGTTATAAAAATAACCTTAGGATTTTAAATTAGTAGGATGTCTCCACATGGTGAAATCTCACTAAACTATAGGATCAAAGAGTCTACTAAGTTGTATGGATGGCCCAAGGACTATGGAATAGTGGGATGTTGCCACATGGTATAATCTCATTAACCTGTATGCCCATAGAGACTATTGATATGAGAATATTACCCTAAGAATATGGATTAATGAGATGTTTGTATGTGTCAACATCTCACTAACCTAGATGCTTGAAGTTGCATGCCCCCTCCCTTGATGTCACATCTTAATTTCTCTGTAAACTAATTAACTTGTTTAATATATGGATTATTGTGGTTGATTAGTTGATTACCTAATATTTGTTTAAGATTGATGACATATGTTGATTATGGGATAGTTGTGTTACCTAATTTACATGATTAGATGTTATGAGTTAGTGGTACTTTTATATTTTATACTTTGTGATCATGTTTGATTATTTTACAACATTATTTTATGGATATAATGAGGTTTTGGGATAACTAACTTCATTGGCATGAGGTGGATGCAAGATAGATTATTCCCTCAAATTATGATGGCGGGAGAGTATCATCATAGAGTAAGGTTAGATGAAGACATTAGGGGTCAACAAAGAATGAATCTAAAAACCCTTGCACACACCACTTAGTATATTATGTTTCATAATTAATCGTTTGATATAGAGAACATATCATGTTTTGTGTGCTTTTATTTTAGGTGACTGTTAATATGTTTTTAGTATGATTTTTATTGATGGAAATGAATGTGTTATTTCATTGAGTAATTTCATAAGTGTAGTGAACGTGTTAGCTTATCATATATGATGGATTTGTTTGATGTAATAGGTGACTAACATGAGTAAATTTTTATATGTAGTAATCATTAAAAAGTATAGATACATTCTATTGTTATTTACAGATTTAGATAATAATAATTAATCAAACCTTGGGTCAATAGTTAATCAAATACAATATATTTAAAAATAATGTTATTTATATCCTTTGACATATAGATTTAGCATATATAATAATAATAGTAATCTTTAATTATTATTATCTAAATCTGTAAAAAGATTACTATTATTATTATTATTATATATGCTAATATATATGTGAAAGGATATAAATAACATTATTTTTAAATATCTTGTATTTGATTAACTATTGACCCAAGGTTTGATTTTTAATATATACATACATATATTACATACATACATACATACATACATACATATATATATATATATATATTAAAAATCAAACCTTAGGTCAATAGTTAATCAAATACAAGATATTTAAAAATAATGTTATTTATATCCTTTGACATATAGATTTAGCATATATAATAATAATATTAATATTTAATTATTATTATCTAAATCTGTAAATAACTATATATATATATATATATATATATATAACTATATATATATATATATATATATATATATATATATATATATATATATATATATATATATATATATATATATATATATATATATGAATAAATTGTTATTAATTTTTGATTTATTCTAATAATCATTGTATTGCTATATATGTTAGTGAATAACATAATAACATAGAACTATAACCTAAGGGTATTATCATGCAATATAACAATTGTTGTATTTTATTTGGTCAAGGTTCATTGCATCAGAATAAATTGACCATCAACTAGTTTAAATACTTTTCATGGAATAAACATTGTGGACTATTTGATTAAATTTTACTTGGTTGATGATTGTTTGTTATCATGCATATTTTAAAAAGAATTTAAAAATGCTTAATTAGGGATTTAGGAAAAGGATCAAAATGATTAGGTTACTAATCATCCATTGACTTTGGTTAAAATTCATTTTTGGGAAAATATGGAGTTCATTGTGTGTATACATGGGTTTTAATGGGAAAACTAACGAATAGTTCTATTGAGTTATTTGGGCATGCATTTATGTAGTCAATGGGATTATCATGCATGAAGGAGAAGGAAATGGTGAGTAGGTTGAGGAAAAGAAATAAAAATAAAAGAGAGAAGGGATGTGGGGGATACAACACTACACACAAAGGATATTTTTATAATAAAATAAGATACAGTTAAATAAATGAGGAAGGAATATTTTTGGCTCACCATCATACTTCCAGGTTGGTGACGTATTTTAATTTTTGTGTGGACTAAATTGAAATGTTTTACGAATTAGTAGTCACTAGTTATTCTTTATTTTTTTCATAGAGATAATATGGTTGTATATAAGGACCTATGTAAGTCTTGGCCTCCATATAAATCTATATCCACTTAGGGTAACTTGAGAAAATTGGGGTAGAGTCTTGGGTTTTCGTCGTTGTTGTTATTGGATTTTATAAAATCTATCATAATCTCCTCTTACTAATTTCAATAGTATTATCTAGTCATGAAATATATTATATTATATGTGTATATACAATGTGGCTTGATTGAAACCAATTTTTATATATTCATATTTGGAGATAGGGATAAAATTGGGTTGGTATGTATAACTGATTGTGTAAACCTATTCAGATTTTAAATGGGGTTTTAATATAAGGGTTTTCTTGTATTAAATCAAACTATGTAGTATATACACAAATAAACACACAAACACATATATATGTGTGTTTATATACTACATAGTTTGATTTAATACAAGAAAACCCTTATATTAAAGCCCCATTTACAATCTGAATAGGTTTACACAATCAGATACACATACCAACCCAAGTTTAACCCTATCTCCAAATATGAATATATAAAAATTGGTTTAAATCAAACTACATTATATATACACATATAATATAATATCTTTCATGACTAAATAATACTATTGAAATTAGCAAGAGGAGATTATGATAGATTTTTTAAAATCCAATAACAACAACGACAAAAATCCAAGACTCTACCCCAATTTTCTCAAGTTACCCTAAGTGGATATAGGTTTATATGGAGGCCAAGACTTACATAGGGCCCTATATACAAACATATTATCTCTATGAAAAAATTAAAGAATAACTAATGACTACTAATTTGTAAAACATTTTAATTTAGTCCACACAAAAATTAGAATACATCACCAACCTGGAAGTATGATAGTGAGCCAAAAATATTCCTTCCTCATTTATTTAACTATATCTTATTTTATTATAAATATATCCTTTGTGTGTAGTGTTTTATCCCCCACATCCCTTCTCTCTTTTATTTGTATTTCTTCTCCTCAACCTACTCGCCATTTCCTTCTTCTTCATGCATGATAATCCAACTAACTACATAAATGTATGCCCAAATAACTCAATAGAAATATTCATTAGTTTTACTATTAAATACTATGTAGACACACAATGAACTCCATATTTTCCCAAAAATGAATTTTAACCAATGTCAATAGATGATTAGTAACCTAATCATCTTGATCCTTTTCCTAAATCCCTAATTAAGCATTGTTTAAATTTTTTTTGTACACACACACACACACACACACACACATATTTGTGTATATACTACATAGTTTGATTTAATACAAGAAAACCCTTATATTTAAACCCCATTTAAAATCTGAATAGGTTTACATAATCAGATACACATACCAACCCAAGTTTATCCCTATCTCTAAATATGAATATATAAAAATTGGTTTAAATCAAGCCACATTGTATATACACATATAATATAATATCTTTCATGACTAAATAATACTATTGAAATTAGTAAGAGGAGATTATGATTGATTTTATAAAATCCAATAACAACAACGACCAAAACCCAAGACTCTACCCCAATTTTCTCAAGTTACCTGAGTGGATATAGGTTTATATGGAGGCCAAGACTTACATAGGGCCCTATATACAAAAATATTATCTCTATGAAAAAAATAAATAATAACCAGTGACTACTAATTCGTAAAACATTTCAATTTAGTCCACACAAAAATTAAAATACATCACCAACCTAGAAGTATGACAGTGAGCCAAAAATATTCCTTCCTCATTTATTTAACTATATCTTATTTTATTACAAATATATCCTTTGTGTGTAGTGTTGTATCCCCTACATCCCTTCTCTCTTTTATTTTTATTTCTTTTCCTCAACCTACTCGCCATTTCCTTCTCCTTCATGCATGATAATCCAACTAACTACATAAATGCATGCCCAAATAACTCAATAGAACTATTCATTAGTTTTCCCATTAAATACCATGTAGACACACAATGAACTCCATATTTTACCAAAAATGAATTTTAACCAAAGTCAATAGATGATTAGTAACCTAATCATCTTGATCCTTTTCCTAAATCCCTAATTAAGCATTTTTAAATTATTTCTAGTATACACACACACACGCATGCACACACACACACACGTGCACACACACACACACACAGCTATATATATATATATATGTACATATATATATGTACATATATATATGTATATATATATATATGTACATATATATATATATATGTACATATATATATATATATATATATATATATATATATGTACATATATATATATATATGTACATATATATATATATGTACATATATATATATATATACATACATATATGTGTATATATATGTATATATATGTATATATATATGTATGTATATGTATATATATACACATATATGTATATATATACATATATATGTATATATGTATATATATAGATACATACATATGTATATACATATACATATATATATGTATATATATACATATATCTATGTATATATACATATACATATATGTATATATATACATATATATGTATATATATAAATATATATGTGTGTGTGTGTGTGTATGAATATATTTAGAAATATAAGGGTTTGAAAATGGAAAGGATTAAGATACCTGTGTGTGTGTGTGTGTGTGTGTGTGTGTGTGTGTGTGTGTGTGTGTGTGTGTGTGTGTGTGTGTGTGTGTGTGTGTGTGTGTGTGTGTGTGTGTGTGTGTGTGTTTGTGTGTGTGTGTGTGTGTATGAATATATTTAGAAATATAAGGGTTTGAAAATGGAAAGGATTAAGATACCAGTCATAGGAAATCTATAGAGATGGTTTGGATGTATTTGGGGTTTGAATGGAAATAGGTTGAAATATTCTTTAAACAATTTCACTCATTTTTTAGTATTATGTTTTATTTGACCTTGTGTGGAGACTAAAACATGTATTTAATTCTTGTTTGGGTTTATCATAGTAATATGGGTTCAACCATATATATGACTACATGGGTTTGGGTATATAAATATATTTCTATTATAAATGAAATTATGTAAAAAAGGTATAAATGAACTAAGTTAATACAAAATGTATAACATAAATAAATGTGAATTAAATATGACTAAATATTTTTTACTATATGAACCCATATGAATAGAGAAATTGATGTATGTAGAAACCCAATTCTAGCCACAACTGGATCCCAATTGAACTTTAGATTGATTCCTAATAAACATTAAAAATTGAGCCTAATAATAACTAAACATCCCAATTTCATCCATGCATCATGAATAGATACTCATAATGATGTTGAGGCATCCTTATTTAGGGTACTAGCCCATACACAACAATAACCTCTCATAGATTCATACTTAATCACCTTGGAAACTAACAACTGGTAGTTTGGCCTATGGACCCATTAAGTGGGGCACTTGAATAATTATTAAAATAGTTAAAATGATAATAAAAATGAATCAAATAATTAAAATAGATTAAATTCTTAGCTAAAATATCCATTTGTAATTAATGAATATCTAAAAATGGAAATTCTAAAAATCAAAATATCAAGCCTTTTCATCATTACCTTTATGAGTTGTCAAGCTCTTCCAAAATATCTTAAAATATATAATTTGAGATCCATGCCTAGTAGTTGAAAATCATAATTACGTGAAATTTTTTAACTCAAATAGAGTTATCCTTAACTCACCTAGGGTTATTTTGAACTCATTCTATGTTTAAACTCAACCATAACTCACCTTGGGCAAGAGTTAACTTTTAACTCTATAAATACAAGGCCATGCATATGGATTTATAAGTTATCTTGGTGTTATTTTATAATTCTAATTTGGATTCAAAGAAAAATTTTTAAGTAGTGTTACCATTCTAAATTCATAAGCCAATAATCCAAGCTAGGCTGCCAAGGAGAGAAAGAGCAAATGGAGCTTCATTGGTAGAGACTTCTTGAAGCGCAAAATTAATCAAACTAGTTCAACAAGCCATTTATAGATACAACGAAGGTAAAAATGATTTATTTTGTGTTTTAATTATATTTTAATTTATATTTTTGTTACCTATGATCCTCCTAGTGTTTAGGATATAGATGTTAAGTGTTTGGTGTGTTATTTTGATTTTGTTTTATTGGACTAACTCAATAGTAACCTCCCCTATATGTATTCCTTATGCACATGATGTCACGCTTGATGGGAACCAAACCATAAAAATTTCTGCCCATGGAATTTTAGGACCTCTTCCTAACAATTTTATTGTCAAAATCCAAACTTGCTAACCAAAAAATTAGAAATTAATGTTTGACGAACGTTCTCCAAGAAATCACAAATTTGCACTATATAGTTATATTTTTACTTTCTAGATGCATAATATTGCATAATATCATGACTTTTAATTCATGTTTTTTCCTTAATTATTATGATATTATGATAATATTCATGATATTATCCATAACCATCATGGTTTTCAACTAACTATTTTATATTGCAAGAAGAATAGTGATATTGCACAAAATTGTGACTTTGCAGTCATGATATTGCCTTAACTTCTGAGATATTATGATTACATGCATGATATTTTCCCTAGACATAATGGTTTTCCAATAATTATTTTTTGTTATATTTAAGTTATACTTTTTTTCTAATAGTTGTGATTTTATAGGTAATGTCACGGTATTGCTCTATGTTTATGTGGTATTGCACTGTGTAAATTTTTTGAAACATGAGTCCTAATTTTCATAATTCATTTTCCCACTTACATTTTGATTATAATCACAAATACCCCCTAACATATTTTACAATAACTAAAGGCCAAGAAAAGACATTTTTTAAACACTAAGTTTTGAAACTCACATTTAAATTTAGTGTTTTAAAAATATTCTATTTAAGTTATTTTCATTTTGTTTAAAGTTTTCAACACATCAACAAGGGGATAAACATCATGACATATTTTGTTTGGTGATATAAAAATTAATCTTCAATTTAGTTAAATACTCATAAGAGTTTTCATTTTTATGTTTTATTTTAAAGTGTTTTGTTTGGTAAGATGGGTGTCATGTGTATGCTCTCCCCTATCCACTTTAGGGAACTTGGGTGATAAAAAATGATCAATTTTTGCATTTATCACTTTTGTAAAAAATAATGAAATTAAATTATCTAAGGCCCTTCCAAAAATCTTAAAGATTTGGGTGACCCCTAAAATGACCCTAAAGTCCCATTTTTCTTAATGCATTTTGGCTTGTGGGTGGGAGTTCATCACCTCCCCACAAGTTCTCTAAGAAAATGTTGACCCGAGAATTCATCTTTTGGAATCACTTCAACCCCACTCCATGATAAGGGTATAAAAATTGAGGTTGACTTATTGGGATGCTTTTTTGATCAGTTAATCAAGATCTATTAGTAAGAGACTACCTCAGAATGAATGATTAACTAGGACATTACACTACACTAAGAAATTTAAAGATGTATTATTTGTGAAAAAGACAAGACCTTTTCACAACAAGCTGGTTAACATGGATCCAAATGATGTGTTTCTCCCTAGTGTTAGCCATACATATGGGAACATTTAGAAATAAACAAAAAAAATTATAGTTTAGATAACCCCACTTATTGTAGACATACTATAGATGTAAATCGACTAGCCTAAAGTTCCATGTTGTTGTATAAAGTCTTGGGATAAGAGGGGGCCTAAAAACCCTAATTTTAATGCATATTTAATTTTTATATTAACAAGACAATTTCCTCTCAATTTCAAGTATATAGATGGAATTTGATAATACGATTCCACCTTGTCAATTTTAGGATTTAAGACATTACACTTAGGTGTTTTTATCATTTCTCATTTTTGCTTACATGGTCTTAAGTCAAAACTATTTGTTTATAATACCATGTGGAAAATGAGTAATGTTTTCACATCACTCCTTTATTTGAAGAGGTGTTATGCCATCCAGTTGACATCACACATTTTCCTTAATAATTTATAAAACTTTTGTGTGTGTGTCACTTGTTTGAAAGGGATGTCATTATGATTCCCATTTCATTCCAAGTCTTGTGCATTAATTTTTTTTAAAACAAACTATTTGTCATACCTCTAGAGTAATATAACATCATTATGTTTCTCGCATTGTTTCAAAATTTTGTTTCCTTGTGTCCAATTATAAATTCTAAACCATGTGTGACTATTTGGGTCTATGATTAGTACAATCATGTTGTTCATTCTTATCTAGTTTGTTGTATATTTGAGTAACCTATCCTTCTAAATCATGTTATAAATTGGTCTTGATAAGTTTGGATTCAAACATTAATTGATTTATGCATATGCCTCACATAATTTTGGCTTAGATATTTATCTCTCACTTTTGGATGGTGTAACTTAGACTAATTTCTTGCTCAATTTAAAAAATATTTTTATGCCTAGATTTGGGAAGTGGTGTTTCTTCCATGTGCCTAAAGTATAATGTCTTTTTCCAAATGATAAAGTGTGTGTGTGTGTGTGTAAATATAAATGATTAGTTTGAGTCAGACTATTTTAAAAAAAATAGATTATATATCTCACCTTTTAGGCCTAGTTTTGTTTCAAGTCTAGCTTTTGAGCCTTGTTCCCAAAAGACCTAGCAAATTTCCCTTTTGTGGTCTTTAAAGTCTATATTTTTTTCTTTATTCCCAAAATATCTAGAAAATTTCATTTGTATTAAACCTGATTTTATTTCAAATTCTATATTTTTTGCCTTATTCCCAAAAGACCTACCAAGTTTCCCTTTCATGTTCTTTAAAGTCTAGCTTTTTTACCTTATTTCCGAAAGACCTAGCAAATTATTATCTATTTTGGACCTATTTTTGTTTCAATTCTATCTCTTGTTCCATGTTTCCAAGAGTCCTATCATCTTATCATTTTATTTTAGACAGTTATTTTGATCCTAGATTTGTGCCTTGTTTCTAAAGACCTAACAACCTCTTTCATCTTTGGACCTAGTTTAACATTTTTTGAAACACTTTTTACCTAAGTTTGGCATTCATTTTTACTCATCTACTTGACCATTTATGTAATACATTTAAGATTTGACACTTGACATTACACAATTTTAGACCAAGTTTATCATTGACCATTTTAGAGAAACACCTCTATTTATTAAACCAAGTTTGGACCATTTATAAATTTAGACCTTATTTTTAAGAGTTCATATAAATCTAGGCTTATATTTCTTAGAACATTAGTCATTTATTTGGATATGTCTCATTACACTCAAAGTGGATCTATGTAAAATCTAGGTTATGATAACATGGTCATGAGAGATGAATTTGTTCAAGACCCCTATGGCGATGATGTGGTTTGTGAGATATATACTTATCCTCATTACACTCTCAAATTGGTGAACAAATCCAAAATCTGCTAGCCCACTATTTGGTTAACACACCTCTATATTAAGAGTAAGACTAAGATAAAACCACATAATATATTGATAGTGTACCATTAATTGTAGAATAAAATCAATAATAAAAATATTACATTAATATGCCATTGACATAAGATCCTTTTTTTTAATCGTCACTTGGTTGAAAACAAGGATGTAGTTTTAGTAAAATCCATAGAGTTAGGGGCCAAGTTTCTAGTAGACTTTCCCTATGAAAATTTTCCTAGTCTAGTTAGAGTGCCTCTCAACATAGATTATAACCAACCCATTAAGTAGGCCTCTACTATACATCCTCAATAATCTATATTGATCTTATATAAAGACCTAAATATTCTTATAAAAGGAAAGGTCCTCATGGAGGACTAATTTATACAAATACAACAAGCATGGCAAACCTATTTGAATAAAGTATGTTATTTTAATTCCATAACCATGTCAAATTTCCCACTCATAGAGATAAAATTTTCAATAAGAGTATTAATTGAGTTGACTTGTTAAGATAATTTGGGTATAATCCCATTTACACAAATCACTTTAGTTGGTGACATGTATAATGCCCCATCCATTTAAGAAGTGACTATTGCTTTCATGCAAAATAATGTGCCAAATATGGTGGATAACATGCAAGTGTCTTCTAATCTAGGCCAAAGTGGTTTAATTTCACTAATAAATAGTCTATAATAAAAAGTTTCTTTATTTAATACCATGAGTGGTTCACAATAGTAGGGGGTAGGAATTCTTACATCCCAGCTCTAACATGTTACCTATAATCCTCAATCAAATGATTCATGAAGCATGGAATCATAAGAATTAAATAATCAAGTGAAAAATAATGGCTTGCCTCACCAACAAGTGGAGACTACTACTATAACCTAATAGGTGATGAATAACATTCCACAATAACAAGCATAATCTAATATACCATCACAATAGAGGTAAACTAGTATGCCACCTTAATAATGGGAAATAAATGTTCCACCTTGATAGATAATGATACATGTAGCTCTACATTCATAGATCAATATGACTTTACAATCATAAAAGTTATCTAATCAATAATGCATGTCTATTAGTAAAAAAAAAGTTGAACACCCGTCAAATGTCTAGTTCACAATTGGTTTTTATGAAGCAAAGAGGCACCATTGTCTAGCAAATACCAATTAGTCAAAAATTGCCTTTTGCTCAACAAGTGCCATAGATCCAAATATAGGGCCTTGGTCTACAATAAGTTATCCTTATTTAACCAATTTTGACTAGTCAATAACAAGTCCCTACTCAACCTCAATAGGCAAATCACATTACCCAGAGCCATATCCTTCCATCACAACTCCAATTCCCTCAAAACTAAGGCTATATACCAGATCTAAACCATAATATTTCACAATAATGCATGTAATTTCAAAAATCACATCCCAATCCATAGATGCATATTCCTAGTTGATTCACTCATCAAACCAACATTCTGTAATAATCCTTTCTTCCACTAAGCCATGGTTAAGGTAATTCACCTTTGACCACCCAACCACCACCTTAGCCAAATGTCCCATCTATTTTATTGGTGTAAGAACTATAAAAAATGATGTGATTTTTTCCATTCAAGATGGGAAGTATACCAATAAATTCAAGTTAGATGGCATGTTTTCATACCCATTCAACATGGAGTATATGTAGATACCATTTCCTTTAGGCTATGAACCACTTAAATTTGATAAATACAAGGGTATAAGAGACCCTAAGACCCATTCAATATAGTTATTTTTTTCCTACTAACCATTGGATTATAGTGACACTTACCTCCTCTTTCTATTTCCTTGAAGTCTAATAGGATAGGATTTAGAATGGTACCTAAAATTGCCAAAGAATTATGTATTTGATTTTGATGATCTCTCAGACAACTTTGTGTAACATTTCTCCTATAATCTTGAACATGATATTTTATTAGTAAATTTGACTCAGGATAAGAAATTTTTTGGTGAAATCTTTATAATATATCTAAAGAGATGGAGAGCAGTTGCTAGTCACTTCACCCATAACTTACCAGATAGACAATTTACCACTGTGTTTACTAAAAATCTACACAACAAAATACCCTATCATCTGGAGCTTCAAAGTGTACATACTTTCAAAAATATCATAAAAAAAATTTGATAATTTAAAAGGCCCTTATTAACAAAGGGATTTTCAATTTAACTTCATAGAACCAAAATTTGAACCAAAACCAAGGAATAGGCCAAATTTAGAACCACAACCAAGTCCAAGCACAAGTGTTGGCACTAGCCTCGGCTAGTAACTATGAGAAATCCAATAAATACAACTATAATAAGAAAATTTTTGGTAATGGAATAACTAATTTGGGTCATGTCCAAATGGTATAAACATTATTTTCTCAGCCCATGCCATAAATGTAGCCTACTCCTCATCAATAACCTATTCAATAAGCATAGCCTTTACAACAACCTAGACCAGTTCCATAAATGTAGTAACCACCACCTTTTCAAACTCCTCCTTCACAAAGGAAACACACTCCTTGAGTCTTAAATGACCTTGAAAAACCTATCAAAGTAGTGTTTTTCAAGCTATCTGCAACTAACATGATTAGTTGGCCAATTTCAAAACATTATCCTAAGGGTATTCCATATTTAAGTATAGATACAATGAGTTATATGAATACCATCATGTTCATGGGCATAACCTATGCCATTGTTTGTAGATAAAACACCTCATCAAAAATATGTTAAAAAATAGGGTGATTACATTGGATAATAGATCATTTACATCCAATCAAAACCCAGGTATATACAAAAACCCAATTCCATAACATAACACTAACAATCAACAACAACAATAATCAATGCTAGATAAATAATAATAATAGTATCAATAATAATAATGATAAAAATAATAATATCAACAATAATGACAATGTCAACTAAAATGGAGCAATAAAGTCCAAAATGAATCCAATATGATGTAGTTGTAAATGACTACACCAAAGTTGTAGTTCATATTATGGGAGGTCACATTTTAACAATCACAAATAATCTTAGACCAAGTGCTAACATAATAGGACCATTGTCAAAAAATTCTAATCAATCCACTTATGCCAGTAATCCTTCCTTGACCTAGGAAAAAACCAAATGCAACATCAACCAAACATTACTATTTTAAGACTTTATACCAAAAAATCATCATTTCCTTGTGACCACAACCAATTACATTAGCAATTGAGACTTGTCTTATCTAGCCCATATCCATCATTATTTTTTAGCAACAATGCTACTATATCCAATCCCAATTATGCAATCACAACTTGAAGGTCAAATATTAACATTCTAGGCCCACAACCTCATGCCAATGAACCAATCCAACCTACTATTCTAGCTAAAAACAAGTTATATACCACTATCAAGGAAAATCCATACGACATTATGGAATAACTTTAAAAGAAACCTACACAAATATACATTCTATATTTATTTCATATGTCTAATATCCATAAGATATCCTAAAAAATATCCTAGGCTAATCCCAAGTTCCAAATAACATAAACCTAGACAAATTCTAAGATTTAGTTGGACATCTAGCCCCAGGCCAATACTTAACCTTTGACAAAAGTGATATGTCATCCCTTGGCCCTCTCCATAATAATCCATTATACATTAAAAGTGTCATTATGTGGTATAAAGTGAAATGTTTCCTCATAGATAATAGATCAGGCCTAAATATTGTGTCTTTTAAGCTCATCAAGCATCTTGTATAGACAACAACTGATCTATAACTAGAAATAATTACCATCAAGGCCTAAAATAATGAATAATTAGAATCACAAGGCATCATAATCTTACTAGCTATCATTGGGACCTTGAACCATGATACACTTTGCCATGTGTTAGACCTTAACCTATATTAAAATTTTCTCTTGGGTAGACCTTGGATACATAAAATCTAAGCAATCCCTTTGACATTACACTAGTGTCTCAAGTTCTCTCACTTAGACATGAAGGTCACTATCAATGGAGATTTGCAACCCTATGCACATTAAAAACATTTAGAGGCTAAGTAAAAAATGTATAGCTACTACTTTATCCTAGACTTGGTTCCCAAAAAGGACAAAAACAAAAAACTACTTGTAAAATTCCTAGAGTCCAATTGTATAGACCTAGATATCCTTGGCTCATATTCACATGTTTCCTATTGAAATTTATAATCATTTTACCATCTCAACCAATGGCCTAGGATATTATTTGACCCATGACACATTTAAAATTACCAATATTCCATAGAACCCCAAATCCTATAGAAGACCTAAATCTAGGTCACCTTGCTTGAAATGACAATAAAAAGGAAAAAGTAATCTTCATAGTCTATTTCCTATCATTTTCACACTATCCATTAGTCAAGAATGAGACCCACTTGCCAATGATCAATCCTATAATGATAAATTGGCCAATTGCTAAAAAAATTACAAATACCCCATTCCTAATAGGATCATGGAGAATGAAGCCTATAAATGTGGAGGCCTTAGGATAAATCAACAGGCAACTCTTGAGCCAATTTCTATAACTTGGTACAAAGGAACTCACGGTCTCATATTTAAATCACCTAGGAGTGACCCCACATATCTTATTTGGGTTCCAATACCAATGACTAGTTATGATGATGTTGATAGTGAAGTAGAATTTTATCATAACATGTATGATGGCCTTTCTAATACTAATCTATTTGACCCACATACCATTTGAACCATTACCTCCATTATTGGACATAATCTACTTGTCTTGTATCATCCTCAACTTATAGATTAGGACCAACAAGAATCCATAGTGCCTATAGATGAGTTTGAATTGATGAGGCCTTTTATAATTTTATAGGCCTAAGAGGTAATATTCCATTGAGAGACAAAAACCAAGGGTTCTCTATCAAAATGGATCATGCAACCTATTTTGTAGAATGGGTTAACAACCTTATCCAAAAATAAAAGAACAAAACATTGAGGTCCCAAAGTTAGAACCTCTTTGAGGCACTTTTGAACCAAGGTAAAATTAAAGAGAAAGGCTAGTCTTTTGGTGAAAACCTATTTTAGGTGCCATTAGATAGGGGTGTTCACATTTTCTCAAATGAAGCTAAGGAGCCCACAAATTATGAAATTTTGTGTATGTTTGAGTATCGTTTTGCAAAAAAACATGCCTTTGATTAAATTACCTAGGATTTTCCAATAGTATTTTTATCATGGACATCCCTACCATTGGGATATTCTAATTCATGTAGGATGAATTGGAGAACAAGGCCAACTAAATGACTTTGTAGTTACAAGCCAATTCAAATCATCACCAACAATTCTAGAAGATGGGTCAACTCTCCTAGTATAAGATACTATGAAAGTCAACATCTAGACTCTATATGACCTAAAATGGATCAAATTAGGCATGTCCCTCATTGAGGAGGAACATGAAATCTGTACATCCCTTTTGAGGGAGTTTGTTGACATCTTTCCTTGGGCCTATTTAGATATGCCCTTTTTGGACCCCAACTTACTTGTACATCACCTTGTTGTAAATCCTAATGACAAACCTATAAAGCAAAATTTGCACAAGATGCATCCTCGTATTATTATACTAGTAAATAAAGAGTTGTAAAAAATCTTAGAAGCAAGATGCATTTTATCAATCAACTACTCAGAGCGGATCTCAAACATTGTGCCTATTAGTAAGAAGCTAAAATGAATCAAATTTGTAGTAATTTTAGAGATATAAATAAGGGTTGCCTAGAGGATGAATTTCCTCTATTAAATATCAAAATGATAGTCAAATCCATAGTCGGGTATGAAAGGATTTCACTTATGGATGGATTTTTAGGGTACAATCAAATCAGAATCCCACTAAAAGATTAACATAAGATAAGATTAACCACTCCTTGGGGAATGTTTTGTTATCAAGTTATGCCATTTAGCCTCATGAATGTTGAGGCCACATACCAAAGAGACATGACTATCATATTTCATGATATGATGCATGACATTATTAAAGACTACATTGATGACATATTGGGTAAATCAAAGACTAGGGCTGATCATCCAACCACACTATGCATAATATTTGAGAGGCTTTCTAAATATAAGTTTAGACTTAATCCCAAAAAGTGTGTCTTTGGTGTCACTTAATGAAAATTATTAGGATTCATCATACCTCATGGAGGCATTGAAGTTGATCCTACAAAAGTACAATCCATTATTGAAATACTACCACTTTCTAATTTAAAGAAGCTCTATTGTTTGTAGGGCAACATTCAATCTATCAGGTAATTCATATCATATATGGTTGACAAATTCCATCCATTTACATAATTAATGAATAAATGTGTTACATTTCATTGGGATGGAGACTACCAAAAATCCTTTTAGCACCTAAAGGAATACATTACCAATTTGCCTATTTCAGTACCACCAATGCCAAGAAAACCATTTCTAATGTATCTATCTACCATAGAAAAAGCCCTGGGGGCACTTATAACATAACATGATGACAATGGAAAAGAACATATGATGTATTATTTAATCTATACACTGGTCACATATGAACACAATTATATGCCAATATAAAAATCTTGTTTAGCTATGGTCTTTTCATCCTATAAGCAATGTCATTACATGCTAAACAACAAGACCATGTTTATTTACAAAGTAGATTTGCTTAAGTATCTACTATCCAATATATCTTTATAATGTTGCATGGATAGATGAATCATGATTTTGAATGAGTTTGATATATAATACGTCAACCAAAAGGCTATAAAGGGACAATTATTTACATATTATCTTGTTGAATCTCCCCTTGCAAACATTGAACCCCTCACTTTTTAATTCCCAGACGAGTCCATCATGACCATAATTAAAACACCTCCTAAGGAGTAAAACTGGAAGCTATATTTTAATAGATCATTCACATCACATGGATCAAGGGAAGGCCTATTGTTTATTATGCCATAGGGGGATCTTATACCTAAATCATTTTATATCATTTTCCCTTGTACTAACAACATGGTCAAATATGAATCACTCATCATAGGTCTTAACTAGGTAGTACAATGAAATACTCAACATTTCATAGTTGATGGTGATTTTAAGTTAATCATCAATTAGGTTATAAACCACTAGTAGACAAAAGATTATAATTTAATGCCATACAAGGCAATGGTAAAAACTCTCAAACAATAGATTGTCAACATATAGTTTGAACTTATACCTAAGGCTAGTAATAGGATAACGGATGCCATGGCCACCATTGGATCTTTGATCTACCATAATGACAAGGCAAAATAATATCAATTCCTCATTAAAAATCTTTTAGTGCCTATTCATTAACCTTCAACTATCACAATAATCTATGATATTATTGGTCCCAATTCTCTATGGTATTAAATAATATTTAACTACCTTCATGACCATATCATTTCACCAAACTTATCATTCAAAAAAGAAAATGCCTATACACACCAAGCCTCATGTTATACCTTACTTGTCATATCCCTTTACCATCGTAGATTTGATTTAACTCTACTTCATTATTTAAATTCAATAGAAGCAACATTAACATTATGGGAAGTTCATGAAGGAGTATGTGGAGCCCACACCAATGGGGATGTCCTAGCCAAAAAAATCCTATGTACTAGTTACTATTCACCAATTATGGATGTAGATGCAGTTGCTTATGTATAAAGGTATGACAAGTGTCAAAGGCATGCCAATATAATTCCTACCCTAGCCAAAACACTAAAACTAATGCTTACACCATGACCATTTATAACATGGGGACTCAATTTCAATGAGAAAATTAACCCTACCTCATTTGATGGCCATAAACACATCCTTATTACTATCAAATATTTCGCGAAGTGAGTTGAAGCTATACCCCTCACGTGACTGAAAAATATATTTCCAAGTTCATAATAAATCATCTCATCTACCACTATGGTATCCCATCCAACATTATATCTAATAATGATAAATCATTTAAGAACAAGGATGTCAAAATGCTTTGTGTTGACTATAATATCACCCAACATTTTACCACATATTACCCACAAGGTAATGGCCAAGTGGAGGCATCCAATAAAATTATTATCAACATCCTTAAAAATATTGTCAATGATGTAGGCCATGATTGACACCTCAAACTATTTTTCACCCTCTGGGCATACCATACTAATTATCATACTCTAATTAAAGCCACTCCCTATTCCATATTCTATGTAACTGAGGTCATTATTCCTATTGAAGCTGATTTAAATTCTTTACATATCTCATTGAAACACATCCTGGACAATGAAGATTATAAAGTAGCTCACCTACAAGATCTAGAGTTACTTGATGAAAAATTCATGGCCACTATCAATAACCTTCAAGCATACCAAAATAGACTATGTGGTAATTATAATTGGTGGGTTAAACATATATAGTTTGAGCTTAATGATCTTGTTCTCAAAGAAAACTAAAAGAAAACCATGATTGATAAGAAGAAAGACAAGTTCAAACCCAATTAGACAACCCATATGTCATTGTTGTAAATTATGGAATAAGAGCATACAAGATCATTACATCATACAAAGATAAACTTGATGAGATGATGAACATTATACACCTCAAATGTTACTTCACTTGAGAGACTTGAATTATTGTATATGACACTCATTTCTATTGTACCATATTGTCATCTTATTTATACCATAACAGATACCATTCTACCATACCTTCCTTATTGAAAAAAAATGTTTTTACCCTCCATCCCCAACCCTTTAACCTTGGTTCTATTCCATGGTTATTTGATATATTTTAGTGAGATGATTCAATTTAGGTTTTAGGAGTTTATTTAGTATTTTAGATAGAGGTAGTATCTTGGACTAGTATGACAGTGGTTTGGTAGTTGCATCCTTTATTTTTTGTTTCATTTCATTGTAAGTGTTCCTAAATATAACCACCTTTGGGAAAATTAGTGTCCCACTTTATGATACTAATTATAACTACCTTTGTAAAAATTATTATCATTGACCTATGCCACTATTACCTAATTCTAATTTCCTAAGGGAAAATTAAGAACAACACCTTTATTGTGCATTATAGTATCACCTTGCCATTCCTATTGCCATATTGTGGTAGTAGCCCAATTCATGAGCTTTCTACTACTTAGTCAGATTCCTCTAATGTAAGGTAGACCTATAATGATTTGAGGTCCTAAAGGGACTATGTGAATAGTGATTGATTCACATTGAGGTAAGCTTAGTCACCCTTTTCCATGCTCTTATCATTTTATGAGCACCATTTACCACTCTCTCATCATTTTATGAGCAACCTAAGCTAGGCTCTCTTACATTTATGAGTTGGAATATTTAGTATCTCATCATTATCGAATGAGTTGAGATGTGCATTGAAAATTTCAATAAAAATTGTAACAGACCTAAAAAATGCTAAAAATCAAAATATCATGAAAATTGGCTTAGAATTTCTAGGAGAGATATAAATCCATAATTTTTTTTTGGATGACCCATATTATTTTTTTAGTTTATTTATAGACTACCTTGGTTTTTTTCCTCCCATTTTTGTAAGAACTACATTGGACTAAGGTTCACACAGACTATGTAGGCAACATTTAGATACATGGGGTATCTCAAGTTAGCTCAGCCATATCATATTTTATTTTTTAACCACTTATTTTCCTTAAGAATTCTAAGACTCACTATTTCACAAGTAGCTAAGTATGCTTGAGTTTCCCCAACCTTATTATCCTTAAGCCTTATGCTCTAACTATTTTATGAGTTTCTATTTTGCACATTATGTAGACAACTTTGATATAGTAATGACCACTTGGATTCATTTTACACTCTTACCATTTTATGAGACCATTCACATATTTCCTCTACATGTTCAATCATGTCTTCTTATCAACAATTTTATTATATCCCATATCCAGGGAGAACTACATTTAGCCAACATTTCATGTTGGATCTTTCATCATGGAACTATGTAGATAACATCCACTTGCCTAATGTACCTGGATTCAACTAGACTACCCATTCCTTTTCTTCGATCCCCCCCATTATGTTTGTTTGTGTTGTTATTTCCTTATAGACAAGGGGTGATCTTATACCAATTGTTCTTGTATTGTGATTATTGTGTTGTTATTGTATATCTTAGGGGTCACCCTATCATTAAGAGTAACACCTCTATTACACTCACATGAATAATTTATCTTATGTTTGCACTAACATTGTAATTAACCATTGTTTGTGTTATGTTTGATTTCATTTCGGTTGTTTTGTTTACTTTTTTCTTCTTAATGTTTTGTTATGCTTTTTTATTGTTCATGTTTTATCTTCCTATTTGTTTACATATTTTCCTATTTATCTGCCTTCATTTTTGTTCTTTGACTTATTATATATGTGTTCATTGGGTAATTCCTTATACGTTATACTTAAGTCCATCCATATTCATATGTATAGATTTCCATCATGGTTTTTATCAATGGTGCATTATTTTTTATTGATTATTGGATAGTGTGTCAATCTTTATGCATATTTTGGATAAATTATCATGGTGTTTTATACAATTATGCATACCATCATTTACTAAATTAAAAATCATATTGATAAATATTACAAGCAATGAGGCCACATTATTTCTCCTTAGTTACCTATAAAAATATTTATTTATTCACAAATGTAGAGTAATTAAATCACAAATGAATTTTAATCCTTGCTAGTTAAGATATGCATATCCATACTAGAAAGTATCCCAAATTAATCTTTCTCCTCTGTAATGTCTTACTCATATTCCATGGCTATGGATTTAGTATGTAATCCCCCTTCTCTATTTTTTCATATTATCCCAAATTATTGTGATAATGATTATAACCAACTTTGGGTAAATCATTTGTTTCAATCTATTTGGATGTTAATGATTATAACCACCTTTGGGAAACTTATTATCTCTATCTTCCCAACTAGGGCATGTTTTCATTATTCCAATGATTCTAACCATCTTTCAATAAATAATTATTTTCATTTAGATAATGATTATCATTGACTTTGGGCAAATCATTATCTCTATCCTCCCAATTGGGGCATGTTTTCATTTTTCCAATGATTTTAACCATCTTTGGGAAAATCATTGTTTTTATTTAGTTAATGATTATAACCACCTTTGGGTAAATCATTATATTTTTACCTTGTTGTGTTGATGATTGTAATCACCTTTGGGCAAATCATCCTTTTTATATACCCAAATGGGATGTCTCACTATGCCACTAATTATAATCACCTATGGGAAAATTAGTCTTTTCCACCCCCTTTACCTTTTGGTCCCATCATTTTCCTTCTTTCAAGGGATTGATCACTGACCTTCTTTTCCAACTTCTCCCTTAAGGTGGCATCCAAGGATCATCCATTACCTATTAGGGAATTAATCATATATGACCTTTTCATTAATTGAGAATACATTACTATGCCTATATCTTGTAATGCCTTCTAGAATAAGGGTAAACTATAGACACCTAATTCTGGCCATAAATGGCTCCCGATCAGATTTCAAACTGAGTCCTAAAAACATTACAAATTGAGCTTATAAATCATTAAATAGCCTAATTTCATACATACATTGTTCATCAATGTTTAGAATCATGTTAAAGGAATTCTTCTTTGGGGTACTAACCTATACGCAATAATAGCCTCTCACAATTTTATCCTCAATCACCTTATGACCTAACAACTTGTAATTTGGCTTATAGAACCATTACATGGGGCACTTAAATAATTATTAAAAGAGATAAAATGATAATCAAAATGAATAAAATAATTAAACTAGATTAAATTCTTAGTTAAAATATCCATTTTTAATTAATGAATATCTCAAAATAGAAATTCCAAAAATCAAAATATCAAGACTTTTCATTAATGCCTTTATGAGTTATCAAGCTCTTCCAAAATATCTTAAAATATATAATTTGAGATCCATGCCTATTAATTGAAAATAATTATTACATGACAAATTTTAACTCAACTAGAGTTAGTCTCATCTCACCTAGGGTTAGTTTGAACTCATTCCATGTTTAAACTCAACCTTAATTCACATTGGGTGAGAGTTAACTTTTGAGGATATAAATACAAGGCCATACCTATTTATTTCTAAGATATATTTTTGTAATGTTATAATTCTCATTTGGGTGAAAATAAAACTTTCAATTAGTGTTACCATACCAAATTCATAAGCCAATCAACCAAGCCAAGGTGCCAAGGAGAGAAGGAGCAAATGGAACATCATTGGTAGGGACTTCTTGATGCAAAAAATTAAGAAATCCACTTCAATAATCCATTTGGAGATTCAAAGAAGGTAAAAGATTAATTTTTTTATGTGTTATACTTATGTTTTCACTTTTATTCTTATTACCTATGCTCCCCCTAGTGTTTAGGATACAATGATTAAGTATTTAGTGTGTTATTTTGATTTTGTTTTATTGGACTAACACTAGACTAGCCTCCCCTTTATGTACTCCTTGTCCACAATGTATGCCTAATCTATAGAAATATTGGGTATATAGGTTCTTATAATGTGTTTTTCATAGTATATTTTGACCAAGTCTAAGTAATAATATACTTGACTTTGTTGTTATTTTAAATAAGACTATGTCTAAAGACTTGTACTTGACTTTATGTAACCAATCAATTATAGTTGACTATGACCGAGAGTTTGAATTTATATGAAATGTCAAATTTGGATCAATTATAATTTATTGATTTTAAAATGAAAATGGTTAATCAGTATAATGTATGAAATCTTGTGGGTTTCATAGGAACAAGTATTTTAGTTTCATTTCATTTAAAGATATAGCTATGGGACTATTTATTTAAATGGATAACTATACATTCAATATATATAATACTTTAAGGTAATAGATATTGGATGTCATCTTAAGTATATTGCATACAAAATGGTAGTTAAATTAGTATTTAAGAGATATCCTAAGATTTAAAAATGATATTATGTGTGTGTGTGTGTGTGTGTGTGTGTGTGTGTGTGTGTGTGTGTGTGTGTGTGTGTGTGTGTGTGTGTGTGTGTGTGTGTGTGTGTGTGTGTGTGTGTGTGTGTGTGTGTGTGTGTGTGTGTGTGTGTGTGTGTGTGTGTGTGTGTGTGTGTGTGTGTGTGTGTGTGTGCGCGCGTGCATGTGCATGCATGCGTGCATGTGTGCATGTGTGTGTGCGTGCGTGTGTGTAAAAATGTATAGTATTGGACTACATTAAATTAGATTTAGCTATATATACATGTATTTTATATACTCAATTGTGTTGTGCATTATTATCATATGGTGAATGAATGATTGTTATAAATGGTTTAATTATAATAGTGAATAATAAATGATTTTTTATATTTGGCTAGTATAAAAGCATTAGAACGTTTAAATATAAATAATTCATTGTATTTATGAGTTTAAATACAGAACATAATTATATGTTATATACTAGATGTTTCTATATATAGAATAGGAACAATTTATTATCCAAGATTATAATATTATTTTGTGGATAAATAATAATATTATATGCTTATTAGTGATAAAACAATTGGCAGTCTAGATACTCATTATATGTATGGTATGATTTGTTAAGGAATGTTTTTATATTTTGTTTATTATTGGTAATAAACTTGATGCTTAGATTTTATTCACTTCATTTGATGAAAAAAATGAATGTTTATGATATTTTTGTATTTAGCATAAATTTTATTAGCTAAAGTAAAATATGAAGATTGAATCTATTAGTTTTTGTATTATTATTTATTTTACCTAATCTCACATTCATCACCCTAATTAAATAGTGGATAGATTCCACTAGATTAATTAGCATCATCAATACAAGATAAAGTATAATCCAATCAAATGGTGTGTATAAATCTGACTAATCCTAGAGATCATTTCTTATTGAAAAAATTTGGCCAAATTAATGTTTGATAAACATTTTCATTTCATATGTTGTTATAGTTTTCATATTTGTGTGGCATCATATTAGAATATATTTATTTATAGTATACATTATGCATTAGATATATTCAACACCTAGGTTCTAGTTTGTTACTCTAGATTCCCACACCATCATTATCTACCCATCCATGAAGGGAAGGCCATTCCCTTATTTGGGAGATAGTGTGGGGGATCTATGGTTTGCGGTTGGTGTGGAAATGTACTTGGATGATGCTCTCCCTCCTAGATGGAGTATTATACTTGAGACTAAACTTGATATTACATAATGATATATGAGTCACAATGACTCTCTTAGAGGAACTTTGTATCATGTTTTATCATTTGTGATATTTTATGTTTTGTTGAGAACTATAATAATTATGCATTGTAATTCTATAGTAAAGGCTATAATATTTTATCACCTATGGTTGAATTTGTACTATTTCATTTATGATGTGATGTAATAATATGGTTATTTAGTATTTTTCATGATTTCTATATCTATTTATGGTGACCCTTAGCTAACTGGATTATCTATAACCTTGATGGTTAATTAAATTAATATAGTTAGTTAAATATCACTAGATAGGATTTATTGTGGTGAAATATATATGTTGAATATATGTATTTAAATTTAAAAAAAATCAATATTTGGGTAGAATCCAATGGGGTTGTTACACCTAAGATTATGGAGTAATATGATGTCACCACATGGTGAAATATAACCCAAAGGCCTAGAGGGTTTACTAATGTACTAATCTACCTAGGTCCTTGAGTCCTAAGTAATATGCCATGTGGCATGATCTTGGGACCTAATGTTTTTTAGGTAAATGACTAAATCCAAAATACCCTAATGCCTAGGTGAACAAGTTTGTGCCACATGGCATGATCCTGCTAACCCATAATGCTCAGGAAATAAGATCATGTGAAAATAATTACCATTTTTCAATTTTCAAAAGTAAATGTTTAAGGCAAAAAATAAAAAATTGACTAAGTTTAGAATTAAATCTTGAATATTTTAATTAAAAAGGCTTATTAACTTGAATTTTGACTTATGTAATTATAGGAAAGGCTAAAATATTTGATAATTGACCATATTTAATATCTAAGCATTCATAATTCCCAGTCAATTTTATCATAATGAGCATGCAATTGTAGACCAAATTTACAAACAAATTCTCATAGAAGTCTAAAAAGTTAGATAATTTTCATAGCTCTAATTTAAACATTTCCACAAAATGGAAATTTTAATCAATCTAAAACATGAATTAGCATGGATAATATTCACAACAAGTATTTATCAATAAGGATTCTAGATGTGTTATTTAGACCAAGCATTTGTAATGAAGAATTAATTATTCAAGATTGGATAATATCAATAAATCACTCAAAATGAAATAATTCACATTTAGAAACATGTAAGCTAAATACCAAACTATAACAAAAGGGTCCCCATATGAAAGCATTTAAAGATGGGGTATGTTGGGACACAATAGGATTTTAAGGAAAAGGAGGAAAAAAGATGAATTTGGACATAGGATTGAGGGTAGTAAATTATATAGGAAATATATTTATGGACATGAAAAATGATCTATGGTAGAATAGACCCTAAAAATTCATAAAGATATTTTCAATAGGTAGTGGACACATTCAGTCATTGTAGGTGTTAGGGCTTTACCAACAATGTCCTAATAGATTTTGATAGTTAATTTCCTAAGATAGGAGATCATAGATCCATTAAATATTGTTTATAATGAATTTTTAGAGATAAATACATTAACAAAATAAAAGAAAATGAAGTACACTATTCTCTTATCATTTCTAAAAATAGTAAGCTCAATGTCAATTTTCTTTTTTACATTCATTTTTACACAGTGAATGATATATCTTATGCAATTTTAATATTTAATATTATTTAGATCACTAAATCCAAAATAATTTGAAATAAATGTATGAATGTACTTATTTACATATATTTCTATAAAAAAAATTGACTATTATAATTTTTTGGTGTTGTTATTTCTATCACACACATTTCTACTATGTTATGTATTTCTACTTGAAGTGTTATGATTTATATCATGCATATAGTGAAATTATAATTACTTCCTGCTTCATTGACATATTTAGCTACATATTATAACTATTTTCAAATGAATTATCATGATCATATTTTGCATGTGAATAACAAACAATTAATTTACCTTGGATAACATATTCCATATGTGATTATAACATTCAATTTTTTTCTTCGATAAAATATATTTTCATGTTTCTACATGATTATAATTTTTATATATAACATGTGATGAACATAAATTTTTCTTTTGAGATGAGTGTTTCACAAGATTCATTTCTCCTATCAAAAAGAGGCATATAAAGGGTTTATTTCATAAATTCAAACATGTCAAATAAAGCCTTATTAGATAGATAATATGTTTATATGGGTCACATTGAGAAAATTGAGACACATGATACATGATTTTGAGGATTAATTGGACATTCTATGACATTTGGGACAAATTTTGGCATTATACATAATTTTAATGGATAAATGGATCATATGGGGCATGGAAATTTGTTTATTTAAATACTTTTTTATATTAATAAATGATGAAATTATGGGGAATGATGGTAACTATGTGAGAACTTTGGGTTTATATCCATGTAAAACCATTGATTATTTAACAAATAACCATTGATTTCAAGGTTTCAACAAAGGGTATTTTGTTACATGAAGTAGTGTGGTTGAGGTTATGCATCACTTAACTTCTAACATAACATTTTCAAGCTGTTTAGTTGGTGCATTTACACTCATAAAATCATATTTTTATCAATTTCATATCCTTTAGGAATGATCACCCCATTTTTTTCTCTAGTCAAGTTCATTAAATAAAAACTTAGTTCACATACAATTAGGTCTTTTTATTCTTTAGATTTTTTAGTTTCAAAATTTTCAATCATTTAGATTATTTTAAATATATTATTATGAGGATATATTTATATATACATGTTTATTTAATGTTTCATGTAGATAAAATGATACATTTTAGCTATACTTGTCAACACTAAGCATGATTATCATAAGAATCAAATCTACTTCTTTCATCCTTTTAATTTCACATTTAGAATCTAGATTAAAGGAGGTCATTTGTGGACACATAGTTTTGGTCTTTAGAAATTTAAAAATTGTAAATTTGAATTTTTTATATATTCTTAGACATTACTCATATATTTGAATCTTGAGCACACTTTCCCTCTATTCATCTACCCATCTACTATCTTAGCTAACTCTAATCACTAGATACATTTATTTAGGATTTGTTAAATCTATACAAGAACCCTTAAAAATTATAGACAAATAGTCTCCATATTTAAGATCCATATTTTATACTTCTAAGATAATAGTAGTCATCCCAGATGGCGTTAATTACCATAGGTATCTCAGAATACTTAGAGTATCCAAGAGTCTCAATGGCCATTATTCAAATTAGGAAATAGAAATTTGGTATTCATATAAAAATTTCATGATTTATTCATGGTGATAATGAAAAAAGAGTCATATATAAATATAAATCACCTATAATGTTATTAAATACTTTCCACATTTAAACATACATCTAGAAAACACTTAGCGTTCTCTTAGAAAATTATTGAAATGTATACACACATCCCAAATATTCAAGGAGAATTTCATAGAGTGAAATTTAAATACAAAGGTCAAAGTTACATGGTTCCAAGTATCAAAGATCAAAATATAACATTTCAATCTATTTTTTTAAGATGTTGTACACATACACACATAAGTGGAAGAACTACATGTGGTTTAAGCCTTATTTATAATATTGGAACACAATAAATTATCACCCATTAAACAAAGACGGGTTAGGTTTTGCTCAACCTAAAATACTAAATAATTTTATGTGTATCTTATATTCAAATAATAAAAAATAGGGTTTGGGTGAAAGAAAGTGGTGTAGACACTCAAATTTAATCATTAAGTATTTGAAAATGTATAGTCTTGACATCCTTACCTTCATTAATCTATTTTACATTATGTTAACTTCAAATATCCATGAGATACTTCACTATTCTACTTAATATATTCAAAATAAATTAAAAAAAAATTCAAAAATATATATTATGCTTATATATTCCTATCAACCATGGTCTAATAGTCTTTGGCCTTCTCGGACAAGACTACACTATGTCAAACAGGGTTGTAACCCGACCTTGTCCACTAGTGAGGCCTTGTATCCCACACTCTAATAAATATTTTTTAAATTTTAGACATTCCATACTATCTCTCCCATGATTTATGTAAGGTTAGTTAAAAAAATATATTATAAACATACCACTGTATAATCACATCAAGGTCTTTCAAAATACATATAACAATCACTTGGAAATTCTACTACACACTGAGTAAAAGTGCACTAATACTTTTGTTGTGACCAACACACTCCCATTTAATAAAACTTATCTTTTTGGTCTATATTTATTTTTGAATCTGAAAATAAAATCTTAAGATTTGTTAAATATTATTGTTTTATAAGACTTTGGCTTAGATTCATGATGTGTTTGAACAATTAAATGACTCAATCTATGTGTATTAAATCTAATTTATCTAACAAAGCTGATTTGGATTTTTTATGTGTCCTATAAGTTTATATGTGAAATTCACACTCTTTTGTGAGAATTCAAATATATATGATATCTATTCATAGATATTCATAGGGAACTAGAGTTTATCATGTGGCCAATATAACTTAAAGTGTCCCAAAGCTTTGTTACAAAAGGATATCTATATGTTTCTATTCCAAATTCTCACATACTTGCTCTATGTGTACCAAGTTTAACTCATAAATATTTCAACATTGTGAGAAACCACCACATTTTATAGTTCTATATTACATGTGTTTACACCTCACACCCTCACATATCAAAGTTCAAAAATACTTGACTAAAGTTTTTTATGACAGAACAATGTGAAAATTTTCACATGTATCTTTCTTAAATCCTCATAAATTCTTGTTCAAAACTATAAATTATAAGTATTTGAAAGAAAATGACTATGAATTATCATGCCACATGTCTCAATATCTCAAATCCATGCTCTCAAAACATTTGAGATTGATAAAATAAAGAGAAAATGACTAAAATTACCTAACATGATGATAGTTAGTCATAATGATTTAACAATTTTGGGAATATTAGGGGTTTATTTCTAATTTAGTTAAAATTTTTGGATTGATAAATAAATTAATAATATGTAGTAAATAATCTATTAATTTTTAAAATTTATTTGTATTTAGATCTTTTCTAAAAATAGTAATTAGAGGGAGAAAATAAGACTTAGCTTAAATTGTGTTGATCTGATATTTACTATGCAGGCCTAGGACACTATTGGAAATAGGATTCTAAATTTTGTTTTTGGATTGGATAGGAGAACCAAAAGTGGATAGGAGTGGCACTAAAACTGTAGTCATTGTATGGTGTTATTGTCTTGAGGATTTGAGCTTTTTGAGTTTTGTTCAGCAAGTTTGTGTGACCCTATCTCTAAAGTTTTAGTAGCCGAGAGTCTATAGAGCTCCTTATAGAGTATATTATTTCTTCAAACCCTATATTTTATTTTTATTTGACCAATTTTGAGAAATAAGAGGGGGATTAGTGTGTTTAAGATGTACTAGACATGCTTCACACCTTGCATTTGGGCACACTATCTACATACCAATACTCTGAAGAGGGATCAAGCCATATGTAGTTCTCCTTTTAAAAGTGTTTGGTACAATTGTGATATGAGAATGCAAGGAAATGATAAATTAATTGTGCTTGAGATGAATAAGGATTTGTGTAAGGATTCAAACAACCTAGAAATATTATTGGATGCCTATATGCAGAGAATAGGGTAATGTGATTAAGTAGTCTTGCTTGCTTTATGATATTTTGCAACCCTTTCCAAATGATATTTGAATGGGATTTTATAGGAATCTATTGGTCATGGATTGAATTTGTTCATGTTAGGCTGATAAGGGGAAGGATGGGGAATTAGAATAAATTTACCATTGGGTATAGAAATGAACTTGTAAAATATCACTAAAAGTAGACATGAGTGGCATTGGTGCTATTTTCCTAGTGTGGTTCTATTTTCTTGGGTAGACAAGACATGAGGGATGGATTGGTCATGAAAAGAGGGTCCTAGCTCAGCTAAGATCAGGTTTGAAAGGCTATAGATGACTAAGAATTAGTGAAAACAAGCCTATGAGGGTCATGAGATAAAGAAAGATGTACTTATGGGTTGGGTGTCATTATCCATGTTAAAGTTACCAATTTTTACATTTTATATGATTAAATTTTCCCCACATTTATTATAGTGATGCAACAAAGTGAAGTACTAGGATAAAGGAAAAATAGAAAGTGTACCTAAACATACATACAAGGGTGAAGCCCATGAAGCTGTGTGATGCTAGGTGTGCATAGAGAGACCATAGTGTGAAGTATAAATATACAAGTGAAAACAAAGAGTAGATTAGTTCTTATTATATATTTTATATTTAAAATAAAAATGTAAAAAGTTGGGTAAGAGAGAGAGGAAGAGAAAGGAATGAATACACCTCATTAGGTATGTAAACTAATACAAAACCTATTGTGATGTTGAGTGATGTTGGATGTGTGTTATACCAAGAGTAATATTGGGAATGTAGATGAGTGCTTAATTCCTTAGAAGTGGATTAATAATGAAAAAGTTGGCCTTTTGGATCCATCATCACCCACTAAGTGAATCTAGGTGGTCATACGTGTGTTAATTTATGTTTGGATTATGTGTCTAATCCCTCTGAATAGGCAGCTTAAGAATACAAAGGCTATCTAGTACTTTGGCTCCATTATTTACCTCTAAGTGAAGCTAGGTGGTCATACATGTGTTGGTCAATGTTTGCACTGTGTCTAATCCCTATGAATAGGTGGCTCAAGAATTCAAAGGCTAGTTAGTCCTTTGGCTCCACCATTACCCTGTGAAGTGAAGCTATAAATTGATACTCATATGGAATGTGTGTTGTATAAGATGGCTCCTAAATCCCATGAATGTACTATGATATAAAAATGTTGGCATGGATAATTTAATGCATGTTGGAAATTAGGCCACTCTTGGCCACTTTGAAAGATGGAGATTAGGCTTATATGAAAGCCACTCAAAAATTGAGAATATAACTTATGTGGAATCCACTCAGGAACTCAAGAACTCAAGAAATCAGATGTTAGGCTTGTATGAAAGCCAAAAAAAAATGATTCCAACCACCTATAGATGGATTAAGGCATGAAACTACTAAGAATGTTTAGCTAATGCACAACTCAAAAATAAAGAAAATAAATGTGCTTCACACATTTTGCCTAATCACTAGTGTCTAAAACATGGATTATAATATAGAAGTACCAATTGCCCTAAATAAAACTAGAAGATAGATCCATCATGACATGTATTATGCCCCATATATCTATATTATTTGAGAAAACTATACTAAAATTATTGATTCTAGTCTGAACTATAGCTGACAAAATTGTAACTGCACTTACCTTTCTATCTATTTCTAGAAAATCTATTTTTTTTGGTTTGGATAGGAGCACTAGAAATGGATAGTAGTGCCATTGATTTTGTAGTCCACTCTTAGTGATATTTTCCTAGGCCAAATGTAATGACTATTCTAGATTCTTGACTGTCTACTTGGTTTGTTTTAACTGGTTTGTTATTTGGTTGATGCTCTAGGTGTTCTAAATGCTATTGTTTTGACTGTTAGGAGCTCTGATATTTGTGAAAAAACCCCTATTTGTTTCCCCCTATTTTGAGGGTAGGAATGAATACCCTAAAATTATTTCCCTCAATATAAAGAGTCATAAAAGTGTGTTATGCTACAAACATACATGATATAGTAATGATTATTAGCAAGATATCTCAAGATATAGCATGATTTGTATTGAGAGATTGTTAGATCAATAGGGGTATGCCTAGATAGATGTAACAATGTAATATCATGTGAAATTTACTGAAATTGAATTTAAAGTATGGTTATTTGTTAGTTAGAGGGATGGAGTATGATGTCCATCATGACATCCTACAAAACACAAAAAATGCATGATATGAATCATGGCATTGTAAACAATTAAAATAAATAAAGAAAAAATCACACAAGGCAAGAAGAAAGAACCATATAAGAGTGGCCAAGTGGCCAAGCAAACAAGGCACATGGGCACATGTCACTCAAATTAGAAAGCAAGCATACAAGGCATATTCAAATGCCACATACACATACAGTTTAAATAAGAAAGTTGGCATGGAAGCCACAATCACATAGAGGAGTATAGGAAAAGGACATTATAAAATGTCCTAAGGCACATGCATACATGTAAGAAAATAACATTGGAAAATCTCTTAAGGCACATACATGAGGCCAACAAATGAGAAAATGAAATCACATCAAGATAATGCTAAGCAAGAAAATAAAGCATGTAAGAAACTAGAATTACAAATGCATCTAACTAATCAAATCAATAAGTGAATGTATACAAGACATGTTAGTACAAGACTAGGTATATGCTAAGGAATACACAAGTGCTATATACTAGTGAGTATCGATAGAGTAATCTATGTAATCTAGTAAACAATGTATAGAAACATGATAACTAAAGTGTGTGGTGTAGGAATGGCATAAACTACATGGTGTAATCATGTAGAGGATGCCCCCAATGGGTGTGTATATCAATGTATGTCTTGAATGTGAAAGTAGAATTCCCCCTCAATGGGTAGATTGAAGCAATCACAGAGTTGGATATTACTACACACCCTCAAAGAAGTTGAAGTGAAGCATGATAATGTAGATGAATCAAAAAACAAAAAACATAGAATAATAAGTGCAATTTGAGCATAATAGTAGAAATGTAAAGAAATAATGATGCATAAAATTGAAATGTTTTTTTTTTGACATATTTTAATGTTTTTGTGTTTTAAAATGTTAAATTATTTTTGAATTTTTAAAATATTTAAACTATGTATAAGAAAGCATAAGAAATTATTTATAGGTAAGCTAGGAAAGGATGATACTAATTGATGAGTCTCATGGGAGACTTCCTATCATGGTGTCTTACATCCAGGAGAGGAATCATGTGTGATCGGGAAATAGGATGGAAATGTTGAGACTGTGGCTCTAAAAGTTTTATATGCTATAAATGCTCTAAAATCTCTAAAGTATAAATTGAGTGTGGGATCCCCCTATAACTCTAAGAAGTGGATGTAATTATAGAGCTCTTAGGGACCCATATGGTAGTAGGAGAAACTCTCTAAACATGTGATTTGTGAGTAGATGCATGATATCTTAATGATACTTCCCTAGGTGTGAACACTATAGTTAGAAGCTGCCTAGAATCTTATAGTTGTGGAGGTGTATGAACTCTTTGTGCTAGTGAAATATACCTTAACTATGTCTAAATTAGAACTAGAAGAATAACTATAATTGGTAGAAAAAATGTAATTGAAAGCTGAACTAGAATTGGTGACTATATTGTAGAATATGGATCTAAAGTGGGGAGTGGTAACTCATATGGAACTACACCAACTATAATAACCTAATTAACCTAAATGAATTTGATGCATATGTGAACTATAAAAGGTATTTCTAAAAGTTTTTGAATCCATGGTCGACAAAGTAACATATCAAAAAATCTTGCACTGGGAACAATAGTGAATGGTATGGCCACGTGTGTTGGACCAATCTGTAAAGGAAGTACAATCTCACCAAATGAACTATGTATGTACCCATTGAATATGCTAATAGATGTGTCTATTAGGGTAACATCCTACTCTAAATATTCCAAATTCTACAATAATCTCATAGTGCACATGTTTACATTAGATTTATTATTAATAAGAACACTATGAATAGGATGATTATGAATATAAGCTCTGATAAAGAGTGCATGATAATATGAATCATCCTCAATGATCTCTTTCTTTGAGAAGGAGATGGAAGGTCAAGCTGAAACTCTAGAATTATATACATTGATCATGTTTCTTAAAGGATGTGTCTCAACTAAAGGTGCATTGTATGTATTTTATGGTGGATGTGAATGATACGCATGGTGAACCCCTGATGTGTCCCATAGCTCTCATTTATAATGTTGTGGAAAAGGATCTAAAAATATTTTCAATGCTTTATCCTATGTTTGCTTTACCTGAGGAGGCTCAATTGAAGTTCTAAGAACAATATGATTACCATATATTAAATCTTATATCTTGTGTCTCAAAATGATGCATTTATTTGTTGCATGGCCTGGTGCCATATGAAAGTCATAATATACATGTTGATCATATTCCTGTGGAAGAGGATTTGTTGGGTCAACATCTTTTTAATAGCTATTGTAAAACTATGGCTAGAGAAACTAGTAGATTGGTGAAGGTTTGATGAGGAAGTGATGATTAAACCACTCATTGAGGGGGATCTGAAGCCACATTAACTATAGGTTGATTCTAACTCTTGTTATCATTTACTTTTACATTATATGGGACTTTATTTTTACTCCAATTCATTGTGTTTACGATACTTATGTACTTGATTTTTCCTAATGAAATTAATTTGACTTCTCTTTCCTTTAGTGTGTGACACAATTAAATGAAGAGAATCTTTTAAACATTATTAATTCATGCAAATCTAGTAGAAGACTATGCTTAAAACAATCCTATAACTCTTGATCAGCTATGGGGATAGTCATCTTAGCCAAGATAGTCTTATATTGAAGAAAATAATTTATGAGATACTCATTTGACCTTTGTTTTTGTTGTTCAACTTGAGCATATGAAACTTTATCACCAATGTTGATGCTAAAGTGAGCTAAGAATATGTCAGCTGAAGGATTGAATTCATTGATCAACTTATTCAATAGACTATAGAAGCATTGTAAATCATAATCATTTAGAATTCTTGGAAATAATTTGGTAAGTAGCTAGTCATTAGGTACATTGTCCAAGCATGCTATGTGAAAATCTCTCAAATGTGTCTCTGGATCACCCTTTCCATCAAATAGAGTAATCTTGGGTTGAAAAAAACTTTGGGGCAAGGGTGTAAAATCAATGTGTCATTCTAATGGTATATGCATAAGAGTAAAATTATTCAAGCTTGCATAGATCTAGTGGTACCTTGCTCAAGATATATCATCTTGGATTGAATAGATCTTATCTCTTGCATAAGGGCTGCTATATTAGGAGATAGGGATGTACTAGTTATAGCTAGTGGCATAGAGGTAGGTTGGGATACTATAGGGGGTTATTAAGACATAGTTACCCTCATAGTGTCATTTTCAATTGGTTTCTCTATGGTTTGAGAAGATTGACCATTATTCACTCATTCTTGTTCTTTTTCTACTATTTTAAGCATGTCATATTACATGTTAGGGTGTTTAATTAATAGTTCTTAGTGTTCCTTTTTTATCAGTTTCATCAAACCCAGTATATTGGGCCATTGTTAAGGTAGGAAATCAAGTTTAAATTTGATTGATTTTTTTTTCAAAAATTTGTAATAGGTGAATTTTGATATTAATAAAATATTGAATATAGGAAATGTAAAGTCCTAAAAATAGTTAACTAGAAATTGCATAAAAGGATACTAAGCTTAAAAACATGTAAGGTGATATCTCAAGAAGCAATAGGGGATACATATATGAAACTAGGGTTTTTAAGATAATTATTTTTAAATTTTACTATGAGATTTTGAAATTGAAAGTAAATTTTTGAGTAAAGATATGTAACTAAAATCTTAGAAAATTATTGAAAAATTGCTTGATTGAATAAGACCTAATATATGGAACTAGGGTTTTCAATTTTTCTTTTTGAAATTACTATTGATTTTTTAAATTTTAATGGATTTTGTAATTTTAATATGCTAGTACAAATTCATAAAATTGTTGGAAAATTACTCAAAAAACACTAGTACCTAGTATGGGCAACTAGGGTTTGAAAGAAAATTATTTTAAAATTTAATATTAAATTTTAAGAGTTGAAATGAATTTATGATTTAAATATTCAAGTAAAAATTCAAAAATTTATAATTAAAATTTGTAGGAATTTTACCCTAGGGTTTTTAGGGTTTTTATGCACAAATTAAGTAAGTCAAGTTCACCAAATGATTTAACTTTTTTGAGAATATTGGGGTTTTATTCCTAATTTAGTTAAAGGGTTTGGATTGATAAATTAGCAAATAATATGAAATAAATAGGCTACTAATTTGTGAAATTTAGTTTTAATTATATATTTTCTAAAAAATAAAAATAAGAGGGAGAAAAATAAGACTTGGCTTAAACTGTGTTGGTCTGACTAAGACAAGATCTGATATTCATTGTGCAGGCCTAGGACACTATCACAAAAAAGATTATAACTTTAATTTTTAATTGGAAAAGAGTGCCAAAATTGGATAGGAGTGGCATCAGTGTTGTGGTCCTTTTTTGGTGTTGTCTTGAGGATCTGAACTTTCTAGGTTTTGTTTAATAGGTCTATGTGACCCTATCTTTGAGCTTTTAGCAGCCAAAAGTTTGTAGAGCTCCTTTTAGAGTAGATTATTTATTCAAACCCTATATTCCATTATGCTTTGACTAATTATGAGTAGGAGGGGTGGTTAGTATGTGTAAGATGCACTGGTTGTGCTTCACACCCTCTGTGTGGGCACACTACTTACATAACAATACTCTGAAGAAGGATCAAGCTATATGTATTTTAACCTTTAAAATTGCTTAGTGCAATTATGATATGAGAATGCAAAGAAATGATAAATTGGGTGTGCTTGAGATGACTAGGGATTGGTGTAAGAATTTGAATAAGTTATAAATAGTATTAGATGGCTAGATTTAAAGAATAAGGAAATATGCTTGAGTAGTCTTGCTTGTATTCTTGATTCCTTTATGATATTTTCCAACCCTTTCCAAATGATATTTTAAGGGGATTTTATATAGATATATTAGTCATGGATTGAATTTTATCACATTAGGGTGACAAAGAGAAGGATGGGGAACTAGAATAAATTAATGGTTAGGACAATAAACGAGCTTGGATAATAGTGCCAAAAGTAGACAGGAGTGATATTAGAGCTATTGCCTTAGTTTGGTGTTATTATCATGGGTAGATAGGACTTGGGGGGATGGATTAGTCATGAAAATAGGGTCCTAACTTAGCTAGGATCAGGTTTGGAAGGTTATGAATGATTGGGAATTAGTGATAATAAGCTTATGAGGGTAATGAGAATAAACAAAAGGGACATATGGGTTGGGTGTCATTATCCATGCTCGAGTTACCATTTTTTGCATTTTATATGACTAAATTTTATCCCTTTATTTTAGTGATGCAAAAAAGTGAAAGAATAGGATAAAATAAAAATAGAAAGCGTACCTAAACATACCTACAAGGGTGAAGCCCATGAAGCTATGTGATGCTTGGTGTGCATAGAGAGAGAATAGTGTGAATTATAAATATACATGTGAAAATAGAGAGTATACCAGTTATTAATAGATATGTTATATCTAAAATAAGTATGTATAAATTTAGGTAAGAAAAAGAGAGGAAGAGAAAGGAATGAATACACCTCATCAAGTACATGAACCAATATAGAACTTATTGTGATGATGAGTGATGTTGGATGTGTGTTGTATAAAGAGTAATATCATGAATGGATCTAAGTGCCCAATTTCCTAAAAATGTCTCAATAATGTAAATGTTACCCCTTTGGTTCCATCATCACCCACTAAGTGAAGCTAGGTGGTCATACGTGTGTTGATCAATGTTTGGACTATGTATGTAATCCCTCTAAATAGGTGGCTCAAGAATACAAATTATAACTAGTATTTTAGCTCCATAATTTCCCACTAAGTGAATCTAGGTGGTCATACATGTGTTGATCGATGTTTGGACTATGTGTCTAATCCCTATGAATAGGTGGCTCAAGAATATAAAGGCTAGTTAGTCTTTTGGCTCCATCATTACCTTATGAAGTGAAGATATAAATTGATGCTAGTATGGAATTTGTGTCATATGAGATGGATATTAAAACCCATGAATGTACTATGATATGATAATGTTGACATGGATAGCCAAATGTATGCTAGAAACAAGGCCACTCTTGGCCACTCCAAAAGATGGATAATAAGCTTATATGAAGGCCACTCTAAAAATGAGATTATATCTTATGTGGAATCCCCTCAAGAACTTGGAAGTTAGGATTGTATGAAATTCAAACCAGAATGATGCCAACCACATATACATGGAGTAAGGCATCCAACTACTAAGAATGCTTGGGTAATGTTGAACTCAAAAAGAAAGAAAACAAATGTGTCCCACATATTACCCCCAATCATTAGTGTTTGAAACATGGATTTTGATCTAGAAACTATACCAAATACTCTATTTATAATTATAAGAAAGAGCCATCATGCTACACATTATTCCCCCTATATCTAGATTTTTTGAGAAAATTATACTGAAACTACTAATTCTGGTCTAAATTGTAGCTAACAAAATTATAACTGAACTTACATTTCTATCTATTTTTAGAAAGTATGGTTTTTATATTATTTGAATAAGATCATTAAAAATGGATAGTAGTGCCGCCAATAATGTATTCCAGTCTCAACACTATTCTCTCTAGCCAAATTTGATGACTTTTCTAGATTCTTGACTATCTGTATGGTCTGTTCTGACTAGTTTATTGTTTGATTGTTGTTTTGGGTGTTCTGAATGATATTATTTTGAATATTATGAGATTTTATCTCTATGAAAAAACCCATGTTTTTTCCCCCTCTTCTGAGGGTAGGAATGAAGACCTTACAATGACTACCCTCAAAACAAAGAGGCTTACAAGTGTGTTATTCTATAAAGATTCATGATATAGTAATGATAATCAATAAGATATCTCAAGATATAGCATGATTTGTATTGAGATATTTTTAGATCAATAGGGGTATGCCTAGATAGATGTAGCAATTTAATAACATTTTTAATGTACTAAATTAGAATTTAAAGTTTGGTTAGTTGTTAGTTTTTAGTTAGAGGGATGCAACATGATGTCCATCATGGCATCTAAGAACACATGAATAAAGAATGATATGAATCATGGAATTGAAAATAATTGAAATAAATAAAGAAACAAGCACACAAGGAAACACACAAAAAGTGTACAAGAGTGGATAAGGGACCAAGTAAATAAGGGATATGGGCACATGTCACTCAAACTAGAAAACAAGCATAAAAAGAATGTTTAAATAACACATACACATACAGTTGAAACAAGAAAGTTTTCCTGGAATCCACAATCACATAGAGGAGTATAGGCAATGGACATTGGAAAATTTCCTATGGCACACACATGAATAGAAGCAAATAATGTTGGCAAATGTCTTAAGGAACATATAAGAGATAAGTAGGAATTGAGAAAATGCAATCACATCAAGCTAATTCTAAGAAAGCAAAGAAAGCAAGTAAGAAACTAGAATTAAAAATAAATATAAATAATCAAATAAAGAAATGAATGTATACATGACATGTTAGTACAAGACTAGGTATATTCTAAGAAATACATAAGTTTTATATACTAGTGAGTGTTGATAGAGTGATCTATTACATAATGTACATCAACATGATATCTAGAATGTGTGGTGTAGGAATGACATAACCTAGATGGTGTAGTCATGTAGAGCATGCCTCAAGTGGATGTGTATATCAGTGTATGTCTTTAATGTGGAAGTAGGATGCCCCCTCAATGTGAAGAGTGAACCAATCATGGATATGGATGTTACTGCACATACTCAAACAAGATCAAGTGAAGCATGGTAATGTAGATAAATAAACAAACAAAAAACATAATATAATAAGTGCAAGTCGAGTATAATAGTATAAATTTAAATCATGGATGATGCATATAATCAAAGTTTGTTTGTTATTTTTGACATATTTGAATGTTTTTATGTTTTGAAATGTTAAATTATTTTGAATTTTTGAAATATTTGAGTATGTACAAGTAAGCATAAGAAACTATGTATAGGCAAGCTGGTAGAGGATGATACTAAATGATGAGTCTCACGGGATACTCCCTATCTTGGTGTCTTATTTCAAGGAGAGGAATCATGCGTGATAAAAAAAATGATGGAAATGTTGAGACTATGGCTCTAAAAGTTATATATGTTATAAATGCTCTAAAATATTTGAAGTAGAAGCTAAGTATGGGGTCTCCCTATAACTCTGAGAAGTGGATGCAATAGTAGGGATCTTAGGGACCCATCTAGTAGTAGGAGAAGGTCTATAAACATGTGCTTTATGAGTAAATAGATGAGATCTCAATGATACTACCCTAAGTGTGAACACTATAACTAGAAGCTATCTAGAATCTTAAAGTTGTGGATGTGTATGAACTCTCTATGTTGGTGAAGGATGCCTCAACTATGTTTAAATCATAACTAGAGGAATAACTATAAATAGTGGATAAATTGGAAATGGAAGTTGAATTAAAATTGGTGACTCTACTCTAGAGGATGGCTTTAAAGTGGGGAGTGGTAACTCATATGGAACTCCACCAACTATAATAACCTAATTAATGTGAATGAATTTCAAGCATCTATGAACTATAAAAGGTATTGTTCAATGTTTTTGAATCCATGTTTGACCATGTAATATATCAAAAAATCCTACACTAGGAACAATAGTGAATTGTGTGGCGATATGTGGTGGACCAACATGTAAAGGAAGTAAAATCTAACTCAATGAAATCTATATGTGCCCATTAAATCCACTAATAATTATGTATGTCAGGTTAATATCCTACTCTGAATATCCCAAATGTTGTAGTAATGTCATAGTGCACATTTTTACACTAAATATATTATTGATAAGAACACTATGAATAAGATGATTATGAATGTAAGCTTTGATAAAGATTGCATGATAATCTGAATCATCCTTGATGATCTTCTACTCTTATAAGGAGATGGAAGGTCTAGTTGGAACTCTAGAATTGCATACATTAAATATATTTCTCAAAGGATGTGTTTCAACTGAAGTTGTCATGTATGTATCTAGTGGTTGATGTGGGTGATATGCATGGTGAACCCCTGATGTGTCCCCTATATATTATTTGTAATGTTGTGAAAAATGATTTAAAAAGATTTTCAATGCTTTAGCTTGTGTTTGGTTTTCCTGACGAGGCTCAACTAAAGTGTTAATATCTATATGATTACCATCTATTAAATCATGTATCTTATGTCTAAAAATAATGCATCTATTTATTGTATGGCCTAGTACCTTATGAAACTCACAAAATGCATGCTGATCATATTTCCATGGAAGAAGATTTGCTAGGTCAACTTCCTGAATAGGAGGGAGAGATATGATGTTACAATCCAATAGCTATTGTAAAACTCTAACTAGATAAACCGGTAGATTGGTGAAGGTTCATTGAGGAGGTGATAATAAAACCACTCTCTTAAAGGGATCTAAAGCTACATTAATTGTAGCTTGATTCTGACTCTTGTTATCATTGACCTTTACTTTATATGGGACTTTGTTGTTAATCCTATTTTTTGTGCCTATGATACATGTATACTTTTGTTTTCCCATTGAAATTAACTTTACTTCTTTTTATTTGAGTGTGTGACATAATTTAGTGAAGGAAAGAATCTTTTGAACATAATTGATTCATGAAAATATAGTAGAAGAATCTATTTGAAGAGATCCTGTAACTCTTGATTGGCCATGGGGTTAGTCATCTTTGCCAAGATAATATTATATCAAAGAACATAATTTGTGAGATTCTCATTTGACCTTTGTTGTTTGTTTTGCAACTTAAACATATGAAACCTTATCTCCAATGTTGATGCTGAAGTGAGCTAAGAACATGTCAGCTAAAATATTGAATGTATTGATTGACTTATTTGATAGACTATAGAACTATTGTAAGGAATAATCCTTTAGAATTCATGGAAATAACTTGGTAAGTAACTAGTCATTTGGTACATATTCCAAGCATGCTATGTGAAAATCTCTCAAATGTGTCTCTGGATAACCCTTGCCATCATATGGAGTAGGCTTGAGTTGAATAAAACCTTGGGGTAAGGGTGTAGAAGCAATACAACATGCCAATGGTGTATGTAGAAGAGAAAAAGAATCTAAAGCTTGTGTATGTCTAGTGTCACCTTGCTCAAGATGTAGCACCTTGGATTAAAGAGATCATATCTCTTGCATAAGGGCTACTACATTAGGAGATAGGGATGTACTAGCTATAGATGGTGTCATAAAGGTAGGTTAGGCTGCTATAGGGGGTTGTTGAGACATAGTTTACCCCATAGTGTCATTTGTAACTAGTTTCTCTAAATGAATGGAAGATTCAACTTGCTTAGATTTTTTAACTTCCATGATATATTTCAAGATAAGAGTATGATCTCAAGGCTGGTCCCGAATTCTTTCTCAAAAACTTTGTAAGATCAAATCTTTGTTGAGGACAACTTCATTGTCAACAATGGGTAGAAGTGGATCACTAGTCCAATGTGGTGGAAGATGAGCATTAGTGTGTATATCATCATTGTTATTATCATATTTATCATTGTTTGAATGATTCTCATTGAAATTGGTATAATCTAGATGTGTAGAATCTATAGATGGAGTATGAAGTGGTTGTTTATCCATAATATATGGTTGAGATAAAGGAATTTAGGTGAATTTAGGAAGAGTTACATTATCTTTCACTTTGTCTCAAAAGAAGAGATGCAAGGAACTTAAGTGGCATAAGGAAAACATATTAGATAATAGTAGAAAAGCCTAGTTGGATATAATCTAAACAAGGAAGTGGAATGTGCATAAAATGGATATAGAGCTTACAAACATATAAGGTGATACCTCAAGAAGAAATGGGACCTAATATATGTAAATAAGGTTAGATAAATAATTATTCTAAAATTTTACTATGAGAATTTGAAATTGAAAGTGAATTTTTGACTTAAATATGCAACTAAAATTTCAAAAAATTATTGGAAAATGCTTAATTGAATAGGACTTAGTATGTGTAATTAGGGTTTTTAGAGAAATAATTTTGTTTTAAATTACTATTGAATTTTGAAATTTTAAAGGATTTTCTTATTTAAATATGCTAGTAAACATTTAAAAAATGATTGTAAAATTACCAAAAAATTACTGGCACCTAGTATGGGCAACTAGGGTTTGAAAGAAAATTATTTTAAAATTTACTACTAAATTTTTAAAATTTGAAATGAATTTCTGATTTAAGTATTCAAGTAAAAAATTTAAAAATTTATTAGAAAAAATAGTAGGAATTTTATCCTATTTTTTAGGGTTTTTGTGTGCAAATGAAGTAAGTTGAGTTGACCAAATGATTTAACATTTTTGTAAATATTGGGATTTTATTCATAATTTAGTTAAAGGGTCTAGATTGATAGATTAGTAAATAATATGTAATAAATAGGCTAATGATTTGTGAAATTTATTTGTAATTAGAGTTTTTCTAAAAAATATTAATAAGAGGAAGAAAAATAAGACTCACTTAAATTGTGCTAATCCAACTAAGACAAGATCTGATATTCATTATGCAATCCTAGGACAATGTTGCAAACAAGATTCTAAATTTTATTTTTTAATTGAATAGGAGCATCAAAAGTGGATAGGAGTGGTAATGGAATTATAGTCCTTATCTTGTGATATTATCTTAAGGATATGAGATTTTTGGGTTTTATTTAGTAGGTCTATGTGACCATATCTCTAAAGTTTTAGTAGTTTGAAGTTCATATAACTCCATGTAGAGTAGATTATTTCTTAAAACCCTATTTTCATTATTCTTTGACCAATTTTGAGTAAGAGGGGGGGGATTAGTGGTTGTAAGATACACTAGATGTGATTCACACCCCATGTGTGGGCATGCTACTTACATACTAATACTCTGAAAAGGGATCAATCTATTGTAGTTCTTCCTTTAAAAGTTTTTGGTTCAATTGTTATATGAGAATGTAAGTAAATGCTAAATTGGGTGTGCTTTAGATGACTAAGAATTGGTGTAAGGATTCAAATAAGATAGAAATAGTATTGGATTGTTGTATGTAGAGAATAAGGAAATGTGCTTGAGTAGTCTTTCTTATATTCTTGATTCTTTGTGATATTTTCCAACCCTTTCCAAATGATCTTTGAATAGGATTTTATAGGGATCTATTGGTCATGGATTGAATTTACTCATGTTAGGCCAACAAGGAGAAGGATGGGGAATAAGAATAAATTGACTCTTAGGGTTAAAAATGAGCTTGGATAATAGTGTTGAAAGTAGATAAGAGTGGTATTGGTGATATTGTCCTAGTGTGGTGATATTATTATAGGTAGATAAGGCCTAAGGAGATGGGTTAGTCATGAAAAGAGGGTCCCAGCTTAGCTAAGATCAAGTCTAGAAGGCTATAGATGATTGGGAATCAGTGAAAATAAGATTATGAGGGTCATGAGAGCAAGAAAGAGGGACCTATGGGTTAGGTGTCATTATCTATAATCAAGTTACCATTTTTTGCATTTCATATGACTACATTTTCCCCTCCTTTATTCTAGTGATGGAACAAAGCAAAAGACTAAGATAAAGGAAAAATAGAAAGCATACCTAAACTTGCGTAAAATGGTAAATCCCATGAAGTTGTTTGATGTTTGGTTTTCATAGAGAGAACATAGTGTGAAGTGTAAATCTACAAGTGAAAACAAAGAGTAGATAATTTCTTACTAGATATGTTATACCTAAAAATGTACAAAGCTAGGTGAGAGAGAGAGAGAGAGAGAGAGAGAGAGAGAGAGAGAGAGAGAGAGAGAGAGAGAGAGAGAGAGAGAGAGAGAGAGAGAGAGAGAGAGAGAGAGAGAGAGAGAGAGAGAGAGAGAGAGAGAGAGGAATGAATACACCTTACCAGGTATGCAAACTAATACAAAACTTATTGTGATATTGAATGATGTTGGATGTGTGTTTTAATAATAGTAATTTCATGAACAGAGTTGAGTGCTTAATTCCTTGAAATTAGCTAAATAATTTAAAGGCTAGCCCTTTGGATCCATCATCACCCACTAAGTAAATCTAGGTGGTTATACATGTGTTGATAAATGTTTGGACTATGTGTCTAATCACTCTAAATAGGTGGTTAAAGAATACAAAGGCTATCTAGTCCTTTGGATCCATCATTTCCTACTAAGTGAATATAAGTGGTCATATGTGTGTTGATCAATGTTTGGATTGTGTGTCAAATCCCTGTAAATAGGTGGCTGAAGAATACAAAAGATAGCTAGTCCTTTGGCTCTATTGTTACCCTATGAAGTGAAGCTATAAATTGATACTAGTATGGAATGTGTTTCATATGAGATGGATATTAAAGTCCATAAATGTACTATGATATGAAAATTTTGGCATGGATATCTGAATGTACGTTGGAAACTAGGCCACTCGTGACCACTCTGAAAGATGGAAATTAGGCTTATATAAATGCCACTTCAAAACTAAGAATCTAGCTTATGTGGAAGCCACTTGGGAACTCAAGGACTCAAAATTTAGGATTATATGAAATCCCAACAAAAATTATGCCAACCACCTATAGATAGAGTAAGGCATGCAACTACTGAGAATGCTTGGGTAATTGTGAATTCAAAAAGAAATAAAATAAATGTGTTGTGCACATTTCCCCCAATCACTAGTGTCTAAAACATGGATTATGACATAGAATTTGTACCAATTTCCTTATCTAAAACTATAAGTGAGAGTCATCATTCCATGCATGATGCTCCCTATATCTATATTCTCTAAGAAAATTATACTGAAATTGTTGATTCTAGTCTAAACTGTAATTGATAAAATTGTAACTAAACTTACCTTTATGTTTGTTTTTAAAAAGTCTATTTTTTTTTTAGATAAGAGCATTGTAAATGGATATTATTATCACTATTTTTTTATTTCATTCTTTGCACTATTTTCTTAGGCCATTGATGACTATTTTGGATTTTTGACTATCTACATGGTATGTTCTGACTGGTTTGTTATCTAGTTATTGTTTTGGGTGTTATACATGTTGTTGTTTCAAACATTAGGATCTAATGATATGGGGAAATAAATAGGGGTTTTATCACAAATAACAAATCTCCTAATAATCAAAATAATAACATTAAAAACACCCAAAATAACAACTAGATAATAAACCAGTTAAAATAGACTAGGTAGATAGTCGAGAATCCATAAAAATCATCAAATTTGGCCTAAGACAATAGTGTTGAGACTAGAGTACAAAATTTGTTGTACTACTATCCATTTATAGTGCTCCTATCCAAAAAATAGAAAAACTATATTTTCTAAAAATATATAGAAAGGTAAGTTCAATTACAGTTTTGCTAGCTATAGTTTAGACTAGAATAAGTAGTTTAATTACCATTTTCTCAAAGAATATAGATATAGGGGGAATAATGTGTGTCATGATGTCTCTCACTACTATATTTAGATAGGTTAGTTTTTAAAAATTCCAAATTATAATCCATGTTTTAGAGACTAGTGATTGCGGGCAATATGCATGGCACATTTATTTTCTTTCTTTTTGAGTTCAACATTACCTAGGCATTCTCAATAGTTGTACGCCTTACTCCATCTGTAGGTGGTTGGCACCATTTTGGTTTGGATTTCGTACAATCCTAACTTTTGATTTCTTGAGTTCCAAAGTTCTTGAGTAGCCTCCACATAAGCTAGATTCTTAGTTTCATAGTGGCTTTCATATAAGCCTAATATCCATCTTTTGGAGTGGCCAAGAGTGGCCTAATTTTTAGCATACATTTGATTATCCATGCCAATGTTTTTAGATCATAGTACATTCATGGAGTTTAGGATCCATCTCATATGACACACATTCAATACTGGTATTAGTTTATAGCTTCACTTCATGGGGAAATGATGGGGCCAAAGGACTAGCTAACCTTTATATTCTTGAGCCACCTATTCAGAGGGATTGGACACATAGTCCAAACATCGATCAACACATGGATGACCACCTAGCTTCACTTAGTTGGTGATTATGGATCCAAAGGGTTAGACTTTTCATTCTTGAGCCACTTTTGGGGAATTGAGGACTCAACTCTGTTCATGATATTACTCTTGGTATAACACACATTCAACATCACTCAGCATGACAATAGATTTATTCTTCACACTATTTTCTCTCTATGCACACCCAACATCACATAACTTCATGGGATTTACCCTTATAGATAAGTTTAGGTATGATTTCTATTTTTCCTTTATCATAGTATTTTTTTTATTACATCACTATAATAAAGGGGGGCAAATGTAGTCATATAAATGAAAAAATTGGTAACTTGAGCATGGATAGTGACACCCAACCCATAAGTCCCTCTTGATTTATATCATAACCCTTATAGGCTTGTTTTCTCTAAATTACATCATCCATAACATTCCAAACCTGATACTAATTGAGTTAGGACCCTTTTTTCATGACCAATCCATCCCCCCAAGTCCTGTCTACCTAGGACAATATCACCAAACTAGGATAATAGTTTCAATGCCACTCCTATCTACTTTCTATGATATTATCCAAGCCCATTTGTGGCTTGAATGGTCAATTTATTTTAGTTACCCATCCTTCTCCTTGGTGGCCTAACATAAGCAAATTCAATCCATGACTAATAGATCCCTATAAAATCCCATTCAAAGATAATTTGGAGAGGGTTGGAAAATATCACAAAGTAAGCAAGAATACAAGAAAGACTACTCAAGCACATTTACCTATTCTCTACATATAGCCATATAATACTATTTCCAAATTATTTGAATCCTTACACTAGTCTTAGGCATCTCAAGCACACCTAATTTAGCATTTATTTACATTCTCATATCAAAATTACACTAAGAAATTTTAAAAGGAAAACTGCATATGGCTTGATCCCTCTTTAGAGTATTGGTATGTAGGAAGTGTGCACATACAATGGGTGTGAATCACTTCCAATGCATCTTACACACTCTAACCCAACCCCCTCGCCCCCCCCACCCCCCCCCCCCCCCCCCACCCACCTCTTTCTCAAAAATAGTGAAATCACAATAGAAGATAGGATTTTAAGAAATAATTTGCTCTATAGTGAGATCTACAAACTTCTAGTTATTAAAAATTTAGAGATAGGGTTACACAGACCTACCAAAAAAAACCTAAAAAGCTTAGATCTTTAGGAAAATAGAACCAAACAAGGACTATAACACTAGTGCCACTCCTATCCACTTTTGATGCTCCTATATAATCAAAAAATGAATGTCAAAATCTTGTTTGTGATAGTTTCCAAAGCCTGCATAGTGAATATTAGATCTTCTCCCTCTTATTACTATTTTTATAAAGATATAATTACAAATAAATTTCATAAATTAGTAGCCTATTTAATACATATTATTTAATAATTTATCAATCTAGACCCTTTAAATAAATTAGGAATAAAACCCCAATATTCCCAAAATTGTTTAATCAAAAGGTTGTATGTTCAATTCACATTGGGTTCACCAAATGATTTAATAATTTTAGGAATATTGGATTTTTATTCCTAATTCAGTTAGATGGTCTAGATTGATAAATCAGTAAATAAGTTACTAAGTTTTGAAATATATTTTTAATTAGATCTTTTCTATAAATAATAATAAGAGGGAAAAAAATAAGAATTAGTGTAAACTATGTTGATCTGATGGATACAAGATCTAATATTCATTGTGAAGGCATGGGACACTATCATAAATATGATTCTAACTTTCATTTTTTGATTGGATAGGAAAATAAAAAGTGGATAGGAGTGGCAACAACATTATAGTCCTTGATTGACACTATTGTCTTAAGAATCTAAGCTTTTGGATTTTATTTAGTAGGTCAGTATGACCTTGTATCTAAAATTATAGTATCCAAAAGTATGTAGAGCTCCTTTTAGAGAAGATTATTTCTTCAAAACCTATTTTCTATTATGCTTTGACCAATTTTGAGTAAGAGGGGGGAGGTTAGTGTGTGTAAGATGTACTAGACGTACTTCACACCCCATGTGTGGGTACACTGCCTACATATCAATATTATGAAGAGGGATCAAGTCATATGTAGTTATCCCTTTATATCAATATTATGAAGAGGGATCAAGTCATATGTAGTTATCCCTTTAAAAGTGCTTGGTGTAATTGTGATATGAGAATGATAAATTGGGTGTGTTTGAGATGACTAGGGACTGTTTTAAGGATTCAAATAAGCTAGATATAGTATTAGATGGTTGTATATAGAGGATAGGGAAATGTGATTGAGTAGTCTTGCTTGTATTCTCACTCGTTTTTTGATATTTTCCAACCCTTTCCAAATGATCTTTGAATGAGATTTTATAGGGATCTATTAGTCATGGATTAAATTTGCTTGTGTTAGGGTAACAAGAAGGATGGGGAACCAGAAGAAATTGACCATTGGAGCCAAAAATGAGCTTGGTCAATAGTCTTAAAAGTAGATAGGAATGGAATTGGTGTTATTTTCCTAGTGTGACACTATTATCCTAGGTAGACATGACTTAGGGGGATGGATTGGTCATGAAAAGAGGGTCTTGGCTTAGCTAGGATTAGGTCTAGAAGGCTACAGATGAATAAGAATGAGTGAAAAGAAGAATATGAGGGTCATGAGAGTAAGCAAGAGGGTCCTATGGGTTGGGTGTCATTATCCATGCTCAAGTTCCCAGTTTTTTCATTTTATATGACTACACATAAACACACAGAATGCACCACCCAGATGCAATAATACTTGGTCTATGATGTTTTTATATTCTTCCATGTGGCACTTAAAAATATTTAAATAGGACATGCAATCCTAAAAAGGTCTATATTGGGGTCTCCAATGAAAATAATAAACTAAAATTATGACTCAAATTCTAAAAGGCCACAATACATTGACACTTATCAAGGAAAACTCTTGCAAAAGCATAAGTCATAGAATCAAAATTAAATAAAAATAAATTTGTCATGTACCATTGATAAGTAATTAATTCTCACATATTATCCATTATATATTTGGTATTAATTCTTAGTGGTGAAACTTATATGATCCCAAATAAATTCCAATGACATTTTTAATCAAATAATTTTAGAATTGAATACTAAGAGCTCTCAAACTTTCTTCAACTCTTTTTTAAATATAATTATCTAGGATTAAACAATAATTATAATGGACTCTCACAACCAAACTCAAAAACCCAAATTTTTTCTATTATGGAACAAGTTAAGAGTACATGGAAAAAAAAATTTACATGAGAGATAAGTGGGGATAGTTTCCCTATTATCCAATAATTTATGAAGAATTTAAAGCAACAGGAATACAATGATGAAGATGGCTTTCCTATTGACAAATAATAATGCATTGATGAACTATTTAGTCTCCAAGTAGCATGATTGCAGGAAGTGTTAGAAAATCTATATGTATTTCCTTATCTTGATGTATTCTGTAATTTTTTTATTATGTGAACTCACAACAAATACTCATTACATGCACAAAAAATCCAATTTTTAGTTTCTTATATAACTGATGTGGATTTGGGAAGTATTATTAATTTACCCAAACAAACATTGTTTATAACCAAGAAGCTTCAACACAAGGGTTCAAAGCACATGATGTTAGAGAAACATTTCAGAGCTAGGGACATAACCTTCTAAACTTTTTCAAGAAAATGAATTTAACTTATATTTCTATTTTCTAATTTAGGGTAGGGGTAAGAGTAGGTATTTGGGTTAGTAGGATCAAATGTAGTTTATCATCCAATGATTTTAACTAGGAATGTAAATGTGAATTAGAAAATAATGAATTCAATTAAATAAAAAAAATGAATGAAAACAACAAAATTCAAGAATTTTATGTGGAAAAACATGTAAAGGTAAAAAATCCATAGTAAAATCCACATATTCCATTATGAATCTAAGGAACATATAATGATCTAGTTTCATAGGGAATGACTTTATACATTACCTAGAATAAATTTTTGTTAGAGGTACAATCACTAAGAGGGGGATGAATCAGTGATGAAAAATAATCTAATTAAATTCCCAAATCTTAACCATTCAACACATACAATAATTATGCATAAAAATTAACCATTGTAATGAACAAGTAAGATATAGAAAGATCAAGCACATAACAAATGATATATGTGGGAAACCCTATTAGGGGATAAAACCCACTAAACCTTACAAGATGGAATACAATAATATAATAAAAATATCAAAAGATATATTATTAACAACTGATCAAGGAACACCCATCCCTTATTTTAGTGAGACACCCATCCCATAAAGAGGAACAAACCCCCCAGGCAACCAAGCACCATCCCAACTACCTTGATCTAATATCCACTTCTGATCTGATGTCTTATACACTTGATGATTTAATTATATTACTTTTAATATTTAACCTTTAAACTCTAAAAATTTTATACACTCAATCCATGCATCCAAAACACCCTTTTGGATCACTCTCAAATAGCCTCTAGGGCTTACTCACTCAATCTAGCTCTTCTAGGCTTATTAGGTCGAATGACACATGTGTTCACCCTTCAAAAATTTGATTATAAAATAATTAATTATTTTATTCACTCTCTAATGGTCCTAAATGATGTATACCTTCTCTTTCAAAGGTCATCTCCTTCACTTGGATCCATGCTCTCTCAAATCCATTTTAAATAGGCCAATTATCCTAATATTTATACCATACACTCATCTAACCCAAATTGGTTGACCAAGATGATTACCATATTTTTTATAAATCTTAAATAGGTCTTAATAAATGTTACATTTAATAACCCCACACTCCTTAAGTTGGACATTAACTCATTAACCCCAAACCGCCGTTAGGTCTTAGTGAGACCTAAAACAATTAGGCCTTCATACTCACATGTTACATATGAGACTACTTATACCACATTCATCATTTAAAAATGATTAAAACACATAAAAAATATCTTCAATACCCATTTATTAATATCATATGGGTCCGTTCCACTTGGAACACTAACTCAACACTTGAACCTACTAATTAGGTCTCCTCACTCTTTAGGCCTTCTAACATAGAAAACACAGTCTCAAACTTCTGAAGAAACTATTAAAATATTGCACATAGACATATGAATAGATAATATGGGTGAAAAATTAAATACTTTATAAATTTCTTCATGTTATTTAGATACTTCAACACATGCTCTAAGCACTCAAAACAACTCTCTTAAAATGACCACTCAGACTGGTCATATATAGCTAAAATTTAGTCAAGATATTTTGAATCTCCATATCTTATTATGGGAATATCATGACAAACAATAAATTATCATAATCCTATGATATGTATAAAACATATCCATACTCATTTTATTCTTCAATTTTACTCAAAACTTTTCCAACTCACTTTTGCAAAGTGGTCACTCAAACTGTTTATAGCCTCCAAAAAACATAGTCAACTTTTAAGAAAAAATTCACACTAAATATGGATTATTAAAACCTAAAAAATACACATATAGTTTCTTAATGGAGTATATAACACACTATAATAGATATTTCATCTTGAAACATCAAAATACTATCAGTAACAACTCAAATATCCTTCTCTGGTCACTTACAAAACATGGTCAAACCTTCAATAAAATGTTGAGCTCAATATATTCAACTATAAAAACATTAAAATTTTATAATAAAGTTTTATTTATTTATATTTAAGTCCTTTTCAACTTTTATTTTAACATCAATAATAAATTCATCATATATCAAAAGATATAAGCAAAATACTCAACACTAGTTTTTCCTTTGTTAATTTCAAATACCAATGGTCATTGGTAAATGCAAATATTGGAGACGCATGTATTTATATCATAATACATAAAATATAGATAAATTTAAATTATTTTATCTCCTTAATATCCTAATAAATTTAACCTACATTAATCAACATTGATCTTAAACATCCTTGCTTCTGAGATCAAGCCATTTGGCAGCCCCGTGTGCCCTCTACGTACCCTACAGTCAGTTTCCAATGAAATTCTATCACTTGGAATTTATATGTGACTTATAATAATTATATTTGACCTATTTAATAATTAAAAAAAAATTATTTTTCTTCATTTCCATGATTAAGACACTTGGCACCCTCATGTGTCTTTTGACACATTGTTGTTAGTCCTTGCTCTTGTGTCACTTGATAGTCCCACGTGCCTTCTAAGCACATTGTTATTAGACCCTGATATTGTGACACTTGGTATTTATAAATGACATTGATATTTTTAATTCTCAAAATTATATCTATCTTGAATCTTTGACCCTATAATTCAACATAGTTAAACTTCATGGTCTTTAGTCCATCATAGTCTATTAGAGTAACTTTGAAGGTTTATATCTTGAACTAAAAAACACTTCAAGAATATAAATATTCATAGTACCTTCCTATCACTATATAAAACATATCCATGAAAATATTTAATCATTGTTGACTTTTTTATTACCTGCATAAAATGCATAAACTTGTTAGATCACTCATATCTGCATGATGTGAAGTGACAATCTAGCTTTTCTTAAGCTAGAACATGCATGTTTCTATTTAAAAATGAGAAAATGACACACCATAACTTCACCAAGACATATTTTTATGCCTCACACGTTATTATGTGTCCTTAAAAACCTACACATGTGCCATATCTCTCTAAGATATCAAACACAACTTCTTTGTCATTCATGCACTCATACCACATGTTGTCTTTGACATAAATAACAACTTAAGACATCAATAACCATTATAATGAGTTAATTTCACTTCAAAAATTACTCAAAAACACTAAAAACACACCATAGGGTCTTTGAAACATGATAATACCATCAATAACATCCACCAATTACCTCACTAAGCCAACCACTGAAGAACCATGTAAAAACATTGAAGCACATTGAAACACACTTTGTCATTGTCATTATAGCACACATGACACCTTATCATCATCCTTGGTCACCTTGGAGACATCATTGACAAACCTTAAGAACTTTCTTCCCACTTATCTTCCATAATATTTTTTCACAACTCTTCACTTTGTGTAAATTTACTTTGTTACTATGATCCATATTTTTATCACATTGGTAAATTTAATATATAAATTTTGGTTATCTATAACCATGAATGGATATATTATTTCATCTCATAACTAATTTAATTAGTTTTTATATACAAGTCTATATTTAATTTTAAATTTTTTTATGAGATATGTTTTTTAAATATTTGGGTCCATAATAATTGTGTCCCCACAAATATAATGTGCTCCAATACCCCCCACATCACACCCCCCCCTCCACTTACTGTTTAGTGGGGATACATACCAATATTAACTTTTTATATAAGGAATTACAATCCATAAATCATACACATTGATTTAGGCTAGCATGTTATAGGAATTATATAACAAATAATATCCCTAAGGACCTCATGGATAGATGATTATATGAAGTTTTACATAGGATTTTTAGATCCTTTCATATATCAGAAATTCTCTATTACATAATTCTTTCTTGGGTTCTCTATAAAATCACCTAGGGTGATGTTTACACAAAATAATATAGGAAGATATTCATAATACTTTAAAATAGATAATAAGTATAGAGAAGAAAGGTATAATCGGGTAGTTTACAAGTGGAATTATCACACAAAATTCTATCAATGACATCTCTAAGAGGCTTAACATTGATTTAAATTTGAAAAACTTGCATTACAAATAAGTTTAGTGAAGATATCTACTAGTTGATCATATGTTTGACAAAATTGAAAATAAGTTTCACCATTAAGGACTTTTATATGATAATGTGCATATGAATCTCTATAAGCTTAGTTATTTGATGTTGTAATAGATTTCTTGCTAGAGATATATAAATTTGATTGTCACAAAGAAGTGTTATAATTTTATTGATGCTCATATGGAGTTATTCCAATATTATTCTTATCCACATTGATTATTTTGAAACTTCCATAGAAATTATATACTCTAGTTATGTAGATGAGATAGAAATAATAGATTGATTTTTTCCCCGTGTGATAGCTCTTGTACCAGAATTACAAACATATCCAAATGTATATTTTATATATATGGTATCACCAACATGATCAACATCACAATAACCAAATAATTTAGCATTATCTATGTATTAATATCAAAGACCATAATTAGATATACTGTTGATACACCTTAGTATTATTTTTTCCATTTTCCAATTATGAAAATATGTATCTTGCATGAATCTTGAAGTAAAACCTATAACATAAGAAATATTTGGTCTAGTAATAGTTAGATAAATTAAACTTCCAACTAGTTTATTTAATAATGTAAGATTTGATTTTTCACATGAAGTTTTTGGATTAAGTTTAATACCAAGTTCAATAAGTGTAGATATAGAATTATATTTAATAATGTTAAGTTTAATAATCATGTTATGAGCATATTGGGATTGAGATACCACAACTAAGTTATGACCTAGAATATAATAATTATAAGAAAGTGAGAAAGAGGGCCTAGATTACTCATCTCAAAGTATTGACTCAATTTAGATTTATGTTTAAGAATTAATATTTTTTTATTGTTGGTTACGATAAAATAACCAACATATAAAACAATTAAAATAATTTCACTATTTTCTAATTTTCTAAATAGATCATTATCAAAGTAACAATGACTAAAACCTAAAGTTTTAAATTAATTTTTTCTTGGTACCAAGCTCTAGGATATTGGTTTAAATGTTATAAGTATTTATTTAACCTACAAACATAGTTTTATTTATTAGGTTATTCAAATCCTTTAGGTTGACTCATATAAATCTCGTATTCAAGATCACCATTTAAGAATGCATTTTAACATCCATTTGGTATATTTCCAAACCATTTTGGGATGAAATATAAATAATCATCCTTAAAATGAAGATTTTTACAAAAGGAGAAAAGGTTTAAACATAATATATGGCTGGATTTTGAGTAAAACCGCGTGAACCAATCTTTCCTTAGATTTATCAATTTTACCTAGGGAATTTTATTTTATTTTATAAATCCATTTAAATCCAGAAATATTTCTATTTGATGGTGGAGGTAAAAGCTCCCATGTTTTATTTTTTATTAGAGCATTATATTTAGATTTTATGGCACCCTTCCATTTTTCATCTTAATTAGATTCTTCAAAATATTGAGGTTCACATTCATTTAAGGTCATTAAGGCATAATATGAGTGTTGACTTATAGTCAATTTGTTAATATTTTCAAAGTTATAATTTTGTAAGAAGGATTGATCCTCTTTAACTATTTTATTTTAGATATAAAATTTTGATGTCTCCCACTAAAACTTATTCAAACTATCCATATTTGGATCATCTTCTTATAAGATATCCATTTATCCATTAAGATAAAATTAAGAGGGTTGTATAGAGGACCCAAAAATATTTTTCAAGAATATGAAAATTTATGTTTTCAACAATATCTCATTTGAATGGATCATACCCTAAAAATATGCAAGAGAAGGAGGTAGGATCAAGTTTAATCATTTTTATTTTAGGAATGAAGATAGATGTAGGGCTATCATTTATTCTAAGTTGAGAAACATTTGGTTTCTTCTTGGTCCACATTTACATAGGATTTAAATGGTGTAAGTATTTTTTAAGAGCTCTATTAAATATATGAACAATAATTTTCATGTCTCCTACCCAAATAAATTTAATAACTTTTGAAAAATATGACATGGTTCTATCCATTTCTAAGATATTCCTATTTTTCCTTTCGATAACTCTATTTTAATGTGGAGAATAAGGAGTGGTTAACTCTTTTTTAATTACACAAGAGGTGAAAATGAGTCAAAAATTTTATTGATATATTCACTACCATTATGAGTTTTTAATCTCTTAACTTTTTGGCTAGACATGTTCTCAACTAAGGCTTTAATTTCTTTGAATTTGGATAAAAATTTAGATTTTTTGTTTATAAAGTAGGTCCAAATCATCCTAGTCTTATCATCAACCAAAGTTAAGGAATATAGGGACTTATTAAGGTAAGTAACCTCAGGTGGTCCCCTTACATCACTATGAAAAATATCTAAGGGATGAGATGAATTTTATTTATGATGTTTTTTAAAGGGTAGATTTTATTGCTTACCACATAAACATCCTTCACAAGTTTGATGATAAAGTTTGATTTTAGGTAGTCCTACTAAAAATTTATGTCTAGATATATCAGAAAGACTCATAAATTTAAGATGACCAATTATTTCATTCCATATTTGATTTTAATTTATTATTTGGGAGGAAAGATAGGTCTCTTTAGAGAATCCATTAAATATATAAAAAACATTTTTTGAATGTATTCATCAATAATAAAATCAGATTGGTATTTAATAAACCATTTTCCTTTGTGTATGATAAGATTGAAATTATATTGAATAAATTGAGAAAAAGATAAATATTCTTTTGAGTTTAGGAACAAATAGAACATTGATAATAAACCCATTTGATTTTTTCCCTTAACATTTTGATCCTATGAATGAGTTGTCTCCTAGATAGATTATTTCATAACATTATTTGACATCTATTATAATATCACACATGTATGTCTTAAGTCTCAAAGTACCATTATCGAAGATCTATTCACTCTCATTTGAATTAGAAAGTATAGTGTAAAGAACAATGACTCTATTAGAATGATAATTTTTATTTTGATTTTTATTAAAAAGATTTATTCCCTTTATGATTTTTAAAGTTTTTATTATTTGACCCTTTCTTATTCTGATAAAAATCTTCCTCTTTGTGGACAAACTCACCACACTTGTTAAAATTCCTATTGAACTTAGACTTATACTTTTTGTTCAATTTATTCTTATTTTTGTTCTTATTATTGTAGTTATAAGATTTGAAGTTTGGTTTAAATTTATAAGTTATATTATTTTTGGGAATAATTTTTTCCTATTTTTGAAAGAGGAGTTTGAGTAACATTCTCTTTAGAGTCAAAATTTGTCAGAACATGCTCTTTTCAAATGAGGAGAGTAGATAGGGTGGTGAGGTCAGGTATATATTTATTAGTTTGATATTTTGAATTAAATATAGAGATGAAGTTCCTAAATTTATCATGAATGTTCATTTGGATGATAAAATAGAGAAGTTGATGATTTTTATCTTTGAAATATAATTTACCACTTTATCATCTCCTTTCATAGTAGTGGTCATCAGTTCTAGGATGAGTTTGATATTTTTAAATAGTTTAGTTCCTTCATACATGGATTTAAGGATGCTTTTAAATATTTGGAATTAAATATAGAGATGAAGTTCATGAAATTATCATGAATGTTCATTTGGATGATAAAATAGAGAAGTTGATTTTTATCTTTGAAATATAATTTACCACCTTATCATCTCTTTTCATAATAGTGGTCATCAGTTCTAGGATGAGTTTGATATTTTTAGATAGTTTAGTTCCTTCATAAATGGATTCAAGGATTTTCCAAGACACATGGGGGGTTCCTAGTTTCCTATATGAAGTAGGAATTCATCCTTAACACTTTGTAGGATTCTAATCATGGGCTCCTAATCCTTTTTTTGATAAACATTAGTGTTTTTAGAAGTTGATTTCCTACATGAAGGAACTTTTTTAGTTTTATTTAAATAGATCATAGTTTTATAGCAAGAAACTCAACATTAAGTTTAATTTTATATATATTTTAATTTGAGCCATTAAGCATGTGAGATTTGCTAAATATGAAGTTTTGATAAGCCATTTTAAAAAAAATTCAACTAAAACTCAATATTTTTCTTTAATACACACACACACACATTTTTTTATATATTGGCTCTACTTGTATTGTAAAAAGTTCAATTTTAATGCATATGCTTATTCCTATAAAAATAGAATACAAGTCAATTATATGATAGAGAAAAAATTAAAAAAAAAATTTAAATTGCATGTTATCATTGCCTAATTACTTTTTAGATGAGCTTGGATAATCATTTGTTTAGATAATGAGTCTCCACTTTTATATTTCATTATATAATTTTATATATTTATAAAAAAATGATGAGCATAAAGTTTAGTATCAACAAATTGATAGATATATTGGGATGAAACCCATTAAAAATTAAAAGTTTTGAGCTCTAAAATAATAAGACACCAAAAAATTAAAATACACACACTAACCACATATCAATTAGATATATTTGGTAGAGATACATAATAAACTTTTTAGAATTATAAACTTTCATTCAACCAATTGCCACATAAAAAATATTAAATAAGAAAGGCTTTGAATAATTAGAAATATATGATGAAAAACCAAGTTTGATCCTAGCTGGGCATAATTTATAAAGTAGTGTTATCTTAAAATAAACATCTCAATTATAATAGATTAGAATGAATTATCTATTATTAAAAAAAAATGTATTTACATGATTTCTCTAAAGGTCATCACTATGTATTAGCTATGGATTTTAGGCCACTTTAGGCTTGTCAATAAAAATACCCTTGCCAGAGTTCATGTGGTAGATGTATTCATTTAAAGTGTTCTTGTTAAAAAATATATTTATTATATAATTTATACTATACAAATAATCATTTTAATAAAATTTACTCCATACATTCTGTTTGATAGGGAGTATCTACCCCTTCAATAATCATATCAAGTATCTTATTTTTTATTATTATATATAGATCACCCATGTTATTTATCTTTGACTCAATTTTATGTTAGTATTTCATTAAGGGTAAAAATAGTGTATGTATCATTAAAGAATAAATATGTTAAAGACATTTATTTATGAATGAAATTTACCTCCCATGCATTCCTTACCATACTAATTTGAATTTTGGGAAGGATCAATATTTTTGCAACTTAAGGTCTAATTTTTACACAAGTGGAAGTTTAATTTTATGAGTGAATGTATAATTTTTATATGATATTTATTTTTCAATGTATAATAAGGGTTATTAAACCACCCCAAATAACATTTAAGAATATAACATGGTATTTTTTTGACATTGAATTTCCTTCAAAGTTAATACCCCCACAAGGTTTTTAGCCAGTTTATGCCTATCTTATAATCATTTATAAGAAATTTTATCATAATGATTCACATGAATTATATATGATTCCACATTTTTACATAAATTTTATTTGATTATTTTTCTCAAACAATTGATGTGCATTTCGTATGATTTTAAATTTCCCATAAATTTATTTTAGACATTTTGTCAAATAGTTCAAATGCCTTTTTTATGATTTCACATTCACATAAATTTAATTTAGGAATTTTAAAAATAGTTGATGTGCCTTTTGTACGATTAAAAAATTCACATATATCCTTTAAGAAAATAATAGCCACTATTTATTATTTAAATATTAAATAATATCTTTGAAATATCACTAGCTTAAAAAAATAATACAATTTACAAAAACAATAAGATATGTTTCAAGTGTCATAATAACCTATTGTAATCAAATTGTATAATTATTTAGATAATAATAATTGGATTTTGTACCATCTTGGGGTTAGTAGGATAAAATGTAGTTTGTCATCCAATAATTTTAACTGGTAATTTAAATCCATAACATAAATAATTAATTTAATGAAATATAAAAAATGAATTAACACAACACAATACAAGAGTTTTACATGGGTAAACATATAGAGGTAAGAACTCACTAGTCAAATCAACATCTTCCATTATTAATCCAAGTAACATACAATTATCTAGTTTCATAGAAAACCAATCTTACATGACCCCAAATACCATTATTATCAGTTATTTTGAAAATAATTCTTCATAACACTTCATTATGTGGAAATGTACTTTACTATTATGATTCTTATTTTTTTCACATTTGTAAGTTTATATATATATATATATATATATATATATATACATACAACAACTAATTAAATTAGTTGTTAAATGAAACAATATATCTATTCATGATTATAACCAATCACTATATTGTTTCATCTCACAACTAATTTAATTAGTTGTTATGTGTGTGTGTGTGTGTGTTTGTGTGTGTGTGTGTGTGTGTGTGTGTGTGTGTGTGTGTGTGTGTGTTTAATATAAACTTTTTAAAGAGATATGTTTGTTTAATATTAGGATCCACAATGGGTGTGTCCCCACAAACGTTATATGCTCCAATAATTGGAATGCATATAATGAATAAAATATATTAATTTGAATCTACTTCTAATGTGGATGAAGTTTGGGTGCCCATATTGTCAATGATATTGGATGGTAAGAGCATCCCTGCCTTAGGAGAAATAATCAACTTAACTTAGCTCAACAATATCACTAGGTAAGACATGATGGTATATTTTATATGTTGTCATATTTAATTGATGTTTTTAATGCTAAAATGAGCCTCCAAGGATAACCTTACTAGAAACCTAAAGGTGACATTAGAGTTAGTGATGATTTTAGAATTATTCACATTCATAAATTCAAACATTACATACAACATATAGTCAATCAATTTTATCCAACTATATATCAGGGCATTAAAGTGAAGCCAATGCCTAGACTATTTGATGAATTGAATATTTATTTAATGGCATATGGTGATTAATGGTTTTATCATAATCACATAGTCATAAGGATTGAAGGATCCATAGTGGTACCTTTATTTTTAACAAAGCATGCACCTTAAAAATTAATAAAATATGAAATTATTTTGTAGCTCCCTTATAAGATATATTGGGATGATAAGGTTTCCCCTATTCACAAGTTTATACTAAGGCTAGGACTCAGTTCTAATAATGGCAACAATTTTACAAGTATGCATCTCATAGATCATCTTTCAACTTTACGGCTACATAATTAGATGATATGACCTTAGGGTAAGGGTTGCTAATAATTTGAAAAATCCTCAGGGTAAATGCATATCCACCTACTTCCATATGTAGTATAATCACGAAAAAAATTCATAAATATATATGATAATATAAAAGTGTACAAGATAATGAAGGTTATTAACATGTCTATGGAAGTTTCACAAATAATCCAATATTATGTAACTTTAGAGAAGGTGTTAGAGGAATTTGATAAATAAAAATCCTTAGAGGAGATAAATTATCAATTGAAGAGAATAATTTTATGAATAATTCCTCCTCTAGAGGATAAAACTATACATTCTTATCCTCTAATATCATATAGTACACCTATGTCTTCCCTAGATCCTCACATTATACAAGTTACTCTAATTATTTCTCTAGCTCTATAACTTCCACCAAAGGATTGTCAATAGGACACATCACAATTTCAAGGGTCACTAAATTTACCTCACTTTGTTGATACAAATATATTTATTTTGAAGATGATTCAAAAGAAGAAGACATCATAAGATATGACATGGATTTTTAGTAAAAGACTTCTTCATATATAGGTACTAAGGTACCTAATTCTAATGTTGTTTTTACCTCAAGTTTATAGTAGATCAATATGTGTTCTAGACATAACATCTATCTCCATTATTTTAGTAAGTAGGGTAGACAATTATACTAATCATACTATCACTATGTATACCCCAATTGTTGTCACCACTCCTAGTGAAATAGTTATTTCTACTTATATTCAACATTTTTTCACCACCCCAATAGAGGCTTCCATTACATATATATATGTTCCTTCACCTAATTACACTATATATGTAGATATTTAAAATGATTTTATTTACATTTTTGAAACTAAAAGGTTTGAGTACTTAGTCCCCCAATTTATTGTTTCCACTCCACCATTACAAAATCATGTTTCTATATAGTTTCATATGTGAATGTCTATAAATATTTTAATTTAATATATTATCTTGTCTATTTGATGTAATTAAGTATATATTAAAGGGTCATGCCCAAATTTGATCATTAAGAGAGAATATGGCCAGTCCCCCACTTTCCACTTCTCCACTCTCCATACCTCCCAGTCCATACACTTCATTATATCATTCAATCCTCTTTAATCTACCTTTTTCAACCATATCCTCTCCCTAATCCTTCATCACATAATTCATCTTCTTTCATTGAGCCCATTTTAACACATATTTAGATACAATAGTTCCAAAATGAAAAGTTACAAAGGTAGAACTTGGTTCTAATTGAGGATATAAAAGTTTCTTTAGAGTTTTAATAAACCATGAATAAGGGGAACCAAGAGAAAAATTTATAGAGAGTGTAAGGTCACCAAGTTTGAAAAGGAAGAGGAACTCTTCTTATTGACTATGAAAATAAATACAAGACCTAGAGAACATAATAAATTCAAATAAGACCCCATTTTAGTCATATAATCTACATGGGGTGTGTTTAAAAAATTAATCTTCAAACTACAATAGGAGAATAAAAGTATTGAATCACAAACCAAAATTGAGGCACCTATATATATATGTGACAAGGTGTAGGATTAAATATAGTCCCTTTATAATATTTTTCCCACTATAGATAACATTAAAGCCAATGCATATCCAAATTGGCAAAGGGTCATTAGTTTTAGTCAAACATTAGATATTACTGACTCTAAGTTGAACAATATTTACAAATTATTTAGATAAAATACATTCCCTGAGTTGAATCTACTATCTCTTCAATACATATATTTGGCTCAAAACTATCCTAATAGAAAAAGGAAATACCTATCATATTAGCATAATGAAATGAAATTTATTGTAACTTAGTTTAATACCCAAGAATATAAAATAGTTGAGTTATTAAAATAGGTACTCATTTATGATATATACATATCTAATGGAAAGGTGATGAACTAAAACATGTTTAAACACAAATAGGAATATTCAATGATAAATTTCAAAATGAGGATCAATAATGCTAGTTAAGGAGGTAATGAAAAATATATTGAATGGATTACCTTTGTGAAGGATAAAATTTAAAGAGCCTAGGAAATTAAATAATCCTTACAAGTCTCCTTGGAAATACATAAAAGGCTCATGGAAAAAATGAGAACATTGTTTATAGTGCTCACTATGATTTTATAAGTTATTGAAGAAAACCACTCAGTATGTGAAACAACTTATAAAGGAAGGAAAATATAAAACATAGAAAGTAGAAACAACTTGTGGCTCATAAAACATCTCAATCATCCACAACTATTTCATATACATCAATACTATTCTCTCTAATAACCTCAACAATGTCCACATCAGTTGTATTTTTATTCCCAAAAACATCCTTATCCACAATAACTATCATGAAAACATCTATTTTGGGCACTATAACTTCAACTCTAGTGGCTTATTATAGTTTAGTGGGTGATAAATTTATTGTAGTTAGTGTTCCATCTTCACTAGGCCTTTCAAACATTAGGTGTGTCCATGTAACCAATTATAACTACCTATATTCTAGATTCATCTCAGCAATAATCTCCAATTATGATGTAATCCAATTTAGACAATTCCATGTAATTTCTCAAGTTTCCCTTTTTTTATATATCATGAGTTAGTTTAAAATTTTCTTGTCGAACAAGAAAATATTTGCATGAAAAATATCTTGTATAAAAATCAACTTATTATATTTAGTTTTTGTACATGGAATGTGACTTTTAGATGAGGCAGTGCCCATTCACAGCCTATATATACATGCCATTATACATTGTAAATAAAGGAGATTCTTTTATCAAGCTAATGCGAGCAAGATAGTTTCAAGAATATTTGTGATTTTGTGTTGATTAGTTATCTTCTCAAATCTATGAATGTTTTAAATAATTTTTGCTCTGTTAATCATGTTAGGTTAGTTGATGCATATGTTACTATAGAGGTTAGATTGGAATTAAAGTTATTATGACCAAATTTATGATTATTATCCATGTTTTTAATTTTTTTACTAATTTAATGTGATTTAATAATTATTTACTAACAATATCTTTGGGATTAGGGTCATAAAGCTATTCTACAATTGATTTTATCCTCCAGATTAATATTATGTGTGTTATACTATATGATTATGGTTAAGGTGTGATAAACATTGGTAAATTACATCTGCTCAATTACATATAGTTTGTTAACATGAGAGGGAATGTTATTTAGATCAACCACGTAAAAAAAACCGTTTCTTCCCTATCCTACCTTCCCTTTTTTATTTTTTGATCTAATCAAATTTATCCTAAATCATTTTTATAATTAATTTTAGGTTTATTAGTTTTAATGTATATATCATAGGTTAAAATTATATTCATATTTGATCCATTTGATGTAATGAAACCATTGTGCTTCACTGTTATTCCACCATATTATTATTTTCAAACCCAAATACTTGAAATTCATGCCTTGAAGTGAGTAGTCACCAATACTAAAATGAGAGGATGTATACCCCTAAGGATATGAGTATGTGAATAAAACCCACATCAATAGATTTAAAATAGAACTCGGAGGTCTCACAACATCTAAATGTTAGGTTTAATTTATTCCTCATACATTAGATCCTTTATCTAGGTTAACAAGGTCAACCTTAGATTATAGTATAATATTGTTATCACATTTAAAGGTTCACTAAAGACCAATATTAGATAGAGGAATACCTAGGATACCATAAACTCAACCAACTTCACTAGTCTAGGTAAATCCACCTCCATATTTCCCTATGAATTATCTAGTTGGTTCTGCTATAAATGTCTTTAATGTAGTCCATGATTTATGAAGAAATATTGATAAGTCCCTTCATTTATTATTACCCTCTAGGGTATATATAGATTAATAACATATCAAATCCTTTAAATATTATTTAGGATTGTTGAATGTAATTCATGAATGTATCATGTAGGATTTTTAATTTTACCTTACAATATGTTACATATGATTGGTTCCTAAATCTTATAGAAAAATTAATAACTACATGGGATCAGTGTAGTGACATATTTGTTGCCCAGTTTGGGCATGTCACCAACCCAACTGTGGTATATCAACAAAAATTAGTATGATAAGAGAGAATAATAAAACAATTAGATAATTTAATGAAAGGCTCCATAATATGTACAGTCACATAGATGTTTTATTTAGGTATGTTGATCAAATAGATTTGGAGATGTATAAGGATGCCTTAGATTCAATATTTGTTATGTTTATGCATAGAACCCTAAATAATGATACTCTATTAGATGCATATGATAAGGCTAGAAAAATTAATAGTCAATTTAATCCCCAAGGACTTAAATCTATACTTATACTTGATGTTAATCCAAATTTACATGCTTTGAATCCGACTCTAAATTTTAAGCAAAATTATCCATCAAACAATCCCAATCAGGTCTTGAAATAGTTTCCTTCATCTTATGTTGAATCTAACAAGAATTTAGGGTTTATAAATAATTATATATCTATACCTAAATAACATAATCAAAATCAATCCTTAGTTTCTTTCAACACCACAATCACACAAACACCAATTTTGATTATATAAAGGGAGAGTTAGATGTCATTAAACACATGGTTTATAGCTTAGTAATGATTTTATTAACCTATAAAAAAATAAGGGAAATATAATGGGATAATCATCCAACCATAATTTTATGTTCCATAGCTATAATAGGTCATTTAACATAGTGAACAATAATCCTAATCCATTACCCAATAAGTTTCATGAGATAAACACATGTGAAGTATTTTTGCCTAAATGGTGTAGAGTACATGGTACAATGCAACATGGTGAATTAGAATACATTGAAATTTTTAGTGACTTTGAAATATTCAGAAAATCTATGTAAGGGCACATAATTATCCCAAATTAATCTAGTCTAAACATTGCATCCAATGCACCTATATCTTCTAGTACTACCATGGTATTTTAAACTTATGATTTACTGGGTGAGGATAAGAATGAGATTGATGATAACACAGATGCAATCCATGATTTATTATTTTTTTAGAGTAAAAATTATAATTTGAGAATAAATAATAATAAATAACCCCTTACCACACCTATGACTATAAATAATAATGCAACTATTCCCCCTAATTCAAAAGCTAATAATAATACAACTCTTCTAAAAGGAAATGATCAATACAAAAATTATAATCCATATAGTAAAATTGGATATTACATAGTCGAGGATATGAGGAAGATCAAAGTGAATATCACCCTTCATGACTTGGCTCAAATTGAGAGAGAGAGAGAGAGAGAGAGAGAGAGAGAGAGAGAGAGAGAGAGAGAGAGAGAGAGAGAGAGAGAGAGAGAGAGAGAGAGATCTTATTAAAATCCTTGACTAATAAACCATCTTTAGGTAAACATAAGGATAAATAAACCAATATAATCATCTATAAGGACAAAATAGAGGTCCCACATTTCATTTTAGCTAGATCTGAGGATTGACCCCCCAGTATATATATGAACCATGACCATGATCATATTTTATGTAAAAATATACATAACTTCCTAGTTAACTAAGGATTCAACCAATGAAATGCCCATTATAATTTGTCAGAAGCTTGGCTTAACCCAAATCAAGTATAAAAGGGCGGTTCTCCAATTAGATAATTTTGATGTCCCAATTGTTAGGGAATTGATCAATGTCCATATATAGCTAATTTCTGATCCAAATGTTCAATAATTCCTCAATATTATTGTAGTTAACATTCCTGATGCATACGGGTTACTTTTAAGTTGTGATTGGTCACAAAATTTGAATGGTTACATGGTAATATATTGTTTACACATGTGGATACCTTGGAAAAGAGTATGAATTCAAATTAGGGTTGTTATAAAATTAATAATGAAATATAATATCACATAATACCATGCTAAGAATGATAAAGTGAACTTTGTCTCATCACATATAGGGGTTTATTATTTTACAACAAAATTCATAATCTCTAAACAAGAATCCAAGTTCCTTTACAACTATGGATATTGAACTTCAATGGTGCTTTATCTAAACAAAGTTTAGGTATAGGGATACTCATGATTGATCTTAATGGTAAATAATACCTTGATGCATACAAATTATAATTCCTATCCACCAAGAATATGATTGAATATGAATATTTGATCTTAGGACTTAAATTTCAATTAAAACATGATGTCAAATGGATTTCAATGTATGGATATTATAAATTAGTTATTAACAAAGTTATAAGTGAATATCAATGTAAATTTTATTACCTTAAGAAGACAAAGCAGAAAGACTAGGATTGAATTGAAGAATTTAATGTTATTAACATAAAATCAATTCCAAGAAAATAAAATCATACTAAAATTTCATTATCCCCTTATGATGTAAATGTACCCCCAATTTGAGAGTCTAAATTGTATATATTTTTAGTAGAATTGGTTCCATGTCCCTCAGTTCTTGATAATTTTGATAATCTATAAGTGTTTGATGATGATCAATAAATCATACAATGCATGAGAAATTATGGTGTTTTTGGGTCCCAAATTATTGATTAAAAATAAGTAGATATGACTATTAAATAAGGGATTGGAGATGGTGGTATTAATCAACTTAAAGAAAATAAAAATCCCAAAGGGATGGTCTCATTAAAGATAATCTTGGACATGGATCCCTAAGATGAAAAATAAAGGCAATCTAAAATAAATGAATCAAAATTTTCCTATGTAAATTTAAGAAAAATGAACATTCATAGTATGTTAACATTGGATTGAGTTACTATGAAAAATATAAACATAAAATAAAATAATTACTACTAAAATATAATGATGTAACTAGGTCTTATGAAGACTTGATTTTTTTTAATCCTAGAGTCATAACACATACTATACCACTTAAGGAGGGTTATAAACCTTTTGGACATGGAAAAACCCATAAATCCATTTTGAAACCACTTATTTAGAAGGAATTTCAAAAATTACTAGATGCCAATATCATATTTCTAATAAGACACTCAACTTGGGTTGAAAAATTTGTTCATGTGCAAAATAAGAATGTGGAAATTAGATTTTGTGTATTCTTTAAGAATCTTAAATAAACTTCAAAAAAGGAAAACTATTATTTTCCTTCATTATATGAGGTCATTTAAATAGTTAGTGGGTCCAAGATGATGTCTTTCTTAGATGACTTTTTAGGGTATAACCAATAGCTAGTTGATAATGAGGACATAATTAAAATTTCATTTACCACTAAATGGGGAACATTTCCATATATAAAAAAGCATTTTGGTCTAATCAATGTAGGTGTGGCTTTTCAATGTGCTATGGATTTTAATTTTTAGGGGCTCATTGGTAAGTGTATAATCATCTATATGTATGCACCAACTATATTATCCAAGGATAGGAATATAATATTACCCATTTTAGATATTTTTTGATAGAATATGAAGGTATGGAATATCATTGAACTCTAAAAAATGTATTTCTAGAGTTACATAAGGGTAACCTATCAAGTCATTTTATCAATAATAAATAATTTCCATTGACCCTAGAAGAGATAGATATCTCTAAAATTTTATACCTTAACAATAAAATGGAGATAAAGTCTTTCTTCAGTAATATTTATTTTGTTTGAAAATTCATTTATAGGTTTGTTAAAATAGTGATACATTTGAATGCAATGCTAAATCAAGATGTGTCAGTAGAATGGAGAACCAAATAAAAGAAGGCCTTTCAATATATTAAGTATTTAATTACTCAAGCTAGTTTTTATTAGCCTATATTTTAGCAAAGACATTTTCATATATTCATTTGTAGCAAAAAATACATTTATAACTATGCTTACCCAAAAATGATCACCAATATAAAGGATGTAGTGTTGAATTATTCCATGATTGACATGCTCATTTATGCATTAATTAAAGACACAAATAAACTCAAAAATATATCCATTCTGATGCATAATTATTTCACTTATAATCCTCCATTAATATATATAAACATTACTCTTTAGCATTAAGTTCTTAACCTACAAGCTAAGCTATCTCAAATTGAAAAAACAAATTCTCATACTAGCCCCTTCATTGACTCATTTTAATTATTATAGAACCCTTTTATATCCAATTATACATCTTATCCATTACCAGTTGGATTTGTGGCTCTAATATTTCTCTATATGAATTCAAAGGTTATCTTAAATAACATCTCTGTGCATTCCATGCAACTTGTATAGACTATGAAAATAATGACCAATTATTGACAAAATAGTTTCTAAGAAGTTGAAAATAATATTTTTTTATATGGTTTTATGATTTTCCTATTCAATCAATAAAGGATTTAAATCCATTATCAAATCTATTTCGAACACACTTTCCTACCAATTACTGTGAAAATTTATCATATTCTCAAATTCAAAATATCAAACAAGGGTCAATGAAATAATCAATTAATATGTTCTAAGATACAAGACTATTTACTAAAAATGACAAATCAAATGTCCAATAATGAACTCCAAGATATCTTCACTCAAATTTTGTTATCACCATTATTGATTCCTAAAAGTATATCACAAGGTTTACAGAGTATTTGGAAACACTCTTCTCATTTTTGGATTCAAATAATCTATTGCATGTGTAGATGTTTGTGATATTATTTATATCTTTGTTGGAATAGAGTTAAATCAAATGAACTATTATAAAAAAATTATAATGTAACTATTTGGTTGTTAGGATAAATTGTGGCCTTATAGCTTTCTTGCAAAAGATTAAGATGATCTAAACCAAATAGAGTTAATTATGATCAAACCCTAATTCTAAAGTCTAAGATATAATTAGTATTTATATTAGAAGCTAATATAAAGTTAATTGATAAAAAACTGAGCAAAAGGAAGGGTAGGGAATAAGGAAGGTGTTCTAATTTTCAATCTAGACATTATGATAGATCTTAAATTACATCCAGACATGTACTAAAACAATATATGACATGAAATTACAAAGGCATAGATCCTACCATATATCAAGAAAATGTCTATAGAAAAGTTAAATAATTCAAATAATAAATCAAGTTCAATTTAGATATTTACTTCCATAAATAAATTACATTAGCACATCTATAAAGAAACCATGGAAAATGAAATGAACTTAAAACCTTCAATAAACCTAACTAAATCATATATTGATAACTCTACATTAAAATGTGCACATATATAATCCATAAAAAATAATTCAATCTTGAACAACTAAACATATAATAGAGAGATAAACCATAATAATAAACACACAAACAAATACTAAACAATCTTTATAGAATTCCTTGCTTGTATTAATTACTCAAAGTTTACACAATTTTTTTGATCCAAATCTCCCTTGTTCTATAAAATGATAATACCCCTTTTATATAATATTAAGGAGGTATGGTGGTCAGTCATATCTAATGAAAATTTGCACAAGTATTAAGGATAGTTGTCCTTCTACAACTTTATAGAAATAATGACACTTTTAAAATGGATTGACCTATAAGCAATGTGATTTACAAGTTACACAATGATTTTACAAAAATAATATTCCTTTTTAAATGATATACATGTTTAGTTATAAAATATTATGATTAAGTCAACAAATTTTACTTTGAGAATCACTTATTGTTGTAGTCCCTTGTCTCTACCATAGGATCTCCATTGCTTTGTTATGTTGATCATTAATAAAATTAAATTTTATTATGGGTTCTATGAAGATTTATTATTCTTGATCAATGAAGCCTTTAAAATTGTTATCTTCCCTATCCAAAGCTTCCTTGATGCTTCTAACATCACTAATATTTTCCTCTATAAATGGGATCATGTCCAAGATCCATTTGTTATTTTCCCCTATTTTTCCTTGGCTTTGATTTTTAACTTCTTACATGAAATAAGTATCTCTATGTTTGAACTCCTCATCCATGATCAAGCCCATAGGAATGAGCATAGATGAATCCTTGGTTAGGCTCCCTATTATGTACATCATCTTATTTTCCAATTGGTTGATATCACTAGAAAGATCTCCCATTTCCTTAGACCATTTGTTTAAAGATTTGATCTTCTCTATTAATATATTCATAGACATATTCAAGTGGGCTAGGATGAATATCTTAAACCCAAGAATTTGGTCTTCTATAAGAAAATTTATCAATTCTTCTACTTTGTTTTTGGAAGCCTTCCATTGGCTAACTTGGCTTGCAATAAGGTACCCTATTTTCAAACCAAATATTAATTGGACTTTACTAACTTCAAGAAGTTGAATAGATCATACATGGTTATATAATACTTATTTATCATATCTCCTAGAATAGACAAAATGGATTACTCTTGTATGTTCTTATTTTGTGTTTTTAGGCATTTGATAGTAGCTTGAAACTATTATATTTGTGCTTGAGCTAATTCAAGAACATTTTCCTCAAAAATAGGATCTTCATTAGGCTTATGTCCTTGATTTTGAGTCAGACTCGTCAATGGTTCCAATTTTTGATACATAATTTATTTACCTTTTGTCATTACCCTTTTCTTTATCACTCTTTGCAATATATTAGTCTCTAGATCAAAATTGAATCCAATTTAAGATTAGGTCCACTGTGGGATGGGGACTTCCATTTAATATTGATCTACTGAATGGCTTAAAGTAACCAGTCTTCTTGTCTCCTCTTACTATAAATAAACTATCCATGGTTTCATTTATTTCTCCATAGAGATATTAGTGGCTTTCAACATAGCCCATGGATGGTAGGTATGAAGCTTCTCCAATATAGCTTCATACAAGAACCACTTAGGGATAGGGGGAACATATAATATGTTATCTTCACTAAATAAATTGACATATTTTAGGGGAGGAGTGATGGTCACCTTGGGATTCTTATTTTTTGGAACAAGGTTAGTCTCTACCTTCCTATTTGGGCTATCAATGGGTACTAACTCCAAAGATTTCCCTTTGTCATCCTTAGTTTCTTAAACACTTGTCTTTTCCTCTTTATCTAAATCTATATATGTCATAGATAACATTTTCAATACATCCTAAATAGACTCTTGAAGATCTATGGCTATCATACGAACCTCCTCTTGATGTAATTCATGTTCTACTTTCTTAAAAGGTTCTAGAGTTGATTAAGTAGAAACAATGTCATTTGGATTTCTTTACTTTGTCCTCTTATCTTCAAGCTTATGTTATATTTATGTCTTTATTTGTGTACTATCTATTAGAAGTCACTACTTATCAGATGATATTGCATGGGGCCCAATTTACACCTATTATCCACCTTTTGATCTCTTTGTAATCTAGAGTCAGGTCTTATGTTATGATCCTTCAATCTTCTTGTCACTTCAAAATATGAGGATGCCTTAGTGTATATGAAGTTAAATGAGCTAGGCTCATGCTCATAAGGTAAATTCAAGATACCTTTGATCCTTAAATGCTCTTTCACCTTCCAATAAGTGTCCCATTACCTAAGATCATCCATCTATAGGTTAAAGGACAACCTATGTTTTGACGTTGCCTCTATACTATCCCAATGTCTGAATGTAATCTTGCCAATTATCATTATGAAGATGTGAAGAGGTCCCTTTATTTTTATTTTCCAAAGGCCATCTACACCATGGAATAATTTATAGGCCACCTCTTACTCTGTTAGCTTATCAAGGATGTGGATTGGTAACTTACGAGGGGAATTTTGAGTTCCCCAATCCTTATGATCATGCAATCAGTGTACAACCATATATCTCCAATAGATTCAATAGATTTATTAATCAATGTACTAATTATTGATATAGAGGTAGTAATTATATATTTAGTTAGGGATAGATAGATGCAATAACAAATAAATTTAATGCATTCCCTAAATTTATAGATGTTAAAATTAGAATAATATCGGGAAACTATTTGGGTTCCATTTGGGGACCACTCCCTCGAATTTGGAATCTTTTTTGTTGCACATAAGGCATCTAAGAGATGAGATATCATGAAAAAATCATTCTTCTTATTATGCCTAATTATATATATTTGTCTACTCAAAGAGATACTAATTATCTCACCTAATGGGTAACTATTACCCTTTTAATAATAAAATACACCATTGGTACCCACATGGGATCACCATATGCTGTGGTTGGACATCCATATAGTTTTTTTAACATTATCATTATAATCCTCACCCTTGGTCTAAACTAACTAATAGAAATTTTATCATCAAGGTATAAAATAAATTTTTTTCCAAATTATAATCACATATATAGGGTATCCATCAAATTGTGCTCTTTAGCCCATGAGTTAATTGAGGTCATGTCAATCTGGGGTTTAGGCATCTTGTAGTATGACTCAAATGTAATAGGTTAAATTTAATATATATACCTATGATTATGTTAATTAATAAACATGCCTTTATCTATTTTAGTTTTCTTAAAAATAGGACTAAGAATGTCAATGTAGTGAAGTACCTCAGGCTTTGAAGTTGCATAGTTGAGTTTGGTCATTTGTATAACTATAATGTCATCATAGAGACTTTTTTCTAAGAGATTATTATCTTCTCTCCTATTGATATTTAGTTGGTTCTCAATTTTATAGAACAATTTTGACTAATTATTGTCTCCTACATTCAAGTCAACAACAACAAACTCAATAACCTTGAACACATGACCTTCTGCATCTATATTTAAATATAAATCACCATCTTCTTATAAAACATGCTTATGTGTTACCATTGCTATAATATTAATTGATTTATTTAATTTTAGATAATAATTAAATCTTATCTCAACTCAATTTTAGTAAAAACAAAGATAATTAGGGTGATTGGTACACTCTAGGGTTTTTTTGGAGGTTTGCATAGAGCTTTAATGGTGGCAATCAAGTTCTAACTATGAGCTTCATGACTTAGATTTTGCATTTCTATTACACCTTTATACCTTTCATGTGTTTGGTTATATAATATCTGCAATTTAATGTGTCTCACTTATGTTTCATTACCATGTTATGTTGCTCATTTATTTTAAAAATGACAATTTGTCATTTCTAGACACATGTCATAACCTCATGTAATCTTAAAGCTCAATCAATTTGTACTATTGATATTTTAAAAGTCTTACCAAATTTAAATCTATTGTGGGCCATCGATATTTCATTTGAGTTTTCAAGATTGTGCCACTTGGAAGCTCCATGAGCTCTCTATGCACCTTATAAACACACTCCATTTCTTAATACCTTTTCCCCATGTGGTGGCTTCTTGTTCTGTTTTAGACATTGAATTCTTAACTTTCTCCATACTATTGATCTTAATCTAGGATATTGAATGCTTTTAATCAATCTTAATTTAATTCATCATAGTTGTGACATGTATCACTACCATGTTTGATTTGAGCCATATGAAAAGTCTACCTTTGTTCATGCCATTGATCTAATGGATGCATAATCGATCGTGAACCATCGATCTATTTGAGCTTTGCCAAAATCATGACACTTGTCAATCTTGAATTCCCTCATAGGTTCTTTGACTTATTGACCCATTATTTCCATTGGATCCATTGATAGTTTACCAAGATATTTCCACTTGTCAATCTCATATTCTTTCATAGGACTTTTGACGCTTTGATTCCTCACTTGCCATTAGATATTTATTTCATGAACCAATTCACACCATCAATCATTTCCTTTACTTATTGACTTTCAATTTTAAATGTAGATCATTGGTATTTACTTCCAACTCCAAGATCTTGACACTTGGAATCTTTGGGTTTAATTAGAATTGACAGAGATAAAATTAAAGACAAGCTCTTGGAAAATATGTATAAACTTAGTATAAAAATTTAGACTAAATTCTTATTTGTATTAATATATACAATTAGAACTTATGATAAAGTTTTAAACTAGGTATCAAATATAAAAATGTTCCCACCTAAATATGATCCCACATAAATTTGAATCCATTTCAAAGGAACTTAGGCTAACATAATTAGGCTAAGGTTTTTTAGCATTATTTATACATAAATTTAATTAATCAATTATGAACAAAGGTTAATATATAAGATTCAATTAAGATCATATAATTTAAGAAAATAAGGGTTAATTTGACATTTAAATCACAAAACCCTGAACAATGATTATTCGAATGGGACTCCATTAAACCTTCAACATGAAAATACAAAAGTTAACATTAGTAATATTAGGTGAAGTCAAATCATGCCCATGAAAGTTGAAGTAAACATAATATTAAATAATGCAATTTTGATCAATTTGAATGTCAATTTATAACATAATTTGAAAAATTGAACAAGGGTCCTCATTTTTAAAAAAAGAGAGTATGTTGACGTCAACAAATGGTGACTTCTAGGGGAAACATTAAAAAATATTAGAACTCAAATACTCTTGGTTTGAACTAATAACTAGAATACTTATTTTATATTCTCAAGTAACATTATTAAGATCAATTCATTATTAAAAAAAGTCTTACACATGTAGAATTAAGCTCAAACATCAAAACTTTGTCATGTTGTTTGTGTGCTTTGATGCTTTAACTCATTACCATGGGATTTAGAGAACAATTTCCAGACTTCATGACCTTAATAATTAACATTGACTTATAACATATTTATATGTTCATTAAAAATCATGATTTTGGAATAGGGAAGGCTTGGGCATTGCTCTATTACCATCCATGTATCATATCCTTCATAATGATACCTTTGGTTCTAATCAAGGCCTTGCTCTATTACCGGCCAAACATCCATAACCCTGGTGGAGGTTACCAGAATCACATTTTCTTAGAAATATTTTTAATTTTCAATAAATCCTTATTTTTGTATTTTTCAAGTATATTTATCTTTCAGTAAAAGTTTGGAACCAAAATTAGCTAGGTTTTAAGATTTGGTCAAATTTTTGATCTTCAGACAATCATCCTTGGTTATAAACTTCATCCTAGGTAATATTATTCTTTAAGTGCTAACATGAATTTGTCCCAATAATTCAAAATTTAACTCAACATATGCAATACTTATTAGAACTAAACTTAGATTAGAACAATGTTTAAGATTTTTAGGAAAAATTAACCTAAGTATCAATCCTTACCAATTTCTCAAAATCATAACATCAAGCTCAAATTTCCATAATCCATAATCAAGCAATGTCCAAGGTTCATACCTACATTCTTGATTTGAGAAGTTCATTTAAGTAATTAAATGGATTGGAGCATGTAAATTGTCTTGAAAAAGACTTATTGAAAGTAGGGAACAAAATAAACACATAACAAATAACAAATAAACAAATATTTACAAGCACTATGTATAAACAAAAAACAAGAAAAAAACTAATCTAATCCTACCTACACTAACTCTAACTAGTATTATAAATAACTCCAAGAATATTTGGGGTGGTATAATAGAGAATTAGTGCTTTATATATTACCTATTAGTTGGTACCGTGAACGCTGCTCCCTGTAAGTATTTGAGCTTGAAGTTATTGTCTCCCAAAGTCTAAGAAAATTAATAAGGACCAATCCACAAAGGAGTGAGTTTTCCATTCTTTTTCTTTTGGTTCTGAGGCTTTATCCCAAAGGAGATTTAGGTCTCCTTTCCTAAACACCTTAATATTTGAGTGTTTTTCAAACCATTTCTTGATTATTGTTGTTTGATGTCTATTGAATTTAGCAAATGCTTCTTCCCTTGCATCCTCCATTTGTATGATGCCAAGTAACCTTGAATTTGAAAATTATTGGTCTTTTTCCATGTCTTCTTGCATGAAATTGTAGGTTGGAAGATTGAGATTAATGGGGAAGATTGGTTCTTGACCATATACTAGTATAAATGGTAATTCTTTCAATTCTTGATTCACTCTAGTTATGTCTTCCCACAAAGCATATTTGAGTAATTTATTCCATGTATTTCATTTTTTAGCTATATAATTTTTAATAGCCTTCATTAAGTTCTTATTTTTTGTTTCTGAGACTCCATTACCTTGAGGGTAATGATTTGAGGATAACTTGAGAACTATAATGTTATCATAATCCCACTAAATCATCTCACTAGATATAAAGACTATTCCATTATCACAAACTAGAGATATTGGTATCCCACATCTAGTGCATAAGTTCTCTTACAAGAACTTGATCACATCTTCAATTTTACATTTCTTGGTTGCCACTACATCTATCCATATTATACAATAACAGTAGTAGTAAGCACATATTTATGTCCATCTAAAGAATTTGAGTTGATGACCCCAACAAAGTCCAATCCCCATTAAGTAAAAAGTTTATCAATCATAAATAGCTTCAATGGCATGTCTAATCTAGGTTCTTTGGTGTTGAAAATCAAACACTGATGACACTCTCTAACATGTTTGTGAGTATCCTTGAAGATTTTTGGCCAATAATACCCTAACCTCAGGATCTTGTGACATGTTGTCTTTCCATAGGGGTGTTCACTTCTAATATTATCATGGAAAGTACTCAAGATCTCAATTGCTTCTTCTTTTGAGACACATCTCAAGTATATCCCTTCATAGTTCTTATTGAAGAGTACTTCATCCTTGATCAATAAATATGTTGACTTGAGCCTCAAAGCTCTTCTTTTATATTTAATAAATCTTTCAAGACAAGATCCATTGATTATTAAATGAATAATTGTATCATAGTAATCATTTGGTTTGAAATGTTGTTGGTCCACCTACATGACACTTAGCTTAGGGTTGGTTTTATAAATAAATTGAATTAATCTTTGACACCTTACAAATTTGATAGTTTTCATCTCAATATCATAATATTGAAGAATGTACATCCATTTACCTCTTCTCTCTCTTAGTTCACATTTACTAAGCATAAGTTTAGTAGCAAGATTTGGCAATATTGCATGCACTTTATTCCTAAGAATATAGTGTCAACACTTTTTAACTACCTTAACTAAAGAACATGCTTGTTTGTTAATCAGAGAATAGTTTAACTTAGCATTATTTAAATTATTTCTCATGAATGAAATTAGATGATCACATCCATCTATTTTTTGAGTTAAAATAACAACTATTATATGATTAGAAGTAAAATAATAGAAATATAAATATTTTGTGAAATCAAGACTTATCAAAACTAGTGACTACATTATTTCTTATTTGATGTCCTTGAAGTATTTCCTTACTTCTTCATTACATATGACCTTGGCATATTTCTTCAGTATGTCATTAAGTGGCTTCATAATTTCTACAAAACTAGAATTTAACTTTCTCACAAAATTGATTTTCCCAAAGAAAAACTTCAATTCTTTTCTATTGTTAGGGGGTTTTATTTTTGATATGGAATCAACTCTATTAGGATATATAAAAATCCCATATTTGGTTATAACATGTCCTAGTAACTTGCCTTATGTAACACAAATGTTTTTCATAAGATTGAGAGATATTTAATACCTTCTACAATGTTCAAATACCTATTGCAAATGCATAATATGGTCTTCCATATTTTTGTAAAACATAGTTAGATCATCCATATATATTATAATGCTCTTATCTATGAGACCTTGAAAAACATGGTCCAATCTCCTTGAAATGTTTCTCCTACATTTACTAGTCCAAAAGGCATTATTTTATAGGAAATCATGCCCCACTTTGTTGTAAATGTAGTTTTAATTTTCTTCTTTGCTCATAAGTACTTGATTATAACCTAAAAAGCCATTCAAAAAAGCTATCATAGTAGAACCACTAACAATTTGAATAACTTGGTCAAAGGAAGGTAAAGGATAATTATCTTTTTCATAAGCTCTATTTATAAAGTCTTCAATTTTCTTTCTAACAAGTACCAAGTTGGTTACCCAGGTAGAATGTCTAATGGGGAAAACATTTTTTTCATCCAATAACTTCTTGACTTCTTTATATAGTAAGGGTTGTAAAACAAGGTTGACTAGACTTTGCTTCTACTTAATAGGTTTACAAGCCTCTTTTAATGGAATGATATGGTAAATGACTCTATGATAAAATATATTTAAGTTGTCATAGGACCATGCTATGACATCTTTGTACCTAGTCAACAACTCCTTACCCTTTCTTAATTCTTCATTTGTGCATGTTGTACTAATATTCACTAGCTGAGGTTGACTTTGGATTCCTAGGTCAACTATATTATAATATTTCCCATTCACCTTGTGAAATTTGATAGTTTCAAATAATTTGTCTATGTCAAACAATCTTTCTAAGGTAATCATATCTTTGGGAATTTTGTTGTCATTCAATTGAATAATCTTATCATCAACTTTGTCTTCATTAAGAGTATTTTCATTGACCTCAAAAATCATGTGAGAGTTAAATACTCTTGAGTTTTTCATGAAATACATGATCTACTAATCATCACTAAATACTTTCAAAATTTTTACATTGTCAAGAAGTGAGGGACATGAAACCAATTCAATGTTTAATCTTTGGGAATCCTAGTCTAGCATAAGATTGGCTATGGATGAGGCTAGTTCATCAATAGTCTTGTTATCTTCTCTAAAAATTAAAATAATGTTAAAGGAATCAAAATAGTATATCAATTCCCACCCTCTAAACTTGTAATCCTTAAGATAAGACAATTTGCATTTGTACTTTTTTCTAACTTGATTAAACACTAGTTCAGAATCACCATTCACTAGCAGTTGTTTAACCTTATATATGATAGTAAATTTTAATATTTAAATTAAAGATTCATACCCTACCAAGTTGTTAGTGCACATGAACTAAAGTTTTTAATATGCATTAAACTCTTTCCCAATGAGATTGACTATAACAATTCCTACTCTAGAACTAGATTTACATCTAGCACCATAAAAATATAATTTATACATTCCAAGCATAGCATGAGAATATTTAGTGTCAAATACCTTAGGAGTGTCAAGAGTGTAAAATCCTAACTCATAATTGACCATGTTAACCTTTTCATTTTTATAATTGTACTATATGATAATGTGTTTCATCTTTGGTTCCCTCTCAATTTGAACCTAATTAGGAACTCCCTTACATAGAAGCCACATATGAGAGAAATTATTTGACATGCATTCATTCAAAGACTTAATCCAATCTCTATTGAGAATCATTTCATAATCATCTTGAATATATACCACTTGAATTTATATAAACTAATGTATCCTTAGCTTATATCAAGTTGCATATGAACATTCAATAATTCACAAATTAATTTAACTCTTGATTTGTCTAATTGAGTAACTACTCTATAAGACTTAATTATAGTTAAACCAAGTTTTTCATAAATACCTTTGGGCATGATATTAGCAAAATCACCTAAATCTATCAAAAAATTATGCAATTTTTTACCAAAATTTTAATTATTAATAAGAAAGATGGGACCTCTACTTTCTTCATATACATAACTACATTGCAATTTATAACTTTTGGTGACTTACTAGGATTCTTGGATAAAGATTCAAAAAACAAGCATCCTTAATCATTAGTTTGAGTTAGCTCAAGTAAATTTATATTATATTTAATATTTTTCATATCCTCAACTATATTATATCCACTCCTAGTAGAAGAACTAGATGAATCAACATTATGTTTATAAGTAATTCTCTTTCGAGGTTTTGGATTGTTGTCTATTATAGGATCTAGAGGAGTGTCAAAGTTATTTGGTGGAGTTAAAGTAGTTAATAGATAATTATTATCTCTATTCCTTATAGGATAATTATTCTTTAGGTATTATTGAAAATCATGAACCTCTTCAGGAGTATCCTTAGGCTCATTTTCATTTTGGAATGGAAAATTAGATGTTTCCACTATGAGAGTTGTGTTAGCAGATTTAGATGACTTTGAATAACCATATTTACTTATGGTATTATATTTATTAGTCCCACCTTAAAATTTATCTAAATCATCTTGAAATAACTCAAAATAATTTCAAAATTCAATAAAATCCAACTCACCATGCTTTGAAGTGTTATGAACTCTACAATATTCAGTTAAAGCTACACCACACATGTTTATCTTAGGATTATTCTTATTGGTAGATGACTCATTGTTTTTGTCATTTTTATTATTGTTTTTTTTGTTTCTTTTGTTATTTTTACTATTGTGAAACCTATTTTTAAGTCTATTGAATCTTTGATAAGAAAAATTCCTACTAGAATTTCCCCTAGTGTTACATATTTGTTTTTATAACTAAAGAAAATTAGTGCTCAGTTTTTGAACCATTTTGAGTATGGAATCATTCTCACATTTAGGTGCCTCTAAGTTGTTAATTTGAGTACTAATATTATATTTTTACAAAAAATATATTTGATCTTGTGGATGGAATCCATTTGAAGTGTTGTTCAGGAATCTTAGGTTTTGGCCAAGATAAGCATGACTAATAGGTAATTGGTTGAACACTGGTGTTTGTTTCAAAGCATGCATGCTTTGATTATCATTAGGAATGAAAATAAATGTAGATAGATTATTATTGATGTTGGTAATGGCATATTCTAGCTGACCCTAATTTTTAATTTGATCATTGATTGTCACAACTTTAGCATAGGCCAAGGTTAATGTGTTTATAAATCCAACATACCTTTTCAAGAAAATATAAGTCATGGGATCTAAATAATCCTTATAAATCTCTAAATACAAAGCCTCATTAGGTTTATATGGAGCTATGGTTCTTCTAAACATATTATATAATTAAAATCTCTAATGGTTTTACTCAAATATTTTTTCATAGTAGTGAATTGTTGATAAAGGATACAAGGACTAATGACGTTTCTAAATTGATCAATGAAAATACTATTAAAATCATTCCAACTAGTGATGTAATTCTTAATAAGGTTGAGAAACCAATAATATGCATCATATTTTAATGTAAATGGAAACAATCTATATCCAACATCTTTATGAACCACATTCAAAAGTCTTAAAACATATTTAAACAATTTGATATGTTCTTCAATAGTAACCACACCATTAAGACTGAGAGAAGGTAAATAATTCTCAAGATTCCTAGGTAAGTAATTTAACTAGTAAGGCACATTAATGGAATATGCACCTAACCAAGCCATACCATGATAAGGATTGAACATAAGAGCACCATGGACAAGTGAAATGGGTTGAAATTTTGATACCCTGCACTTACCTTTATCTGCTCTTTCTTTCTTATGAACTTCTAATGAAAGGAGAGGTAATATTTATTATACCATGACCTATTCATTATTATTTGTAGTTACAACTTGTAAACTTTTAATTCTATTCAAAATACTGTGTAAACCTTATCTTTTCAAATAATAATGGTCAGATTTGCATGTTATGCAAATTTTGCACAAATTCAGACAAAGAACAACTATATTTAATTGAAGTAGCTCAAATATACTTTCAAACCTATAAATATGAGTGATATTTACACTTCTAAGTTTAATTAAACCTAAATTTCCAAAGAATCAATCAATCTTTGATCAAAATTACTATTACTAACCTTGAATGTGGTAGATTTACAAATATTAAACTACCTTTACAATAATTTATCATGAATCTTCAAAGATTAAAAATATTTAGCTAAATAAGCTTAAATACTAGTCTAAAACCATGAATATCAATGATATTTACACGTTTGAGCTAATAACAACATAAATAGGCAAAGAATCCACTAATATTTGAATCAAATTCACTAAAATTAGCAAAGATACTACAAATTTACAAAGATTTAGATAATTCCCTCTTTCTAGCGCCAATGAAATTCACCTATTGATGCCTAAAATTGTATCACAAGGTTTATAGAGTGTTGGGAAACACTCTTCTCATTTTTTGATTTAAAGAATCTATTACATGAGTAGCTAGTTATGATATTCTTGATATCTTTAGTGAAATAACATCAAAGCAAATGAACTATTTCACAAAATTTATAATGTAATTATTTGGTTGTTTAAAGCAACCATGGCCTAATATCTTGCTTGTGAAATATAAAGATGATATGAACTAAATAGAGTGAACTATGATAACAATACAAGTCTAAAGTCTAAGCTAGCATGAATATTTACAATGGAAGCTATACTAAAGTGAATTGATAAAATAATTAGCAAAAGGAAGGGTATGGCAGAAGGAAGGTATTTTGATTTTCAATCCAGACATTATGTTAGAGATTAAATTCCATCCAAACATGTACTAAACCAATATATGACATGAAATTTCAAAGGCAAAGATCCCACCATAAATCATGTAAATGTTTAAAGAAAAGTGAAATAATGCAAAAAAGAAATCAAGCTTACTTTAGATATTTAATTCCATAAAAAAATTACATTAGCACATATGTAAAGAAAGCAAGGAAATTGAAATGAACCTAAAATACTTCAACCAACCTTGCTTAAGAATAAATTGACAACTCTGCATTCAAATGTACATGTCTAGAATCCAAAAATAATAATTCAAACCTAAACATCCAAACAAAAAATTGAGAGAGAAACTATAATATTAAACACACAAACAAATACAGGACTATCTTTGCAGAATTCCTTGCTTGTATTAATTGCTCAAAGTTTACACAAAGTTTTTGCTCAAAAAATCCCTTCTTTTAGAAAAGGACAATACCCATTTTATATAAGATTAATAAGGTATGTTGATCACTCATATCCAATGATAATTTCACAAGTCTCAAGGATAACTATCCTTCTACAACTTTCTAGAACTAATGACACTTTTTAAATGGACTGACCTATAAGCAATCCACTTTACAAGTTGTACAATGCTTTTACAAAACAATAATATTCCTTTTTAAATGATATACATGTGTAGTTACAAAATAATATTCTTAAGTCAACAAATTTGACATTGAGAAGCACTTATTGTAGTCCTTTATCTTTGCTATAAGATCTTCATTGCTTTATTATGTTGATCATTAATCAGCTTTAAGTTGATGATGGGTTCCATGAAGAGTTTTTCTTCTTGATCAGCCAAGCCTTTGAAATCTTTATCTACCCTTTCCAAAGCTTCCTTGATGCTTCTATCATTACTAATATTTTTCATTGCAGATAGGATCATGTCCAAGATCCTTTTGTTATCCACCCCTATTTTTCTTTGGATTTGATTCTTCACTTCTTGCATGAACTTAGTATCTCTATGTTTGAACTCCTCATTCGTGATCAATCCCTTAGGACTAAGTATAGTTGGATCCTTGATTAGGTTCCCTAGTATGTGCATCATCATGTTATCCAATTGGTTGAGATCACTAGAAATATATCCCATTTCCTTGGACCATTTGTTTAAATATTTGATCTTCTCTTTTAATATATCCATATCCATAATCAAGTGGGCTAGGTTGAATATCTTAAACCTAAGAATTTGGACTTCTATTAAAACATTGATTAATTATTTTACTTTGTTGTTGGAAGCTTGCCATTGGCTAACTTAGGTTGTAACCAAGGTACCTTTTTTTTCAACCAAATATTTCTTGGACTTTACTACCATGAAGGATTTGAATAAATCATACATGGTTGTTTCAAACTTATTTATCATATCTCCTAGAATAGACAAATTAGATTGCTCCTGTATGTTCTTTTTTTGTTATTTTAACCCTTTGATAGTATCTTAAAACTATTCTATTTGTTCTTTAGATAATTTAATAACATTTTCCTCAAAAATAGGATCTTCATCATACCTCTATCTTTGCTTTTGAATCAGACTAGTCAATGGTTTCACTTTTTGATACATAATTTCTTCACCTCCTATCATGACCCTTTTATTTGTCACTCTTTGCAAGCTAACAGTCTCTAGATCAAACTTGACTCCAATTGAATAGTGGGTCACATGTGGGATGGGGACTTCCATTTGATATTGATCTACTGAATGGCTTGGAGTAGCCAATCTTCTTGTCTCCTCTTCTTGTAAATGAAATATCCATGGTTTCATTTCTTGCTCCATAAAGATATTAGTGTCTTTCACAATAGCCCATGGATAGTAAGTAGGAAACTTATCTAATCTAGATTCATATAAGAATGACTTAGGGATAGGTGGACCATACAATATGTTCTCTTCATTAAAAAAATTGACATTTTTTAGGTGAGGAATGATGGTCACCTTGGGATTATTAGTTTTTAAGGTAGTCTCTACCTTCCTCTTTGGGGTATCAATGGGTAATAAGTCCAAATATTTCCCTTTTTCATCCTTAGTTTCCTAAACACTTGTATTTTCTTCTTCATCTGAATCTATATATGTCAGATATAACATTTTTAATACATTCTCAATAGACTCTTAAGGATCTATGGCTATCATATGAACCTAATTTTGATGTAATTCATGTTTTTTTTGCCTTTAAAGGTTTTGGAGTTGATGAAGTAGAAGCAATTTCATTTTGCTTTTTTTCCCCTCTAGCCTCTTCTCTTTAGGGTTATGTTCTATTTGTGTCTCTACTTATGTAATTTCTGATGGAAGTCTAAAATATTCACCACTTATAAGATGATACTACCTAGAGCCCTATTACCACCTATCATCCACCTTCTGATCTTTTATAATCTAGAGTTAGGTATTATGTTATGATCCTTCAATATTCTTGTCACTTCAAAATACGAGGATGCCTTAATGTATATGAAGTCAAATGAGCTAGGATCATGCTCATAAGGTACATTCAAGATACCCTTTATCTTTAAATTATCTTTCATCTTTCCATAAGTGACTCAATTCCTAAGATCATCCATCTATAGGTTGAAGGACAACCTATGTTTTGATGTCTCCTCTACACTATCCCATTGTCTGAATGTAGTCTTGCCAATTATCATTGGGAAGATGTGAATAATTATCTTTCTTTTGACTTGTCAAAGGCCATATACACCATGGAACAATTGATATGCCACCTCTTACTCTACTAGCTTATCAAGGACATGAACTAGTAACTTGAGAGGATAATTTTGAGTTCCCTCAATCCTTATGATCATGTAGTCAGGGTAAAACCATATATCTCCCATATATTCAATAGATTTTTTAATAAATGGACTAATTCTTGACATATGGGTACCAATTATATCTTTAGTTAGGTTTTGATAGACATATTCATAGATAAATTTAATGTGATCCCTATATTTATAGATTTTCAACTTAGAATACTATTGTGAAACTATCTAGGTTCTATTTGGAGACCACTCTATCTTATTTGGAATATTTGTTATTACACATGGGGAATCTAGGAGATAAGGCATCATGAAAAAATAATTCTTCTTCTTATTTTGCTTAATTTCATATATTTGTTTACTCAAAGAGATACTAATTATCTCACCCAATAGTAGAAATATTACCCTTTAAATAATGAAATACACCATTGGTACCCACATGGAATCAACATATGTTGTGGTTGGACATCCATAAAATTTGTTTAACATTATATTTACCATCCTAAACCTTGGTCTAAATTGACTAATAGTAATTTTATTATCAAGGTATACAATAAATTTGTTGCCAAATTATAACCACACAACTAGGGTATCCATCAAATTGTGCTCTTTAACCCATGAGTTAATTGAGGTCAAGTCAATCTGGGGTTTAGGGAACTTGTAGTATGACTCAAAGGCAATAGGGGAAATTTAATTCATATTCCTATAATTTTTCTCATTAATAAACATGCCTTTATATATTTTAGCTTCCTTAAAAATGGGACTAAGAATGTTAATGTAGTGAAGTACCTCAAGCTTTGTAGTTGTGTAGTGGAGTCTAGTCATTTTTATAGCTAGAGTGTCATTATAGAGCCTTTTTGATAAGAGATTATTATCTTCTCCCTTGGTGATAGATGAATATTTCTCAATTATCTAAAACAATTTTGACAAATTATTTTCCTCTATCTTCAAGGTAGCAACAATGAACTTGGTGTCTTTAAACACACGACCATTTGCATCTATTGTCAAATATAACTCAACATCCTATTTTGAAACATGTTTATGTGTCACCATTACTATAATACTAATCAAATCAACCTTTTTTAGTTCAAATATAGTAAAAATATAGACAATTAAGGTAATTTGTACACTCTAGGGTTTTTTGGAGGTTTTCACAAAGCTTCAATGGAAGTAATCAAGTTTAAACGATGATATTCATGACTTAGATTTTTTATTTAGATTTCACATTTATACCTTTAGTGTTATAGGTTCCATAATATCTCTAATTTAATGTGTCTTTCTTATGTGGCATCACCATGTCATGTTGATCATCTATTTAAAAAATGACTATTTATCATTTCTGAACACATGTCATAACCTCATGAAATCTTGAAGTTTGATAAATTTTTACCATTTATCTTTTAAAATTATTACCAACCTTGACTCTATCATGGTCCATCAATATTTCATTAGAGTTCCCAAGTGTTTTCCACTTGGTAGGTAGCTCTACGAGCTCTTTATGCACCTTACAAACACACTCCATATCTTAATGCATTTTCACCATGTTACAACTTATTCGATCCAAGACATTGAATTTTTCACTTGTTATACAATATTGATCTTGATCCAAAATCTTGAATTTTATTCATCAATATTAATTTAAATCATTGTGGTTGGGACATGTATCACTATCACATTTGATCTGAGCCCTTTGAAAAGTCTACCTTTGTTCACACTATCGATCTACTAGATGCATGATAGATCATGAACCATTGATCTATTTGTGCTTTGTCAATATCATGACACTTTCCAATCTTGTGTTACCTCATAGTTTCTTTGACTTGTGAATCCATTCTTGTCATCAGATCTATTACCACTTTACCAAGATCTTGCCACTTGTCAATCTTGTGTTCCTTCCCAGGACCTTTGACACTTTGATTCCTCACTCATTGATATATCTTGATTACACAAACCAATGCAAACCATTTATCATTTCCTTAACTTATTGACTTTTAAATTTACCCATGGATCATCTATTTTTTCCTCCATCTCTGAGATCTTGACACTTGTGTCTTCGAGTTTAATTAAAAGATGTAGACATAAAATTAAAGACATAAGATCTCAAAAAGTATGTATAAACTTTGTATAAAATTTTAGACTAAGGTCTTAGATAAATTAATAAATACAATTAATACTTAATCTAAAGTTTTAAACTAGGTATAAAATATAAAAATGTTCCCATGTAAATATGATCCCATGTAAATTTGAATCTATTTCAAAGGAATATAGGCTAACATAGTTAGGCTAAGGTTTTTTAACATTATTTAGATATAGATTTAATTAATAAATTGTGACCAAAGGTTAATATATAAGAATCAATTGATAATCATATAATTTAACCAACTAAGGGTTAATTTTACATTTAAATCACAAAACCCTAAATAATGATTATTTTAATGGGACTCCATTAAACCTATAACATGGAAACACAAAAGATAGCATTAGAAATATTAGGTGAATTAAAATCATGCCCATGAAATTTTAAGAAAACATAATATTCAATAATGCAATTTTGATCAATTTTAATGTAAATTTATAACACAATTTGCAAAACTGAACAAGGGTCCTCATTTTTCAAAAATTGGGGCATGTTGACCTCAACACCCATTTCAAGATTCCATTATGTTTGATAAGTTAAAATATTTTGATGAGTTATGCCATTTATTCAAATAAAAATAAGTAAAATTTATTACTTTGAACAAGCTCAAATACACTTAAAATACTCCTACTTCAAATGAAAAGTTTTAAATCAAGCCAAATTATAAGAGTAAACCCAATGAAAGAAAGGATGAATCTAATACTATAGTTAACACTATCTCAAAACCAAGACAAAATATTCCATTATAAGCTCCAAAAAGGATGGTTAGCATCACCTCCTCATGTATTATTGTAAAATATACTTGAATGGAATCTCATCTCTCTTCCTCTACCAAAGGAAGTAGACTTGCCTAAACCACAATCTAGAATTTTTGATAAAAATGCATATTTTGACTATCATTGATGTGATGGACATTCCAAAAGCAAATGTTTCAAGCTCAATCAAAATCTTCAATATCTCATTGATGAGAATATTATTGATATCTTCATACCTACTAAAGAGGATAAGCCACATTCAAATGAAAATTCAAATCTCAAAATGTGTAAAGATCCTTTTCCAAATCCTAAATCATAAATAACAAGGATGATTTTGAAGTAAATTATGCATAAAATGATTAACTTGCTCCTTATACATAAGGGTATCCACCTGATAACATAATTTGTATATTTATAAGGAAACAATCATAGCGTTATATGATTACATTTGATGATAGTGAAGTTTTTGATGATAGTTTAGATAAAGAATCAATATTTATTTAGGAATGTGTTAACAAGTAATCAATATATAGTGTTATGATAAACAATGGATCAAATTAAAATACATACACCATAACACTCATATACTCTCTTCATTATATGGAGTAATATTTATAATGTAATTCTATATTTTTTAACGCATTTGATGGTCGTACACATGACACTCTTGGGAATATAACACTACCTTTACAAGTGGGACCTATAATAATACCCATCCCATTATTATCTATACCAAGTAAAATTGTCTTTGATATGCTACTAGGATGCCCTTGGATAAAGAAACTTAGAGAATTACCTTCCACAATGCATTAATGTCTTAAATATATTCATGGTAATCAAGTGGTCAAAATTCAAGGAATCCAATATGAATATTCTCTAGAACTAATTATATTTACTCCTCATATATAATAGTTGGTTGTAATATACATTGAGAAAGAAGGTAATGAAATAGTTTACATAACTATTCAAGATCATGATTTAGATATTCACAAGCATATTATGGAATCAGTTTCTCCATTTATTTATGAGCATGATACAATTATGCATGAACATAAGTGGTTAGTTATAAAGAGCATGGTATATACTTATAAACATAAAGTGTCACATAAAAAAAAAATTATCTCATAAGGTACCATAGGTTATTGAGAAAGATTTACCTTAGGTACATGTAGTTACATCTCCTCCTATTACACATGAGGATATAGGTTCACATGGGTTTATGAGCAATGGATCAAATGATTTTATTACAACATATGATTCCTATTTAGATTCAAAAACATGTATAATTTACATGTCATATTCATAAGAAGTTGATCCTTCATATTATTCCATGGGTTATGAATACATTACTCACATTAAAAAAATATTAGTTAACTATTTGTATTTTCATTTGTATATATCTTCTTTGATTTTAATTTGTTTCTACTTATTTTATCCAAAATTCTAAGAATTATTCTATACCTTGGATTTATTTTCACTTTGGTCACTTTTCCTCTTGGTTTTCAAATCAATTTGAATGATCCAAAAAAAAATTAAAATGTTTTCAATACACATTATTTATGACTACCCACTTGCTCACTATGGCATATCTATCACGCTATGGCTTACATTACACTTACATGATCAAATATTTCTACTCCTACATTTTCCATGAGCACACATAGTATCTTTCCCATTTGGGTCATGCACCTTATTATCTATATCAAATAATCCTTTACACATGCATTTGAGTGATATTTCTTTCCTTCTTTCCATACTTTGCTTTAGCACCTTATTTAAAACTATTTGAATCTCTCCCATTTATTCAATTTTCTAATACTTGATTTTTGGTACTTTTCAAATATTTTTAAATTAAAATATTTCAAATGTTTAAATATTTCAAAAAATTATTATTTTTTCAATTATGGAAAAAAATAACAATAAATCATATATGTAAGAAAATAAAAAAATAAAATAAAAAATTCAAGAAATCCAAGCATCTTAAAATGTTGTTAGCTTACTTATTTACACATGTTATCTATTTCATGTTTAGTAGATCACACATTTCATTTATTTTTCATAAACACACTACTATTCATGAGGTATGTGAGTTTGATATAGGACATATTATTACATTTTTTTATTTTAGGATTCCCTTTTATCCCAACAACCATTTTAAGCTAGGGGCATCTCTTCATTCTCTATAAACTTTTTAGTAGGTTTTATCTATCCAAAACCTCTCTACCATCTTGAGATATAAATAATACAAATATATTTTTATTCACTCATACTTTACATTATGTTACATGGATATACTATTTAATAACAATGACATTGATATATGGTTGATGTAGATTATTCTCAATTTCTCTTTGCTTCTTCTCAAGATTATTTCTTTATTACATGATAAAGTAGGACTTGTTTGCTTATTTTGTGTGGCCCTTATCCTTGTGTGTGTAATATATACATGTTATTTATTTTATTTCATCATCATGCCATTTTAGTATGGCCCTTGGCCTTTGAGCATTATGTGTGACATACTATGTAAAATTGTGTGAAAATTTCTTGAAATTATATGATATTGATTATATGTTCATTATTTGTTATTATGGTTTCATGATTCATATCACACATTATTTCTATTTTTTAATTTTAATCTTATGTCATGATACATGTCATGCACATCCTACTTATGTGATTTAATTATATATTTATTTAACACATGTTTCACATATAATTCAATTATATATTTAATATTATGATACAATATATTTAAAATTTTTATATAATACTACATTATTATATCCTTCACATATTATACAAGTTTTATTTTGAGATTAGTGTCTTATAGGCTACGTCTCTCATCTCAAAATGGGAGAATTAGAATGGGATTTCTATGAGAAATATATTTTAGATTTATAATATTAAATAGTTTTAAATATACAATAGGGTTCAAAATTTTAAGTTTATGGGGGAATATTACATGCATGTCCAACTCATTCCTATAGTTAATTTAATATAAACTCACATACACTTGATGGATATACATGGGCATGTACATAAAAAATTACAAGCTACATGTTTCAAACATTTATAAGCTCAATTAGAATTCTATACCACTATAGTATATATATAGGGCACATGATATTAATTCATTCTCATGTTTATACATTAAAAACATAAAATTTCACTTCTTCAAAGTTTTAAAATCCCAAAAATTTTAAATGTACAAAATTTTCATTAAAATCTAGATCTATATACAACAATGTGATTCATCTCATTTTGCAAGTGGGACACCTTAGAGTCTAGTGAAAATTAACATCTATGATTGTAATTTTTTGAGCCAATTTTTTTGGTTATATTACATAAAACCACATTTGGTGGTTCCACCCATTATTATACTACAATTATTTTGTAAGAGTACTTATATGAGAGTTAGAGCATACAATATTTTCAACTCAAGAGCTTTCACTGATTTTCAAATTGATAATTGATCACTCTTAATTTAACACATGTTCAAAATTTGTTTGAATACATCAACAAGGGGTAACACACTTTTCCATTTCAAGATACAGAGTAATTAGATTGCATACTATTTCAACTGTATTATTTCCTTGCTCTCTTTTCAAATTTTAAATTTTAAGTTTTAGATTTTAAATTCTAAAATATGGATGGTAAATACTTTTAGTAGCATTGTTTTAGATTTTATATTGAGGCATTTTTAACAATAAATATTCAAATCAAATGAAAAAGTGTGTATACACATTTTGGTTCACATGTCATTTATTTTAGTAATTTCACTTCATTGCATCACTAGAATAAGGGAGGGGGGTGTGAAAAAGTTTATCCTTACCTTACTTGGCCTATTTTCCATTTTTTTAACTTGAAATATCTATAATATCCTTTTATATTATAATTTCTATCCCAAAAATACTAAAAAACATCATTTAAACATTTATATTCTACTTGCAAATTCCTATTAACCAGGTTACAATAGTCTCTAGCCTTTTGGGACAAGACCACACTAGGTCAGATAGGTTTGCATCCCAACCTTATTTCCCACACTCTAACAACTAATTTTAAAATTATATACATTTAAAATTGTCCCTTCTACACTTTTACCAAGTTTAGTTAACAAAAATATTCAAAACATGCCATTATATAAACACATCAGGGTTATTTAATATATATCTAGAAATCACTAGGTAATTCTACTACAAATTGAGAAAAATGGAACTTATCTTTCTATAGAGAGCATTAAAAATCAATTTAGTCAAGCATTAGTCCATGAATAATGAAAAATTCATATATAACTAACTAATTAAGCCTATATATTCCTATGGGAATTACAAAGGATATCAAGAAACAAATGAAAGAATGTAAACATCATATTACCTTCCCAAATGGATTCACCATACCCATATGGCTCAAAATAATGTTCTCCATTGATCAAGCATCATTTTCTTGTCAAAAAAGGTGGCAAACTCCTCTAATGTCTCAAACTCCATAAAACCTAGGCTCATGATTCCAATTCACTAAACTATCCTATCAATGAAGCTTGCAAATAAAATCAATGATAAAATGCAAAGGATTATGGAGATAATTTTACATTATAACTTTTCAATATTCAAGCTTTTCATTCATATCCATGACCTCTCTATTTATAGATTTTTGAGATTGATCAGGATTAACCATAACCATCCATCTCAAGATTGAGATGTGTGGCCATGGATAATCCTAATATTTGGAATTAAATAGATAATTATCTTCATCATGACCTTGGAAAAAGGGGCATTGAAGAGGCATGGGAGGTATTAACTAGTCATGGGTGACCCATAATCCTAATATTTATGGAATTTATGGCCAAGGGATGTCTTCCCAAGAAATGATGTCACTTGATGATGTAATTAAAAGGAATAAATTTTCAAACAGAAATATTCAACAAATATCATGTAAAATAGACTTAAGCTCTTTATTTGGATTAATTATCCTTAAAAAAGGTTAATCAACATTTGTGAAATTATTTTAAAATTGGCCCTCAATTAATCAAAATGGTCAGAAAGTCATATTCCTGGGTCATAATTTGACTGGAGAGGAACTGAAAGGTGATGTTAGATGTCTTGGATCTGTATTCCTATTTAGGATGTTTTCAACACCAAATAACAAATGTACATGGTGTATACCAATGGATTTAGGAGAAAAGAGTGATCCAAAGCACAAAAGGCAAAATCATCATTTTGACTCGAAATGAATTGATCAAAGTTAGCTAACCCATAAATTACATTGCCCCATTTAGGGGTACTTTGATCTAAATTGGCACTTTTAAGTGACAAGTTTGAACCATTTAGGGCATTTTATGGATTTTGACATAAAATGTGCATTTGAGTGCAATTTGAGTAAGATTGATAATTTCAACACAAATGGTGTTAGTAATTGGATGTCTACAATTTCCAATTCAATTTATAATTTATTCTAATATTTATAGGCTAAATTTGAATCTATTTTACCATATATTGAGAGCATTCATTGTCAAAAATTTAGGTTAATTTACTAGTTGCATCCATATAGCAAAAATATCAAGATTCACACATGAGCGAAAACTACATTGGTCTTAGGCCATTTTGGGCTATGTAGGAAACACTTAGATTAAATTTTTTTTAGGATAACTCAAATTTACCTTGCAATAAATCACCAATTTTATATTTGATCTCTATTTGGTTTATGTGGTAGGAACTAGGGTTTCATATTACATGTACTTCCACACATCACATCAACACCCACAAATAGTAAAAAATGTACCTTTGATAGTTATACGTACTTAAAAAATAAAATCTATGACATAATTAACATAGACAGTTTCAATTAGTAAACAAAGTTGTAGTGTGCCCTTATACACTATATCTTGACCTTATCCCAATATCTTTTATATTTTTATTTTTGGCTACCACATAATTCATAGGTCCTTCTAGGAAATATAACATAAATGATTTGTTTTTAAAATCAACATAAGTTAGATCCATGCTAGGTTTGCATATTATATTAAAAATTACTATTTATAGCTCATTTTAGTTTTTATATTTTACATTTAAGTTCTATCTATTTTGTAATATAAAATAGTATTTCAGTCATTTAATGTTTTATTATATTTAATTATAAATAAAAATAAGAATTAGATAAGAGGTAATAGGCATTTGTTCACATGTTTAGAGAGGTGTATGCACACAAAATCAAATTTTAGGAACATTTATAGGTATCTTAGATACATAAAATCCCCATTATGTACTTGAACACTATTATTAAACCCTAATAGGTTTGACTACCATAGGTGTTTGACTTTATTTGCAATGTCCAAATAGGTTTTCAACCACTATTTTTGACTTGAAATTTTGAAGAATCACATACTGAGAATTTACATATTTATTGATAGATAATATGAATTGTAGACAATAATATTTATCTAAGTAAATAATACATTTATTGTTTTGTCATTTCTAGGTTAGGGAATTATAATATCTATCAATTCATTTCAATTTAGGTTATTGTATTTAAAGCCATATTTTCAATAATCTTAATTAGTGCATAGTTTCCATATTATATATTTCTTAGCTTTAAAATAAGTAAAATGCACCTACTCATGAAAAATGTGAAAGGCACATATTTAAACCATGTATATGAAATCCTGTATCATGGGTGAATGTGTAACATTGTATAACATATTGTTTTTATTTTATATATTTTTTAATGTTTTTTAATTTTTAATTTTATTATGTTTTGAATTTTGCTATGTTTTTAAATTTTGTAACAGTTGATCTGACCTCTTGATAAAAAAAATCATATGAGTCATATATATATAAATTATTATGAACATAATGTGATAATACATAAAAATAAATGTAGGGTATAAGTGCCCATAAATGTAATAATCCAAGGAATATATGTAGAATAACCCCAAGTCATAAGATAAGAATAATGTACCATGATCACATGATATAAATGAATATGTGAAAAGTTCCATAAATTAATATGTGCATAAGGAAATAACATGCCCCTTGTATATGAGAGCTCAATTGTAGAAATATATAAAAATAAATGTACCATTAGTGATGAATTTTCATGTGTCACATTATGTATAATAATCAAAATTTGAATAAATAATGTAGACCCATAAGCAAAAAGGGTTTAATGTATTACATATATAGGATATGATAATAATAATAAATATTAAGGGTACAATACCCCCATAGTAAAATATGTATGTAGATACAATCACTAAGGAACAAGCATGGGCATGATGCCCCCATAGGTAAAGATGTGTGATGAATTAAAATCATAGAATATAAACCATGGGTACCATTACCCCATTGGGAAGATATGTATATAGATATGATCATTAATGAATAAATGTGGATATATGTTTTACTTATTTTAGGCTTAAGTGAATTAAAATATTAGAAAACTATACACTATTATATTATGCAAAATATGGAAATAAAGTAATAATATGAATTGAAATTGGTATTCTAGATATTATTGTGCTATTTTGATTTAGAAGTGACTAAACAAGACGGTAAAATTTTACTTAACTAATTTTGGTTATGTGTTGATCATATACTATGTTTATGTACTTGAAAATGCTTTTTAAATATGTATTCAACTATTCAAACCTAAAATGAAGGCTAAAAACCTCTTTATTTATTGTCAATTGAGTCTGACTCTTGTGGTAGTTGACACTATCTAGTGGTTATATATAATGTACCTTTGCAATGTGTGGGTATATAAATGTTAAGACCCTTACCCCAACACATGTAATTAATTCCTATATGTGATTTCATTTAGACCTATCCACTAATATATGTTTTAATTATCATTTTCCCAAGCCCCAATTATGCTTTCAACCACAATATTACCCTTGAAAAAGGGGTTAGTATTTTTGGTTGGAAAGTCCTAACCATTCCCCAACGAATAACCAAGTGTTTCCTACATTCCAATAATATAAAGAGGGTTCAAAACACACATATTTATACTAAACATTTAACCTATAGTGTGTATAGGGACATGTGTGGCTGATTAGTGGATAACATAGCCTTTTAACTTATCATATCAAAATTCTCTATGTTTCCATATTATTAGTAGGGTTAACTTATGGAGTAACCATAGCCTAAGTAAAAAATATATAGGAGCTATTGGTTAGTACAGGAGGATCATATCATGCTTTTTTAACTTATTACATGGTTGTGGAGGTTTTCCCCTCAAATTGTCTATCTTATGTTTCCAACATTCTAACTTGCTATCAAAATTTGGTGTGGATATGTTCTATTTTGCTCTCAGTATTATAATCTATTATTGTTAATATGTTATTTATATTTATATTTACATCCATTATTGTGAATTGTCTTGATATATATAATTAATTTAATTATACATTATATTAGAGATTTGATTTGAGAAAGGTTTTATGGCACAAATTTTGTTAGATCTATCGTACCAATTATTTTATGGGCAAAAGGATATAAAAATATAACTCATGATCTATAAGGTATTTATTTTTTTATATCAATGCAATATTACTTGAGGTTTGTTTAAAAAGTGTGTAATATTTTTCACCCTTTCATAGAATAATAGGAATTAGATTCATCATGGCAAGATGATCATAATGGTATAATCCCCTAGTAAAAAAAACCAATATTTTTTGCCTTTTAATAATACTAGCCATTAAATTCATCACATAGAGATGATTCCAATAGTATAATCATCCATTATACTTTTTACCAATAAATCCTAAGCCTAAATATAGAACCATACACCCTATATTTTATTCATGGCTAATCCACAACTTAAAGTCAATAGAAAATGGCCAACCAATCTAGGAAAAATACCTTGCAAAGAACAAATGGAGTGAAAAAAAATTGATATGGTTTTTTTTTGTGTGTGTTGGTTACCTATGTGTAGGTAGAAGTATAAAGCATGGATAAAAAATAATATATGCATGAGATCAAAGGTGAATTAGACATAATAAAAGGATATTTGAGTAGAATCAATGCAACATTAACAACCACCATGATGAACATGGATAATATGCCAACATTTACATGATTAAATAATTATATACCAAGATAATCAAGTTATACCATATAAAACACTCCAAACTCAAATATAGGTTTATAGAACATGCTACTAAATGTGTAATTGCCCAAGTTTGATGGTAAGGATTTGGTGTTGGTGTAATATTTTTATATATGCACCTTTTATTTAAATTTTACTTAGATAAGTTAATTTCATTTAGATTTATGGACTTAGTCTAGTATGAACACCTTCTAGGCTTAGATTAGGATAATGACACTCATAACTTGACCACTTCATTCTCTCATATTCTTATTCATGTGAAGTTGTTTCACACATTTATATTACATAGTCAAGAGAAAAGTTGGACTACAACTCTTGCTTTATATATATATAATATATATATATATATATATATATATATATATATATATATATATATACCACTTCTATTTATAAATTATAAGATAGTTAATAATCCATGTCATTTTATTGGTTTATTTTCAATATTTTGGTTTATTATTGTTTATTATTTATAGCAACTTCTAGAATTTTTTGAGTGAGTCATAACTATGGAGATATATTCCTAAGCCTCTATCTTATCTTTCATGGTGTTAGATCAAGGTTCTCATACTTTGAATTATGTATTTATGTGTTTTTCAACAATCGAACATTACAACACTACTCTCTAGGCCCTTAATAAAGTTTTTGTGCCAATGTTTTATCAAATTTGGGATTTGTATGAAACCCTTAGATGATAACCCGATTGTGAAAAATTAGGATAATAATAAAATAATGATAACATTCATAGACCACTTATATTTATAAATTATAATTTAGTTAATAATCCATGTCATTTGATTGGTTTATTTTCAATATTGTTTTTTATTATTATTTATTGCTTGTAGGAACTTATAGAAATTTTTGAGTGAGTCATAACTATGGAGATATATTCTAGAGCCTTTGTATTCTCTTTCATGGTGTTAGATAAAGGTTTTAATAGTTTTATTTATTTCTTTATTTATGTGTCTTTAAACAATCCAACATTCTAACACTACTCCCTAGGCCCTTAATAAAGTTTTTGTGTCAATATTTTATCAAATTTGGGATTTATGTGAAAACCTTAGATGATAACACTATTGTGAAAAATTAGGAGAATAATATAACAATGATAAAATTCATTTATTCATAACTATTAATATTTGGAAACTTACAAAAAATATCAAAGTGTAAGGATAAAATAAATAGTTATCAAGAACTTTTGCCTCTAAGAGGAATTAAGATTTAAAACTTGTTGTGTAGAGGTTTAATGACTAGAATCAGGAATATATAACTAGATATGGGCCTAGATAAAAACACTAATACTATGACACTAAAGGGGTGGCACTCTAGTCTAACCTATGGTGATCTTATCAACTTGTAGTGAGGAAATCATGGTTTTTAGGTTCTTTATGTATTTAGCTTCAAATCCCATATCTAGTATGAGAGCTTATGATCACTTGATGATAACATTGTTTAATTAATTTTCCTTAAAAGACCTATATCCTTGACATGTGAATACCAATGAAGATCAATGGTAAAAAAGGATTCATCAGTTGAAGTTGGGTGAGGCCTAGAAACAACATGAGTTGAACATTTCCTACATACCAATACTTTTAAGAGGGATCAAACTTCATGTAGTTCTCTCATGCTACGATGGTGTGTGAATAACTAGTGTAATATTATATATTTTTGTGCAATAATGATGTGATTAATTTTTTAACCATGACTTTTAACATATAAAATGTATTCAGACTTCATATTTGGGTTATTAGAATTGTATGAAATCAAAATTTGGAGAAAGTGTTAATCTTCTCTTAATGTGCAATTGTGATTCTAGTGATTTTTTGTCTATAAGCCTCTTATTGAATATGGTTTAAAAAGTGTTTATATATTCATATTATTAAAAATATTTTGAATGAGTCTCATTAGAGACATTGGTTCTACCTTCTTATAGCTTTGAATATGGAAAATTATCCATTATTTGGTAGGAAGATAGGAGAGGGGGAAGGACACTAGAGTAGTGCATTCCTATCCCATAAGATGCTTCTATATAATGTGTCATTTTTCCATGTTGAGGATTGGATAGGGAATTAAAGGTGTCTAAGGTTTATAAATATAGTTTTAATCTCATTGAGGGGTCATATATCAACTTAGAAGAGTGTACAAGGCGGTCTAAATTGAACAAAAAGGGACCTAAGATAGGTCTAGAGATAAGTGTGTAGAATAGTGGTCACAAGTGCATGATTTTATCTTAAATGTTAATTTTAAATTTCTAAATTTACCACCCTTTTATTATAGTGATACCAAAAAAGTTAAATTATTATAATAAAAGGAAAAAAAAGTGTGTACCTAAACTTACACCACAACACTAAAATGTGTTCCACGTAAACCTAAAGTGAAGAATATGTAATATCAATCTATAGTTAATATGAATGTTAAGAAGTAAAATAAAAATATATAGAGAGTGACAAGGAATGAATAAACCTAATCTATTACATGAACCATTATGCTTTTTATAGTGTAAAACTAGTGACTATGGTGTGTTGTGAATTTGTATTAACATTGAATAACATCGAATGGACTATGCATGCCCTAATCCTCATCAATAAATGGGTATGATCAATAAATCAAGTGTGCTTGACTGCATAATGATCATCCTATATTAGTGGAGTAGCTTGGGATCCCTGTATGAATCTTGATATATATATATATATATATATATGTATATATGTATGTATGTATGTGTGTATGTATGTATATTGAATAACATCGAATGGACTATGCATGCCCCAATCCTCATCAATAAATGGGTGTGCTCAATAAATCAAGTGTGCTTGACTCCATAATGATCATTCTATATTAGTGGAGTAGCTTGGGATCCCTATATGAATCTTGATATATATATATATATATATATATATATATGTATGTATGTATGTATGTATGTATGTATATATATATGTATGTATATATGTATATATATATATATATATATACGTATGTATATATGTATGTATATATATATATATATGTATATATATATATATGTGTGTGTGTGTATATGTATATATATATATATATATACATATGTATGTATGTATATATATATATATGTATGTATATGTATATATATGTGTGTATATATATGTATATGTATATGTATATGTATATGTATTTATGTATGTATGTATATATATATGTATATATATATACATATATATATATACATACATACATACATAAATATATATACATACACACATGTATATACATGTGTGTATATTATATTATGTGTGTGTGTGTGTGTGTGTGTGTGTGTGTGTGTGTGTGTGTGTGTGTGTGTGTGTGTATGTATGTATGTATGTATGTATGCAGATGGAATAAGGTTCAATTGTAGAGAAAAATTGGCATAAAAATGGTGAAAATAATGAGTGTAATATGGGTATACTATATATAACACAGAGAATGACATGAGTTGTCATTCCATCTATTAAATTGTTGCAATGAGGAAGTAACATGCCACACACATGCCCCCAACTGATATCTAGTGCATATATATTATGAGATTGAGTAAAATAATCATGATTATAAGAAGAAACATGTGTGCCAAAATGGAACAACATTCCACACATGATTTCCCCCAAATCAAGCAAATCTAAGATAAATTATGTAATTTTGATTAATTCTAAAAACTAATATTGTGAAACTACTGAGTACTAATCTAGGTAGACTGAGGTTCTAAGAAATTTTATAAATGCCTATTTTTTAGGAATTTGGACAACATCAGTAGGAAAGACACTAGACTAGTGATCTCATGTCCAATGTGGCACCCCTATCCAATGTGGCACCCCTATCCAAAGTGGCTTTATGTGTGTTTCATAATCTTGAAACTATGTCAATTATGTAACCATTGTTAAATCCTATATGTGTACTAATATGGTAAGGTCAAGTCTCTAAGACAAACCTCTATGAATGCCCCCTCTTTTTAGGTGAGTTGTTGAGCCATCACAAGAACTTAACTAAAAATAAAAGGTTATGCATTATGTTGTTAAATAAATATAAATATGAGTAATATTGACATCATGGAAAACCATGTCATCATTATGTATGTAAATTGAGCATAGTAATAATGTAATATGCATGTGAAAACAAGAATTCACAAGAATTATGACTAGATAGTTGTGATAATGAAATAGGTAAATAAGGAACAAATAAGTATATAATGATAAATATATATACTTAGGGAGGAATGCATGATGTCCATAATGGAATTGGAAGGGGTTAGGTGTATGATGTCCATCATGGCATCCAAATCTGGGTAAATAAGCAATCAAAGTATCATGACCATGATAAACACAATCAAAGAGTACATGCACAATAGATAAAACACATAATAGAAGGCCAAGTGGCCAAAAATAAGGGACATTTTCAAATTTCACTCAATCAAATAGAATAAATAGACAAGGCAGGTTTAAATTCCCTTATGTTCATACAAGGAAACAACGGAGGCCTATAGCCACATAGGGGGACATATTCAAATGTCCAAATGCGAATAAAAAAGACACATGCAAGGACATGTTAAAATGTACTCACACACATATAATTAAAGATATAAAGTTTTAGTGTCACTTATCAATGGCATTCAAATTCCCTCAAAACAAACATAGAAGTGCATACAAGATACTAATCTAGAAAAATTAATATAAAAAGCATGCATGATTATATATTAGGATCAATAAGAGATAAGTTATAATTTGATTAATATTTAATAACTAAGATAGGATATAGTATATCACAATGTTAGTGAGTGGAAAATATCATAATGTGTAATAAAATGTAAATTACTCAGTGTGTGAGTAAGATAATATGGGCAAAGAAGGATAAAAATTATGTTTACCATGCCCTCTAGTGAGCTAGTTGGTGAATGTACACGTTGTATGAATTCCATTTGAAATATGAAACTAACTAGAGAGTCTAAGCTCAATGGGATAAGAGTAGGGTGAGGTAACTAGATCATTATGCTTCTATTGTCCACAAATATCCTATCTAAATATAGTTTTTGAGTGTTTAAAAATAAAAACACTTGTAACTGGTTCTAGAAATGATGTCCTATGTAATATTTAGTCACTCATATATACTGGTGAAGCATGTATGATATAAAATTAGCTAAACATATATAAAATATTATTCACAATTAAATTGATGAATGTCGAAGTACATTTAATCATGTATAGTTCCTAATATTTATTATTTTCTATAATATTTTATTATTTTTGTATTTTTTAATTTATTATTTTTGTATTTTTTTATGAGTCTATAAGGGACTGACAATCAACTTGCCCTGTGTCAAGAAAATGAATTATGACCTTTCATAAATGGAAAGGGGTGTGTGTTATGGTGTTTGATCTGATCTCAATGGAGAGTCTAGATATGGACGACCAATTATGATATAATTGTCACTGCCATACTAATTATGTTAAACTATGGAATTTTTAGAGCTCATATTGAAGTAGGTGAAGCTTACGATTTTTTTAATGTGAAGTGCCCCTGATATTTTATAATATCGATCAAATAGGTGCTAGAGTAGAGAGTGGTTCTATAGGATCTATGACAAATCTATGTTGAAGTGACTTCTCTAAGATATGCCTTTGCGGTATTGTAGACCTCTGTTGTGAAAATATTTGAGTATTTTATACCTTTTCAGGTGGCCTGATTGAAGACTACCATATGATAGTTTAGTATTTATGTACTATAAGGTAATCATAATGGATCCATATAACTATAATGACATTATTATCATCTATGTATTTCAACCATCTATGAAATATAGAAGTAATTGTGTAAATTTGTGAAATCTAAGGGCATCCTAATAAAATGTCAAAGACCCCTGCACTAGGTACTATTATGAATACGGTGGTCATATGTATGGGACCAATCTATAATAGTAATTAATATCACCATTGTATCTTTTAATGTTACAAATTAGTTTTTATTTTATTAGGGCCTAAAAAGTGTTTAAGGTTGATAATAATAGTGTTAAGTTCATTTAGGGGTCATATAACAACTTAGAAGAGTGTGCAAAGTTATCAAAAGTGATAAAAGGGGACCTAAGATAGGTCTATAGCTAAGTGTGTAAAATAGTGGTTAGAAGTGGACAATTTTCACTTAAATGTTAATTTTATGTGTCTATATCAAACTCACATTTTGTCTTTTCAAAATCACCCTCTGAGTTTATTTTATTTGTGACAAAACTATAAAATTAGGGATTTTTTCAAGTTTTTAATATTTAAAAAAAAACCAAATTTTATTGGTACATGCCAATATTTTTCATCAATATCACTTATAGAAATACAAATTAAAAAAAAAAGTAATTTTTGTAATTTTTTGAAAGTTATGTTTTGCAAGACAAGCAAAGATCAATAAAGAAGACTGTATTTTTTTATTTTTTCTTGAAAAAACATTGGTCCAAGTCTATATAAATATATTCATAACATCAAGATAATTTTTAAAATTACTTATTTGTAAAACACAAAGAATTGAGGCATCCATGGCAATCATTTAAAGGTGAAGGGTAATTTGGAAGGTTGTTTATGATAAGGGTTAACCTCTTAAGTATACAATTTTATTTAATTAAATGACATATTTTCAAAAATTATATTTGAGTGTTCATGTGGTGCATTGGTTGTAATAATTTTTTAAAGGAATTCACATTGTTGGTTGTGGTGTTGCATCTCCTTGCAAGTTTTTAACACTAAGTTGCATTCATTGTTGATAAAACTATAATTTTATATTTTATTAATTAAAAGCAACATCTAGCATAGTGGTCATAGGACTCTTGTGAAGTATATCACCTCTATTAGGTTGAGGGTTTTATTCTCAAAAAATTAATATTTTTTAAAAATATTTTTATGGACCATATGACCAACCACTTGGGGTTTAGCTCCTACTTACACTATTACAAATTTATGTTGTAGTAGAAAACTTCGAAGGCTCATATATATTTTGATCTAAGAGGCTTGAGAGGATGTTTTTTTTTTTCAATATTATTAAGTTTTTTATATATTTAAAATATCAGGGTCTATTTCTCATTTGGTGGCTCATATTTACCAAAAATAGTTTCTTTTCTAAAATTTACTAACTTTTCCTATTTTTTGAACCTTCAAATAGCCATATCTTTTGATTCATAGGTTAGATCAACTTTATTTTTTTAAATTATATGATTTTTCATGTTATTCAAAAAATTGAACTCATATTGGCTGATTTATATATTAGGAATATATTATTATTACTATTATTATTTATAATTTAATACCTATAAAACTCTATAAAGATATACTAAAGTATATCAAGAAATGTAAAATACACTCACTTATAAAGTGATAAGTTTATTAATATATAAGGCTTATATTAATGAATATTTTCATTATAATTTCACTATTTTATATAGGGACATGGGGTATTTGTTGTGTTTTTTCATATCCTTGGCTACCTTCATGTGTATGTGCCTTGTTTCACACACCATTTTCTTAGTTTTAGGCACAACATATGGAATATTGGAAATTAATAATTAAGGCCCTTATTTATCCTTGGTGCTATTATTTTTAAAAAAAAAATCATTTATTTAGGCCTAGTTACTTACTTTTTTCCATTATTTTATCTATTCAACATTATGGGGTGGGGGGGGGGTGTTGTATTATGGATAATTATTCCTTAGATTCATATTTGAGTGAGCTATGCACATAATATTTGTTTCTATATACTAGGTACATGTAACATATAATTACCCATGCATACTAGTGAGATGGATCACATACCATATAGAAACTCATTAGATTCATTTTTATGGAAGTTTCACTCTCAATTTCTTGTTTATGAATCTACCATATTTAGTTATAGAAAATATTCGATATTTGTTTATAAAAAACACATTCATCAATTGATCAACACTAATGAGAATATTTGCATTGTGCCATCTACAATTATTCAATAGTATCAAGTTTTTTCGTAGTTTGAGTAGTGTTTTTTTTGTCTCACTCATGCATATTTTTATCTTTCTTGGTTTTGATATTTGTTCCTAATTTATTTTGAACCATAGTTATATTTTATATTAATCATATTTTTAGGCTTCCTTAAACCCAAATTTATTGGAGGTTCTTCATATTTAAAGTTTTACCATTTTTATTTGAAAGATACTTCTACATATTCTTTATGATTGAGCCTATTTCATCAACTAGGTTATCTTAAACATTATTTTATCTCTCCTTTAGGATAAGTTTTTTCCTATGGTTTTTATCCTTTTATTTGTTTATGAGGGAACATTTTTTACATGGTTACTTTTAGGCCTATTTGTTGAGACCTGTTTTCAGAGGATTTTGAGGCTCATTTATTTTTTGTAAGACTTCCCTAAGTATTAATTAAGGGAGGGTGTTGGTGTAATATTTATATATGGAATTTTTATTTAAGTTTTAATTATTTAATTCAATTTTATTTAGATTTTTTGACTTAATATAGTATGCACTTCTCTTAGGCTTATATTAGGATAATTGACACTCATATCACTTCATCTCTCATATGCTTATTCATGTGAAGGTTGTTTCACACATGTATATTACATAGTCAAAAGCTCATTTGGACTTAAGCTATATATATACAACTTATATTTATAAATTTTAATCTAATTGATAATAAAATTCATTTAGTTGATTTATTTTTAATGGTTTATTTTATTATCACTTGTTACCTAGAAAAACTTATATAATTTCTAAAGTGAGTCATAACTATGGAGTTATATTCCTAATCCTTTGTATTATATTTCATTATTTCACCTACATCAATCAAATGAATAATTTGTTTTGTTTTCATCAAATATCATGTGCATATAAGGTGGTAATGACATCTTTGTATTTGGAACTAGAGTAGTTTATTTCTTATACATGGTTATGTACTCAAATATAAAAATAAGGGACTAAATGACTTACTTTTACCTAACTAATGTTTAATAATAAATTAAATATTCATTACTAAATAAAGTAATAGATAACTACTTCAAATAAATATCAAAATTTTAATAAGTAGGGGCTAATAAGTATTACATTAAGCAATTCTAGAATCTATATTTATGCATGGAGGACATGACAATTGATAAATTGAATGCATTTTAATTTTATGTGATAAAAGATAACATAAAACTTGATGTTAACATATAAAACCTAAGTTTAGTTTTGGGTTCCACTTTCTTCACATGCAAGGTAGAGGAAAGAGATTTGGTCAAATGACATGAATTTAAAATTGGGAGAGATATCACTATTCTATAAAAATCATTCCTTTATCTTACTAGATTGAATCATCCACAACTTAAAGAAATAAAGTAAAAGGGTTATGTTTCAAATGTGAAAACTAATTAAATAAAAGACGTAAATTTTCTAAGAATAAATTTTTTTATATTAAAGGTTCCAATAATTAATAAGAGGATGAGGAAGTGGCAAGTTAGGTTGAAGATGAGCTAGAGGAAGAATTAGCACCTAAAAAACCCTCAAGGTAGTGGGTTTCCTATTGAAACAAAAGGTGATAGTTCTAGAAAATCTAAGATTACATATAACATCATCAATAAAAAATTGGTGGCATGATTGAACACTTGTATTTATCTATCTCCAAAAATTGATGTCATGATTATAGATGGTGTTAAAATTAGTTTTTTTAGGGAAGCGCCACATTATAAGATATTATAGGCTAGACTCTCTTATGTTTTCTATTCCCATGGGTGGGGTAAACATCATTTTAAGAGTCCAATGAATCATAACCTTGGGAATGATAGAGAATAAATTCCAATATTTTTTTATGCATTTTCATTTTGAAGGTAGGACATTTGAATTATGTAGATTATGTGGAAATTCTTCACAACTAGTTAGTCCTCACTATATACAAAAGATTATAAAAATTAGAGTAGATGGGTTTTTATCATAATTATTTTTATTTAGACACTAACATTAACATTTAATAGTAAAAAAAAACACTTTTGACAACTCTTTATGTACACTTAATCTATGATTAATTCCATAGTTTTAAATCACCATTGTTCTATTTTTATAGATATGGACATCTATCTTAAGAAAAATTTGATGCTAATTATTATTATTACTCATTCCAAACATATTAGACTCAATATTTAATTAATTCATACTTATAGTTTGACTTTCTATATTCATCAAATTAAACTGCTCCTTCAAAATAATCCCATAGATTTTTTTGTCTAAATCTGTCAGTTTTATCCTCCTACCAATTTACACCTAGTTACCCAAATAAATAATCCTAATACGTAATTCTACATTTTTAACAAGTAAAATTTGAGTAAATCCCAAAAGGTAAACTATAATTACATTTTATACCCATTTATTGAGGATGATTCTATTATTTTAAACTCAAGAATAATCTAACTACACATTGAGATTAAAGTATCAATTCTTCCCAATTTTAATACCATACAACCCAATAATCCATAAGCTAGGTATGAATACAATAATAATAACACAAGTCATTTTTTCAAGCACATAATCACACTAGGATTACACAATACTCTGAAGAGGGATATGATTCTATGTAGTTCTCTCATGATACGATAGTGTGTGTACAATACTAGTGAAATTATATATTTTGGTATAATCCTAGTGTGATTATGTACTTGATTCTCTTTAAGTTATGGAGGATTCAATCTATTAGGATAAAATAATTATTTTTATAGAATACTGATATCTCTCCCAATGTATACCCATTTATTGAGGATGATTATATTATTTTAAAGTCAAGAATAATCTAACTACACATTGAGATTAAAATATCAATTCTTCCCAATTTTAATACCATATAGCCTAAGAATCCATAAGCTAGGTATGAATACAATAATAGTATCACAAATAATTTTTTCAAGCACATAATCACACTATGATTATACCAAAATATAAAATTTTAGTAGTATTGTACACACACCATCATATCATGGGAGAACTACATAGACTTTTATCCCTCTTCAGAGTATTGGTATGTAGGAAACACTCAACACACAGTGTGTTGAGGTGAATCACAACTCCAAACCATTGCACAAGTGTGTTGAGGTATGAATACAATAATAATAGCATAATTCATTTTTTCGGGCACATAATCACACTACATTATACCAAAATATAAAATTTCACTAGTATTATACACACCATCATATCATGGGAGAACTACATAGAATTTTATCCCTCTTTAGAGTATTGGTATGTAGGAAACACTCAAAACACATTGTGTTGAGGTCAATCACAAATCCAAACCCTCCCCTATTTTCCCCATTTTATATAATTTATTCCCTCTTATCAATGATCTAGGGTTTTGAGTGAAGAAGGCACTCAATGACTCATACAATGAAGAAAATAAATCTAAATAGACACACAAAACCTATAGGTGGAGGTGCATCTCTCATAATTTACAAAGAGGTTAAAAGCCCTAAAAGATGAATACTTTCACTATAGATAGTAACAGAGGCTAACCAAGTCCAAATAGTGTGATCTTGTCTTAAGATAATGTAGAGCATTATTATTAATTCACATCAACCTCATATAGTCTCATATTCATTCTCATAGTCACTATTACAGTCCTATGGAACTGAGGTCAAGTTAAGTCATTATCTTTTAACACTTCCCCATTTTATCACATTTTTAAAAATAGTAAGTTTAAATTAGTTTGTGTGATTATTCTATATCTTATATATTCTCATTAACTCAAGAGTTTATCTTGATTAGATTAACCCTCCAATCCAATTTTTTATAGAACATATTGGTGAACCTATTTATTTTCTAATATTAAAATATATTAATGATTCATGTTTCTAGTGTTTATTTCATTCTTCTTATTATTTATAATTTTTGTATTAGCATTTTTAGATTTAGTAAATTCTATGATAATAAAAATCTTTCATGTTTTTATTTCACATTTTAGGCAATATAAGAAAATTATTTCTACCTTGTTTAGAAAACGTGTTAGAATAAGTGCTCTCAAAGTTAAAAATTCTTAGATTTCATCTAATAACAACATAATGACATAACTAGTCAATATATTTAATGGTATAAATAAAAGAGACCTAATACTGTACCTTTCAAACAATATAGACATGCAATATGTCTTTTAAGATTATTTTTGATAGAAAATAAATAAATCATTTTAAGGATAAACCTATGAGACATCAACTACTATGGGTTACTTTCCTTTATATACTTCACTAGATATACATTTTATACTAACATATACTATGGGTGAACATAAGTATTTCAATAGATTATTATTTCAATCCCTAATCGGTCATTTTTTACACCACATTTTATTATCAACATGATTTTTATGATATTAATAGAGTACTAGGGTATACTAATAAAAAATTAATTATTTTGAGACAAAAGATACATGATTTCGTAGATGAGAACATCATTGATGTGGGTACATCTACCAAAATTACAAAGGCATAACAAACTGAGAGTTTAATAATGAAAGTATTCACTGATCCTTTTCCTATGCATACACATCAATAAACAATAGATAAAATAAAATTTCACTACAAATCATCTACCATATTCTTATCATCCTTAGATAAAGGAAAAACATCATTTGAATAACATTATTGGTACATATCATATTTCAGGGCCATCTAAACCATTTATTACATTCATAAAATATGAGATAGTAGATGATGATTGTGATATGCACTCTTTGTTCATTATATCTTACATTTATCATAAACTTATACATAGTGATTGATTGATAATAGTTCAAGTTTGAATATGTGAACTATCACACTTCTCTCACATTTTGGATACATAGTTAACAATATAATCTATACAAAATCATACTTAAGAGATTCAATGAAAATGTTTAGAGTTATATTTTTTAGATCATATAATCACTACAAGTTGGTCTAGTATATGTGGCCACATATTTTATGGTAGTACAAAGTGCAAGATTATTCAATATGTTATTGGGACATCCTTGGATTAGGTTTTTTTATTTACAACCTTATATAGTATATAAATGTTTGAAATATATTTATGTTAATGAGGTTATCATAGTTCATGTTATTTCATATAAATAACCCTTTCACCCATAGGTTATTATTCCTACACAATAGATATCAATTGAGAAACTTAAAAAGGTCCAACCTTTTTAAATAATTTAGAAGAAGGTGGTCAAAATTACAAGGATCCATATCCTCGAAAATCCATTTAATCAATGGTTTGTCATAGATTTTAGATAGTAAGTTTATACTCCAACACATCCTAGATTGGTATTATATGACATTAAGAGTGGTCTACAAATAACACAATGTAAATTTAATATACTACATGATGGGTTTCTAAGATTCCTAAAGTTCATAATATTAAACAATAGACATAGGATAATACAAATTAGCATCATGATAGTGATACTTATATTACAGATCCAAATCAATTTCTAGATTCCAAGTTGAAATTAAATACTTCATATTGACATGATAGTTTACATTTGAAAGAGGCCATCCTTCCTATGCTTGATGTAAGACCTATTGATTTTAAGGATCTTATGGAATTCATTGGTTAGTATGTTCCTTTTCATTTTTATATATTCAAAATATAAAAAATATAATATTAAATAATAGATCAAAAAACTATGTTATGTAATTTAAAACTCAAGGTTTTGAGCCTAAGTTAGGCCCATCATCAGGATGAAGGAGAAATATATGAATATAATGATGCTAATGAAAGAAAATAAATAGTGGATACAATAAATTTCCAACAGGTTAGCTAAGGAGGATTATAGTGATTAAAATATTTAATTATTTTTAATATGGAAAATAACTAGAATCCAACTATCACTTAATTTTTAGCAATCATCCCTATTCAAATTGAAAGGATTATTTTCAATTTCCATCACTTCATGTACCCTTATTCTCAAATAATGACCCTCTTTAGCAATTATTTTAACATTATCCATGAAAATGTGATGACCATTACTTTTATAATGCTTATCTAAGGTATATTTATGGAACTAGTTATGTTTAAGGTCCACACAATGTTTTTTAATCCTAACTTGAATGGATTGACCAATTTCACCAATATATAATTTACCACAAGTACAAGGAATGGAATAAATCCCTTTATGACAATATGGAATGGTTTGATATTTTTCCTTATCAAGCATGTTCTTAATTGTATTGATAGGGGAGAATGTCAATTTAATGTTTTTTTATTTTTGAGAATCCTTGCAAGATTATTAGTAGTTCCTCTAATGTAAGAAAGAGTAACCTAGTTAATACACTCATCTTCAAGTTGATTATTGTGGGGAACACTTTTTGATTTTTTGATAACTTTATTGATTTGAATTTTATTATAACCATTCATTATAAAAACTATATGTGTGTGTGTGTGTGTGTGTGTGTGTGTGTGTGTGTGTGTGTGTGTGTGTGTGTTCAATATCATGATCAAGATGCTCTACATCTAATATTCTCATGGCACATGTAACAAGGGTGTTGATAATGCCAAGTTTCTAGGTTGGATAGTGATGAGAGTCTACATGTAAGTATTTATCAGTCTGAGTTTTCTTTCTATAAAAATTATGGGATAAAGAACCATCATGACTATTTATGATAAGTACATCCACAAAAGATATCCTTTGGTTTTCTTCAACCTCTATGGTGAATTTAATGTGGTTCAACTTTTCATTCAATAGTCCAAGAAAGTTATCTATGTTTTGTCTTCCATGTGGCCAATTAAGGTTTGTGTCATCAACAAACCATTTCTACCATTTTGGTTTTAATGGAGTAGATTGAATGGATATTTTTAAAAAATATTCCATATATATATTATCCAAAACTAAAGAGAGTGGGGAGCCTATTGCAATACCTTCAATTTTTTCATATAAGTTTCCCCTAAAGATAAAATAGGTAGATTTTAAGCATATTTTTACAAGATTTACAGTCTCACTATTTATAATGCTATTGATGATTTATATTGCATCATTCATGTGGATATTGGAGATATAATATTTCAAAAATTCTAAAAATAAGGACCTATTCATGATATGTGTAGTTTGTTTACATTAGTTTATTTGTGATTTTGTATATGCAATACTTCTCTATATCTATTTTATATCAAATATTCTTCACAAGTGTACTTAAGTGAGTTACAAAACATACAAGTTATCACTTTTAGATGAAATTTCATGTGGTGATATTGTCACAGGACCAAAAACTTTACACAAAGAAAATTACACTACTCCAAACATTCACACACTATGCTCTTGTCTCATTCTAGTGGACTTGTCCCAATAAACATAAGCTCTAATTTATCAGATACAAAAAAGTAATAGACCTCCTACAACAAGTTCAGTGGGGCATATTTTATATACATTTTATCATTATATGATTATTCCTATTATTACTACTATAGTACAATACATTATGTAGGATATTTCATTATTTTCTAACTTAATTTAACATTGTTAGACACCCGAGTTTATGTATATATATGATGATGTTAAGAATTTATTATTTAGATCAATTTCAATTATTCATGCATGTTTATTGAGTTTGATTCTTTCCTTCATGCTTTATGTATCTTTGATTTCTCTAGTTTGTAGACATTTTAACATTTCCTCAATTTTTATTCAAAGCCTTCTTGTGTGATCTTATTCATGTGAGTGACGCTTGAAAATGTCCCTTATATGTGTCCCATTGGCCTTATTTCATGTTTCATGTGATATTAAATGTAATTTTTGTGTGTAAATCATGGCCATGACTCTTGCATGATATTTTTTGCTTAATATTTCAATGTCATGATGGATATCATGATCTCTCCAATTTTATGATGCCATAATGGATAACATGTATCTTCCCTAAGTATTTATATAACATTTTTAGTATTAAGTATATGATAACTATTCACTACGGGCCTAATTACTAACATCTATCTAGACATGACACTATATATGCCTATATTTATATTTTTCATACATTACTATATTTCTCAAATTATCAATATGATGCCATCATTTCCAATATTATCATTATTGATTTAAATTATTTGGGAATATTGGTGTATTAGTCCTAATTTAGTTAAAGGGTTTGAGTAGTAAAATATATAAATAAATAGACAATAATTAATCTACTAATTTGTGTAAATTAATTTCAAATTTAAACTTTTCTAGAAATAGTAATAAGGATAAGAAAATAAAACTTAGTTGGAAATTGATTGATCTGACTGAGAAAGAGGCTACATTTCACTATGCAAGACTGAGACACTATCTCAAACTAAGATCTAAACTTTATTTTATGATGATAGGAATACAAAAACTAGATAGTAGTGGAATTGATGCTATAGTCCACGTCTAACACTATTATCCTAAGGATATGAGCATTATGGGTTTTGTTTTCTATGTCTATGTGACCTTATCTATGAAGTTTCATCAGTTGGAAGTTTGTATATCTCCCTATAGAGTATATTCTTTCTTTAAACCCTATCTTCCATTATGCATTGACCAATTTTGAGAAAGAGGGGAGGTTGGTGTGTGTAAGATGCATTGGATGTATTTTACACCATATGTGTGGGCACACTACCTATATACCAATACTTCAAAGAAGGATCAAGCCATATGTAGTTTTCCCACTTGATGTGCTTTATGAAATTATGTATATGAAGATGAAAAATGCTAAACTAGATGTAATTAAGATGGCTAGGGATTGGTGTAAGTATTTAAATAGGCTTGTAAATGTATTTTTTGGATGTATACAAATAATAGGGAAGATTTCTTAAGTAGTCTTTCTTGTATTCTTGATTTCTTAGTGATTATTACCAACATTTTCCAAATGATCTCTAAATAGAATTTTATATGGATCTATTGGTCATGGGTTTAATGTACTCATGTTAGGTTGATAAGGTGAAAGATGGGGAACCAAAATAAATTGACTATTGGGGGTAGAAATAGATTTGGACAATAGCACCAAAAGTGGACAGTAGTGGCACCAATGCTATAGTCCAAGTGTGGTGCTACTGTCTTGAGTATATGGGACCTAGGGGATTAATTTATCTTGGAAAGAGTCATTTGGGTGAGTTGGTACCAAGTCTAGAAGGATATGGATGCCTAAGAATCAATAAAAATAATCCTAAGGGGGTTATGAAAGTAATCAAGAGGGACCTATAGGTTGGGTGTCATTATCCATACTCAAGTTACCAATTTTTGCATTTTATATGACTACATTTACCCCCCACCTTTTATTCTAGTGATGAAACAAATAAAAATACTAGGATGAAGGAAAAAATATAAAGTGCACCTACACTTATTTGTAAGGTTGAAGCTCATGAAGTTATTGTGATATTGGGTGTGCATAAAGAGAACATGTTATAAAGTATGAATCTACAAAAACAATAAGAGTAGATCAGTTCTTACTAGATACATTATATCTAAAATAATAATTTACAAAATTTGGTAAGAGAGAGAGATATATATAAAGGAACGAATACACCTCATTGGGTATGCAAACTAATACAAAACCTCTTTTCATGCTGAGTGATGCTATATTATGCTAAGTAATGTTAAAAGGTGTTGTACCAAGAGTAATATTATGAATAGAGCTGAGTACTCAATTGCTTAAAAGTGGCTCACGAATAAAAACACTATCCCTTTGTATCCATCATCACCCACTAAGTGAAGCTAGGTTGTCTTTCATGTGTTGATCGATGTTTGGACTATGTGTCCAATCCCTTTGAATAGGTGGCTCAAGACTACAAAGGCTATCTAGTCCCTTGGCTCCATAATTGCCCCATGAAGTAAAGTTATGAACTGATATAAATATGAAATGTATGTCATATGATATGGATCCTAAAGCCCATGAATGTACTATGATCTAAAAATGTTGGCATGGATAGCTAAATGTATGCTAGAAATAAGACCAGTCTTGGCCACTCTAAAAGATGGAGATTAGGCTTGTATGAAAGCCACTCTAAATTGGTGCACTAGGCCTGTATGAAATCCACTCAAAAACTCAATAAATATGGAATTTATGCATGTATTAAATCCATTAAAATTTTATTCCAACCATCTATAGATATAATAAGGTACATAACTATTGACAATGCTTGAGTAATACTAAAATAGAAAAGAAAAAAAACAAATATGCTATGCACATTACCCCTAATCTCTGGTGTTAAAACATGGATTTTGATTTCAAATTTGTAATAACTATCATATCTAAAACTATAAGTTAGATCCATCATGCCATGCATGATGCCCCCTATATCTATATTCTCTAAGCAAAAGTGTAATGAAATACTTAGATCAGGTCTAGATTGTAGCTGACAAAATTGAAATTAAACTTACCTTTCTATCTATTTCTAGAAAATCTAGTTTTTATACTATTTGTATAGTAACACCAAAAGTGGACACTAGTGGCATCAAAATTATTTTCCAAGTTAGGAAATGTTATCTAGAAATAAATCTAGTAACTATTCTAGATTCTTAACTGTCTACCTATTCTTTTTTGACTAGTTTGATGTGTGGTTGTTGTTCTATGTGTTCTGAAAACTATTGTTTAGATTTGTATGAGATTTGTTCTTTTTGATAAAACCCCTACTTGTTTATCCTTATTTGAGGGAAGGAATCAAAACCCTAAAATTAATTCCCTTAGAAGAAAGAGCCCTATAAGTGTGTTATGATGAAAAGATACATGATATAACAATGATAATTGACAAGATATCTCAAGATATAACATGATTTGTATTGAGAGATTGTTATATCAATAGGGGTATGCCTATATATATGTAATAATATAATATCATATGCAATGTATTAAACTATAAATTAATGTTTCTTTAGTTTATAGTTGGAGGGATGGAGCATGATGTCCATCATGGCATCTAAGAAATCAAGATAAATACATGATGTGAATTATGGCATTGAAAACAATGAGAAGGAAACAAGAAACAAGCACACAAGGAAAGAATCAAGAAGGATACATGGGTGGCCAAGTGGTCAATCAAACAAGGGACATGACACATGTCACTCAAACTACAAATCAAGCATACAAGGCATGTTCAAATGCCACATATACATATAGTTGAAACAAGCAAAATTGGTGTGGAAGCCACAATAATATATAGGAGTACAAGTAAAATACATTGGAAATTTTCCTAAGATACACACATGAATATAAGTGAAGAACATATTTAAATGTCCTAAGTCACATACAAGAGATAAACATGAACTAAGAAATGCAAAAAATATAGCTATGCTAAATAAGAAAAGAAAGCATGTAAATAAATAGAAGTAAAATCACGTATAACTAATCAAAGAAAGAGGGAAAGTATGAAAGACATGTTAGTACAATATTAGGTATATGTTAATAAATACACAAGTGTTATATACTAGTGAGTATTGATAGAGTAATGTATGTAAGCTATTAATTAATTTACATTAACATGATAAATAGAATGTGTGGTGTAGGAATGACATAACCTAGGTGGTGTAGTCATGTAAAAGATGCCCCAGTGGGTATGTATATTAATTTGTGTCTCGATGTAGAAGTAGGATTCCTCTTCAATGGGTAGAATGAAGTAATAAAAAAGTTAGATGTTACTGGACACACTCAAAATAGATCAAGTGAAGCATGGTAATATAGATAAATCGATAAATAATAAGCATATGAAAACAAATGTAAGTATAAAATAGTAGTAGAAATTTAAATCATGGATGATGCATACAATTGAAATATTTTGGTGAATTTGAATGTTATTTATATACTATTTACAATTTAAAATATTTGAATGTTTTTTAATTTTTGAAAGTTTTGAGCTATATACAATCAAGCATAAGAAACTATGTATAGGTGATACTGATAAAATTATGTACAAGTAATCATAATGAGATTATATATAAGCATATGAATAAAAGGATAGGCTATAGGTGGTAATGGGTCCATGGATGCAACTATCTACAAATGGATAGGGAGGAAGGGATCATGAATGCCATCAAATGCCTCAAGATCATCATCATAAGTATCATCATATGTTATAGAAGTTGTGTACATGGTGTCATCCTACTGAAGGTAAACTAAAGGTTATTCTAGTGGTAGAGATATTTATTCTTCTCTAGGATATTTAGTTCTAGTAGTAGATTGCTTCGACGAAGGTGAAGAAGCTAGTGCTAGTGGTGTTGTAATCTAAATAATACCATGAACCTATAGTTTATCTAATATCTTATATAAGGCTATACATGAGTTTGTATCATGACCTATGATCTTGTGAAAAAGATAAAATGGGCAACCATCCTACTATGATAATCTGCTAGTAGATCTATGTCAGACTGTAGGTAAGGTGATTAATCCATTATCAAGTAACATCTATAACATAACATGTTGTTGATGTTGTGTATTACCTATCTAAATTTGAATGACTGACTCTATATCCATAGAGGTAACCATGTGAACTATATGTACCAAGTGATCTATCTATGGCCACAAATGTGGAGAATATCCTATGATTATGGTGCAAGATGTTAAGAGTGATGTAGGATGTCTAATGAGAGATCTAGAGTCATCTCAATACTCTCTTGGGCCAATTGGTTTAAAAATAAATCCACACAAATATTCATCTATGAGTGTGGCTATCATATCATCATTTAAAGAAGCCTAGGAATCTGTAGTAACATCATGCACATATGGTAACTCAAAATTTACCGCAAGGGGTAATTGTGATATGGGGGTCTCATCAACTATAGTAGTAGAAGATAATGGTACTATGAGAGTATCTATAAGTAATGGAGTGACTATATATATAAAATCAACTAGTATTATTAGAACTACTATTGATGAATGTATAACTATAATAGGTGTAGGAATTGTGATTGATGGAGTAGCTAGAATGGTTGAAGCTAATGTAACTAATTAAATATCTAGAGTTAAGGGAATAATTGTAAGTGGAAGAGTGCAAGAAGTTCTAATATTTCCAACATCATATGCATGTATCTGATCAAGATAAATGCAATAAGGTGGTGGTTAAACTATGATATGAGGTGTCCCATCTAGTGAAATAGTTGAAGATGACTCTATAGTTCAAAAATATCTAAATGAGTAGTTATGTGTTGGAAATGTGTATAGGTATACCTCATGGAGAAACTTAACACATCGATTAAGAGTAGAAGGAACTGCTCCCATAGCATGTATCTAGGGTCATTTGAGTAAAAGATTATAATAAAGATGACCTAGAATGACCTAAAACTATATAGAGAGGGTTTTGGGTCCTATCATTATATCTAAAGAAATGGTATTCAATGTATGTCATGGTATATCATAAAATCCTTGAATGTTCTTATATGATTTTGTCATGGATGCCATATTTACACCCATGATATATAAGAATGTAATATTACATATATTAAGTCAAAAACCACTTTCTAATAAGGTGGAGGTACAAAGGGTGTCAACTAGGCTCTCTCGTGATGGGTAGTGATCTGGGGAAAAGTGAAATGGACCATGCAACATGACTCAGCATGGGATAAAGGATCCAAAGGAGGTGATGTAAAAGATATATTATCATGTTTAATAAGAACTTTCTTAACATCATCCTATGTTATGAAACATAATCATGAAATGAAAAGAATAAAGCTTTGTATTAACATATGATAAACTTCATCATTCATGTACATGATAGGACCCATGATTGTCTCTTTGTTATTTTTAAGAAATCTGAGATTTTTTTAAAATAAGTGAGATCCAATTTGAAATCTGATTTTAGAATGTAAGGTGATATCTCAAAAGTAGTAGGACCTAGTGTATGCAACTAGGGTTTGAAATATGATTATTTCAACAAATTTTCTATGAAAATTTCAAATTGAAAGTGAATTTTAGAGTTATATATGAAAGTAAAAAATTATAAATTTATTGGAAAATTAGTGATTTAATAGGACCTAATAGTTGCAATTAGTGTTTCAAAAAATAAATATTTTTGAGAATTACTATTAAGTTTTTTAATTTGAATAGATTTTTTTAATTTAAATATGCTAGTAAAAATTTATAAAATGATTGGAAGATTACTGGAAAAATACTAGGACCTAGTATGGTCAACTAGGGTTTGAAAGAAAAATATTTTAAAATTAATAAATTTTAAAATTTAATGCTAATTTATAATTTTATTATGTAGGTAAAAAATAAAAAAAATATGGAGAAAATTAGTAGGAAATTTACCCTAGGGTTTCTAGGGTTTTTGTGCATAAACAAAGTAAGTCAAGTTCACCAAATGATTTAAATTTTTTGAGAATATTGGTGTATTATTCCTAATTTAGTTAAAGGTCTAAGTAGTAAAATCATAAAATATATAAAAATAATTAAACTACTAATTTGTGTAAATTAATTGTAAATTTAAACTTTGCTAAAAATAGTAATAAGGAGAAGAAAACAAAACTTAGCTAGAAACTGATTGATCCAACTAAGACAAAGGCTAGAATTAATTGTATAAGACTAAGACACTATTGTAAACTAAGAATTGGACATCATTTTATGATTGAATAGGAGTGATATAACTAGATAGCAGTGGCATTGATGCTATATTCCACATCTACTTCTATTGTCTTAAGGATCTGAGCTTTCTGGGTTTTGTTTGCTATGTCTTTGTGACCCTATATACAAATTTTTGTTAGTTAGAAGTCTGTATAGCTCTCTATAGAGTAGAATATTTATTCAAACCCTATATTCCATTGTGCATTGACTAATTCTGAGCAAAATGGGGGGTTAGTGTGTGTAGGATGCACTAGATGTGATTCACACCCCATGTGTGGGCATGTTACTTACATACCAATACTCTTAAGATGGATCAAGACATATGTAGATAACCCTCTTGATGTGTTTTGTGCAATTTTGAATATGAAGATGAAAAATGCTAAATTATATGTACTTGATGTGGCTAGGGATTGGTGTAGGGATTTGAATGAGCTTGTAAGTGCATTGGTTGGATGTATGTAGAGAATATGGAAGATTGCTTGAGTATTCTTGCTTGTATTCTTACTTACTTAGTGATCATTGCCAACCCTTTCCAAATGATCTTTGAATGGGATTTTATAAGGATATATTGGTCATGGGTTGAATGTAATCATGTTATTCCGACAAGGATAAGGATGGGGAACTATAAGAAATTGACCATTGGGGGTAGAAATGGACTTGGATAATAACACTAAAAGTGGATAGTAGTGGCATTGGTGTTATAGTCCAAGTGTGGCATTACTTTCCTAAGTAGATAAGACTTGTGTGGATTGATTTATCTTAGAAATATTAGTTTGTGTGGGCTAGGACAAAGTTTGAAAGGCTATAGATGATTAGGAGTCAGTGAAAATAAGACTAAGGGGGTCATGAAAGTAAGCAAGAGGGACCTATGGGTTGGGTGTCATTAACCTTGCTCAAGTTAAAAATTTTGTATTTTATATGACTATAATTATTAATCCATATTTTAGTCTTTATATAATGTCATTTTCATAAATATTATTTTGAGATAAGGTATTATGTATGCTTCACAACTCACCTTAAAAGAGGGGGCATACACAATGTCTTGTCTTAGTGATGAATTTGTAATAGTCCATTTCAAAAATTAAAAATAATAATATTTGTCCAATTAATCACAATGCATACTCATTTTTAATCCATAAACTATATTCGGACAACAATGAACTCTAGCAATAATAGCATAATCTAGGAAATAATGCACTTTTGTCCTAGAAACTAGAAACAAGATTTTTTAGAATTCTAAGAATTATACTTAGTCTAAAAAATATTCAATGGTTTCCCAAAAATAGTTTTATATTTATAAATAGGATTATTGTATATTTTTCTCAAATTAGGGCACAATATATGAAATGTGTTTTAGTACTTACACAATATTACTTAAATTATTATAATCAATATACCTATATATTATATTGAGGGTATGTATACGACACATGCTCAATTTATTTCTTAGTTTTGCATTAGTTTCTATAGAAGGGATGAAAATTTGTCATTATCTATGTTTTATACACCAAAAAATATTTATTATTGTTTTTCAATAGTTTTTGCACCAATTTTACAAAAATTTGAATCGTATTCCATCTATAATGGTTGATTCAATTTTTTACACTAGTTTTAAAACATAATGATCTATTGGGATTCATACAAGGATCTCAATCCAATTTAATACCCTAAGTTTTGAAATGATGAAGTTAAGTGAATATTCAATTTTACTCAAATTCTCCTATAAATTAGTATTAGGGCATGAATAATACAATCCAAGTGTTTCAACAAAAAATAAAATCTCCAAAGGTTACACCCTCTCCAGTCACTAGTTTTACACCATAAAACACAATGGTTCATGTACATGAAAAGGTGTATTCATTCCTTTTTATTTTATATATAAGTTTCCTATATTTAATTTAAGTACTTTATCCTATGTAATGATTGATTAATACATGTTTCATTATATCTTTACATGAACCATAGTTCAACATGTGAATCTACATTCAAGACCATTCTTCATAGGTAAGCTCAGGTACAATACTCTTCCTTTTACTATAGCACTTTCACTTAGCTATATTATTTGAATAAAATGTGGGAAATTTAAACACTAAAATTAAAATTTAATTCTAAAACAATTCACTTGTGACCATTCCTTATGCACAATTAACCTATGCTCAATTCCATAGTTTTAAATCACTATTCTTCTACTTCTATATAGATGAATTTTTATCTTAAGGATAGTTGATACTAAATGATCCTAGTCCTCATTATAAAAAACTTATAATCATTACTCAATTAATTCATTATTCTAATTTGATTATCTATATTCCTCATGTGAAACCACTCCTTCAGGATAATCCAATAGTCTAGTCATGTCTGAATCCACTAGTTTTGTCCTCCCCCCAATTAACAACTAGTTGTATAAATTTAAATTCATCCTAATGGGTCATTCCACATGTTTTTCAAGCTTAGGTCAAATAAATCAAAAAAGTTCCATTATATAAGCACTTTTTATACCCATATGTTGAGGAGGCTTATATTATTGTAACCATTATAATTATCTAAATACACAATGAGAGGAAAGTATGTGTTCTTCCCAATTTTGAGTTTATATATCCCAATAAACCATGAGATAGGTTGGAATACAATAATAAGGTCATATGTATTTCTATTAATAATATAATCACACTAGGATTTCACCAACTTATAACATTTTACTAGTATTATACAGACACCATCATAGAATGGGATAACTACATGGATTTTGATCCCCCTTCATAGTATTAGTATGTAAGAAACACTTAATACATGGGGTGTTGAGGTAAATCACAACCCAAAACCATAACTTGTTCCCCCAGTTTAATACATTTTTCCCTCTTGTCATGGATCTAAGGTTTTGAGTGAAGAATAAGGCACCTAATGGCTCTGAAAATGAAACAAAGGCATCTAGATTGACACACATGAATTATAGATGAAGATCCATCTCTCATAATTACATAGAGGTAAAAAAACTAAAGGATAAAGTCATTCCATATATACATAAATGTATGTCAAAAAAATCCAAACAACATGACCCTATCCTATGATAATGACGAGCCTTGCTCTTGATTCACAATGACCTCATATGGTTTCATAGTCACTATTATAGTTCTACAAACCTGAGTTCTAGCTAAGTCATTTATATTTAAATACTTTCCCCTTTTAACAAATTTATAAAAATAGTAAGTTTTAATTAGTCTGTGTGACTATTATATATATTATTTATTCTAATTTTCTCATCAATTTTTATTAATTATATTAATCTTTTAATCCCAATTTGATAAAAACACATTATAAGTACAACCAATAAATATGCTTACATAGCCATATTTACAGGTGATTATCGATTACCAATTAGTCATTTTTAAAGTAATACCAAAATTATTATCATAGAAAATGGATCATGATCATGCCATTAAACCACTACTAGGAAGTCAACCACCAAACCTCATGGCTTACAAGCACCCATATGTCAAAAAGAGTGATATTGCAAAGATGGTACAAGAGATGTTGGAGGATGGTATTGTAGATCATATTTAAAGTGAAAATTTATCTCTAGTAAGAATGGTGAATAATAAGGATGACCTAAACAATGAACCCTAATTACATAGAAATCAACATATACACCATCAAATATAAGTTTCATATTTTGATAATTGATGATTTGATATATGAGTTACTTGGTGTAATGTGATTTATAAAATTATATATTCATTTAGGTTACCATAAAATTTGGATCAAATATGATGATATAAATAAGAAAAATTTATAAACACATGAGGGCCATTATAAGTTTGACTTTTTTATTAATCCTTTTGGTCTCAAAAATGCACCATCTACATTTCAAATTTTGATGCACACTATCTTTTATCCTTTTTATATGGAAATTTTTATTTAAATTATTGATGACACCCTAATATATAATAATACATGGTAAGCACACTTGAAACATGTGAATTAGGAATTGAAAAATTTAGAACAATTTAAAACTTACACAAAGCATTCGAAATGTACTTTTGGAGTGAAAGATGTGGAGTACTTGGGTTACATTATTTCACATGAAGGTGTCAAAGTGGACCATAATAATATCAAGGCCATTATTTAATGGAAAGTTATAATAAAACTAAAAAACCTCTAAGGATTCTTAGGGATGATCAATAAAAAAATATTTTGGGAATGTCTCAAAGGGGATATCCTAAAATTTGTAGTTGAATGCATGATATATCATAAAAATAAGGGGGAGACAATTAAGACCCAAAGTATTCTACATCCATCATCTATTACTATCCAAAGGTGTAGGGATCTTTCCATGGATTTCATAACATAGATGTTTATGTTGGAATGGAAAAATTTCATCATGGTAATTATGGATAGGTTCAAAAAATATGCCCATTTTTATTTATCACATCCCTTTGTATCAAGTACTGTAACATCTAAATTTTTAGATATTGATCAAAAGTTACATGAGATCCCCAAAGATCTTAGTAATTTATTATGATTATATATTTACCATTAATTTTTGGACTGATTTATCCTCATGTTTAGGTATTCAATTGTCTCATAGCTCATCATATCATTGAAAATATGATGGGAAAAAAAGATGGTCAAAAAATGCCTAGAGTGTTATATTCATTGTTTTGCAATAGATAAACAAGAGGGATGTGTTATTGATTGTCACTAATATAATGGTGTTATAACATGTATTTCCATATCTCATCCAAAATGTCTCTTATTTTTAACTATACATGTACCAACAAATATGTATAACCTTACATTTGAGGGGATATGTAAATGTTTGAGCTATTGGTGAACACATTCAACACTAATAGGAGTTACTATCTAGTTTAAGAGAGAACTTGGCAATGGCACAAAACTTAATGAAAGTAGTAAGAAGATTAACACCACATAAAACAAAATTTGAAATAGGAAATTGGGTATTTTTGCCTAAAACCATATAAATAAATGTCCTTAAAGTAACCAAAAAAAGATAATAAACTTCATCGTAACTATTATGACCCTTATTAGATTCTATAAAAAAATGTTAGTGTTGTATATAAGTTAGAATTACCTCAGTTTACATGCACACATATGATATTTCATGTCTCATGCTTGATTAAGGTAGTTGGATAGAGAGTATAAACTTATATTGAGTTACCAGAGCTGGATGAGAATGGAATGATCATTTTATAACTTGAGGAGATCTAAAAGGCTACAAAGAAGGGAGATTAAGGAGTATTTGATCAAATGGAAGAATTTGACTGGTGAGGATGCAACATGGGAGGATGATTTTTTTTCAGAAATATTTAGAGTTCACATTAAGGATAATTTTTTTAATCAGAGGGGCATGCTACACCCTTAATATATAATGTATATGTGTGGATAAAATAGCCTTTTAACTTATCATATCACAAGTCCCTAATGTTTTCATATTGTTAGTAGGGTTGGCCCATGGAGAAATAATAACCAAATTAAAATATATATAGAAGAAGTAGTGGTTATTAATTAAGGATCATATCATGATTTTTATTTTATAATTGTGGAGGTTACCCCCTTGAAGTGGATTAGTTTTATATTTCCAATATTTTGATTTATTTTAGACATTTGGTGTGATTGATTCTATTATTATACTATTAATGTGATATATTATTATTTATTTTCCCTTGATAATCATATTTACATTGAGTTTTTTGAATTATATTGATATATGTAAACAATTTCATTACATGTTCTCCCACTTAAGTGTATGTGTGTGAAATATTGTGAATAATGTAGAATGCAATATAATGTTTTGATATTTGACACTTGAAATTATGCATATTTGAATTTTGTGTATTCATAGTTGGCTCTAGGGCTGATACTTCAAGGGATTTTTAGATATTTATTCCTTTTTATAATGTCTTAAGATTATGTTAATTGATTCCTCATATCTCTAAGTCTTAAGGTAATGGACAAATAGTCAGAAAGTGATTTCCAAATGAGTATAACCTAAGGAATTATTTGTATTTATATCCAAATTTTCATTATTTCCCACTATGATCAACCCATAAAATATGTCTAAGATAAACTAATGGAGAATTTCAAATTTTTGAAATAGCCATTATGTGTGCATGGAAATTGCCAATAAAGGCATACCCTTACGATGACCAAAACTATCTATTTGTTATTGATATTATCTTATAAATGTAAATAAATGATTTGATATATGTTTTAGTTTCTAAGATGCTCTTGTATAGACTAATCTAATACTAAATAGGTGTATCTAGAAAACATAGATATCCAAGATAATAGATAGGTAGATGGATAGATGGATAGAGAGAAAGTGTGTTCAAGCAAAGGTAACCTTATAGATATACAAACCCACTCAAGTTATTTTATATATAATGTAGATGCTCACCTTCTATATTAGAATGGGAGATACATAAAAGAATATGACAAGCTAACTACAACCGAGATGTGTCGACTACACTGGATGTGAAGTTTAACAATACACTTGAGTTTGATACTCAAGAAATATCAAGAATAGATTAGAATAATTATATAAATATTGAAGATCATCCCAATTGGTATGGAACATGATCCATCAATGGTTTGTTGGCATATTGTTCTTATAACTACAAATGTAAGTGTGTTAAAGCTATGTAAGTAACCAAACTTATAATTACCCATACCTCAAATAAAATAATTTTAATACCCATAAGTAAACTATTAAAGGGTAACCATTCATTTCATAGTGGAATTACCCAGCCATAGTGTATCTAGACTTGACTAGCTCACCTCACAATCAAGTTACAATTTCATGAAATCACCTATCAAATAGTGATGAGTAAAATACCTCCACAAGGTGAAAACTATTTATGGGAGTTATTCAATATTATATTAGCTACAAGCTACCATTAAGAGCCTACAAAATCAATCTTTATCAATTTAAATTCTAAAATGACTTGGCATTCTAAATGATTTTTATTATAGAATATTATTTAGCTAGATAATTTTTTGAATAAATAAGATTCAAAATTAAATTACTAAAAATAGAAAAACATATAAAAAATTATTAAAATAGATTTTTGTAGTCATATAAAATGTTAAAATTGGTAATTTGAGCATGGATAATGACACCCAACCCTTAGGTCCCTCTTACTTACTCTCATGACCCTAATAGACATCTTTTTATTGATTCCCAGTCATTCATAACCTTCTACACTTGATCCTAGTTGAACCAGGATCCTCTTTTCATGATAGATCCATCCCCCCAAATATTGTTTTATCAATAAAATAGAAGCACATAAGTACTATAACACTGGTGCCACTCATATCCACTTTCATTTCTCTTGTCCAATTCCATTTTTTCCCTAATGGTCAATTTATTTTGGTTCCCCATCCTTCTCCTTATTAGCCTAACCTGAGTACATTCAACCCATGACTAATAGATCCATATAAAATCTCATTCAAATATTATTTGGAATCGGTTGGTAATTATCACTAAGCAAGAAAGAATACATGCAAGACTACTTAAGCAATCTTCCCTATTCTCTGCATATAACTAGCCAATATACTTACAAGCTTATTCAAATCCTTACACTAGTCCCTAGCCACCTCAAGTATATCTGGTTTAGAATTTTTGCATATTTATACACTCAATTATAAAAATCACATCAAGTGGGAGAAATACATATTATTTTATCCATCTTCAGAGTATTAGTATGTAGGTAATGTAGCCACACAAGGGGCGTGGATCCATGTCTAGTGAATCTTACACACACTAACCCCCCTCTTTCTCAAAATTGGCCAAAGCATAATAAAACATAGGGTTTGAAGAGAAAATATGATCTAAAATGAGATTGATATACTTCTAGCTATCAAAACTTCATGGATAGGGTCACACAGACTTAGTGAACAAAACCCAAAAAGCTCAAATCATCAAGACAATAGCAATAAAGGTAGACTATATCACTGATGCCACTCCTATCCACTTTTAATGCTCTTATGAAATTATAAAATGAATACTATATCTCAATTTTTGATAGTGTCACAGTCTTACATAGTGAATATCAAACCTTATCTTAGTTTTATCATTCAATTTCTAGCTAAGTCTTCTTTTCCATCTCTTATCACTATTTTTTAGAAAGGTAAAAATTGCAATCTGGTTTACATAAATAATTATCTTAAATATTGCATATTTATTTACTAATTTTACTGCATAGACCCTTTGACTAAATTGGAAATAATACACGAATATTCCCAAAAAATTTAAATCATTTGGTGAACTCAACTTCATTTTTGCATAAAAACCCTAAAAACCCTAGGGTAAATTTTATACTAATTTTTTCCTAAATATTTATAAATTTTTACGTACATAATAAAATTATAAATTAGCATCAAATTTTAAATTTTTTAGTAATTTTAAAATAATTTTCTTTTAAACCCTAGTTGCATCTATGAGGTCCTATTAACTCACAAATTTTCTAATGAATTTTTGATTTTTTACTTGCATAATAAACTCAAAATTTGAATTTAAATTTCATATTAAATCTTAAAATAATTATATTTTGAACCCTAGTTGAATACAATAGGTCCTATTGCTTCTTAAGGTATCATCTTACATGTTTGTGAGATTCATATCCTTTTTATGTAATTTCCAATTCATTGTATTTAGGACTTTAAATTTTCTATATTCATTACTTTCTTTGTCTATCACTTTTCATATTAAAAATTATTGAAAAAATCAATCAAATTTTAAATTGTTGTCTTACCTCAATAATGGCCCAATACACCTATTTTGATGAAACTGATAAAAGGGAACTTCAAGAAATCTTAACTAAACACCCTGACATGCAAGATGACATGCTTATAATACTATAAGAAGAAAAAAAAGAGTGAGCAATGGTCAATATTCCAAAACCATAGATAAACCAGTTAAAAATGACACTATGTGGGCAACTATGTCTCAACAACCCCCTATAATAACCCAACCTACCTCTATACCACCAGCTATAGCTACTACATCTTTGTCTCCTGACGTAGAAATCCTTTTACAAGAGATAAAATCTCTTCAATCCAAGGTGATATTTCTTGATCAAGGTACCTCTAGACCTACATAGGATTTAGATTCTTTTGTTTTACTACATACACCATTGGCATGTCACATTTCTTCTATACCCTTGCCACAAGGTTTTATTCAACCCAAGATTACTTTATATGATGACAAGGGTGATCCAAGGACACATTTGAGAGCCTTTCATGTAGCATACTTGGACTATGTACCTAATTACTAGCTACTTACCAAGCTATTTCCATGAAGCCCAAAAGATTATGTTTTACAATGATTCTATAGTCTACTAAATCAGTCAGTCAATGCATTCAATCCTTTAACCGACATGTTCCTAGCTCATTTCAACATTAAAAATAGTGATAAGGTTTCATATTCCTAAGTTACACAACAAAAATAAATGTCAAATGAGCATCTCTTAAATTATGTTCTCTAATATAAGACTATTTTGGCTAAGATGACTAGCCCCATGGCCAATCAAGAGTTATAAGATATCTTCAGATAGAGTCTTCTACTAGCTTTGCATGAATCAATAATGTTAAAAAGATTCTCTTCCTTCACTGAATTGTGTCACATACTAAAGGAATGAGAAGTCAAACTAATTTCAATGGGAAAACTCAAGTACACAAGTATCTTAGACACAACAAACAAGAGTAATTGCAAAGTCCCATACAAATTCAAGGTCAATGATAAAAATATCCAAAATGAATTGATAGTTAATGTAGATTTTGATCCCCCTCAAAAATTGGTTTTATCAATACCTACTTGGCAAACCTTCACTAATATAACAGTTTCTCTAGCTATAGTTTTACAAAAGCTATTGGAATGTAACATCATATCTCTCCCTCTTATTCAGGAAGTTAACCTAACAAAGCCTCTTCCATAAGGATATGATCAACATGAATTTTATGATTCTCATAAGGAACCAAGCCATACAACAAATAGATGCATCAGTTTGAGACACAAGATATAGGATTTGATAGATGGAAATCATATTTATCTTGACACTTTAGTTGAGCCTCCTAAAGCAAATCAAACATATGATAAATCTTTGAAAATATTCTCAAATCCCTTTCTACAACATTATAAATAAGATACAAGGGACACATCAGGGGTTCACCATGCATAACATGCACATCCACCACTAGATATATATAGGGCACCTTTAATTGAGACACATCCTTTGACCAACACGATTGGTGTGTATAGTTCTAAAGTTCTAGCTAGACCTTCCATCTCCTTCTCAGATTAGGAGACTATCAAGGATGATTCATATTATCATGCATTCTTTATTAGAGCTTACATCCATAATCATCCTACTCATAGTGTTCTCATAGATAATGGATCTAGTGTGAACATGTGTGCTATGACATTATTACAACATTTAGGATATTCAAAGAAGGATATTACCTTGATGAATATAGTTATTAGTGGATTTAATGGGCACATATAGAGTTCATTGGGTGAGATCATACTTCCTCTATAGGTTGGCCCAACACATGTGGCCACATCATTTACTATAGTTCTTAGTACAAGATTTTTTTATATGCTACTTGGTCAACCATGGATTCAAAAAATTTGAGAAGTACCTTATACAATTCATAAATATGTGAAATTCATTCATGATAATTAAGTTTTTATAGTTGGTGGAGTTTCATATGAACTACCACTCCCCACTTTAGATCCATCTTTTACTTTGCAGTCACCAATTTTAATTCAGCCTCTAGCTCCATTTTCTCCACTAATTATAGTTCCTCCTCTAGTTCTAATTTAGAAATAGTTAAGGCATCCATCACCAGCATAGAGTGTTTATACACCTCCATAGCTTTAATATTATAGACTACTTATAGCTATAGTGTTCACGCCTAAGGTATTATCATTGAGATCTCATGCATCTACTCACATAGCTCATGTTCAAAGAACTTCTCCTACTACCTGATGTGTCCCTAAGAGCCCTATAGTTACATCTATTTCTTATAGTTATAGGGGGACCTTACACTTAGTTTCTACTTCAAATATTTTAAATCATTTATAGTATATATAGATTTTAGAGCCATAGTCTCAGCATTTACATCATTCTTCATGATCACACATGATTCCTCTCCTTGATACAAGACACCATGATAGGGAATCTCCCATGAGACTAATCAATTAGTATCATCTCTTATCAACATTACTTGTACTTATCTTCTCTTCAAAATTATTGTACATAGTCTTCACGTGATTAATTATACATAGTTCATAACATATCTAAAATACCAAAAACAATATAATATATAAAAAATTCAAAAACATTCAAATATTTTAAAATACAAAAATACGTAACTAACTCAAAAACAAAAAAAAATTGATTGTATGCATTATCCATGCTTTAAATTTATACTACTATGCTAGACTTACATTTGTTATTTTATGTTATTGTTTGTCAGTTTATCTACATTACCATGCTTCACTTGATCTTCTTTGAGTGTTTTTAGTGACATCCAACTCTTTGATTGCTTCACTCTACACATTGAAGGGGAATCCTACTTCTACATCAAGACACACATTGATATACATACCCATTAGGGGCATCTTTTACATGACTAAACCATCCATGTTATGTTATTCCTATACCACACACTTTAGTTATAATCTTTATGTACATTATTTACTATCTTACATAGATTAATATATTGACATCTCAATAGTATATAACACTTGTGTATTTCATAGCATATACTTATTCTTGTACTAACAAGTCTTGCATACTTTTCTTCTTGCTTTGATTAGCTAGATGCAATTGTATTTCCAGTTATTACATGCTTTCCTTTATTAATTTGAATAGCTATATATGATTATGTTTCTCAATTCTTGATTGTCTCTTATATGCACCTTAAGACATTTGCCAATATCCTTTGCTTCTATGTCTTGTGTGTGCCTTAGGACATTTGCCAATGTCCTTTGCCTGTAATCTTCTATGTGATTGTGGCTTCCATGCCAACTTTGCTTTTTTCAATTATATGTGTATGTGGAATTTGAACATGCCTTGTATTCTTTCCTGCCAGTATGATTGATATGTGCCCATGTCCCTTGTTTGTTTGGCTTGTTAGCCACCCTTGTGTTATTCTTGATTCTTGCCTTATGTGCTTGTTTCTTATTTACTTCTCATTATTTACAATGTCATGATTCACATCATACATTTATCTTGATTTCTTGGATGTCATGATGGACATCATGCTCCATACCTCCAACTAATAACTAATAACTAACCAAACTTTCATTTATAGTTTAGTACATTACACATATTATTACATTGTTATATCCATATAGGCATACCCTTATTGATCTAACTATCTCTGAATACAAATCATTCTATATTTTGAAATATCTTATCGATTATCATTTTTATATCATGTATCTTTGTAGCATAACACACTTGCAGGGATTTTTATTTTGAGGGAATTCATTTTATGATATTAATTCCTACCCTCAAAATAAGGGGTAATAGATAGGGGTTTTATCATAGAGATCAGAGCTCTTAACAATAAAAAAAGTAGCATTCAACACACCTAAAATAATAACTAACACAAGCAAAAGAGACTAGGTAGATAGTGAAAATGTTAGAATAGTCATCAAATATAGCCCAAGATAATAGCACCCAACTTGCACTATAGTGTTAGTTCCACTAGTATCCACTTTTGGTGCTCCTATCCAAATAATAAAAAACTAAACTTTTCAGAAGCAGGTGAAAAGTAGATTTAGCTATAGTTTTACATAGTCAGACTAGTTTAGAATCAATAATTTTTAGTACATGTTTACTCAGAGAATCTAGATATATGGGGAATCATGCATAACATGATGGATCTCACTTTCAGTTTTAGATATGATAGTTGGTATAACTTCTAGATCAGAATACATGTTCTAGACACTAGTGATTAGGGGTAATATGTGTGGTACATTTCTTTTTTTTTCTTTTCTGAGTTTAGTATTACCTAAGAATTCTTAGTAATTATGTGCCTTATTCCATCTATAGTTAGTTGTCATCATTTTAGATTTATATTTCATATAATCCCAACTTCCTCATTTTGGAGTGGCTTTCATATAAGCATAGTGCACTAGTTTTGGAGTGGCTTTCATACAAGCCTAAACTCCCTCTTTCAAAGTGTCCAAGAGTGGCCTAATTTCTATTATACATTTGGATATCCATGCCAACATTTTCAAATCATAATACTTTTATGGTCTTCAAGATCCATCTCATATGACATACATTTCATACTAGTATCAGTTTATAGCTTCAATACATGAGGCAACGATGGAGCCAAAGGACTAAATAGCCTTTGTATTCTTGATCCACCTACTCATAGGGATTGGAAACATATTCCAAACATTGATCAATACATGCATGATCACGTAGCTTCACTTAGTGGGTAATGATAGAGACAAAGGGCTAGACTTTGCATTCTTGAGCCACTCTAAGGGAATTGAGCATTCAAATTTTTTAATGATATTAATATTAATTTGGCACACATTCAACATTACTCAACATCACAATATGTTTTGTATTGGTTTGCATACCTGGTGAGGTGTATCATTCCTTTCTCTTCCTCTCTCTCTTACCTAGCCTTAGACATTATTATTTTAGATATAGTGTATCTAGTAAAAACTAATATACTATTTGTTTTTCTTACATATTTTCACTTTACAACATGCTCTCTTGATGTACACCCAAAATCACATAGCTTCATGAGCTTCAACCTTGCATTTAAGTTTGAATACAGTTTCTATTTTTCCTTTATTCTAGTATTTTGCTTTGTTACATCACTAAAATAAAGGTGGGCAAATGTAGTCGTATAAAATGTGAAAATTGGTAAATTGAGTATGGCTAATGACACCCAACCCTTAGGTCCCTCTTGCTTTCTCTCATGACCCTCATAGGCATATTTTCATTAATTCTTAGTCATTCATAGCCTTCTAGACTTAATACTAGCTAAGCCAAGCTCCTCTTTTCATGACAGATCCATCCCCCAAGTCTCATCTATGTAGGATAATAGTGCCACACAAGAACTATAGTAATAGTGACACTCCTCTCTTCTTTTAGTGCTCTTATCTAAGTCTATTTCTAGCCCTAATGCTCAATTTCTACTGGTTCCCCATCCTTCTTCTTATTAGCCTAACACGAGTACATTTAACCCATGACCAATATATCCATATAAAATCCCATTCAAATATTATTTTGAAAGGGTTGGAAATTATCACTACAAGAAAGAATACAAGCAAGACCACTCAAGTAATCTTCTCTATTCTCTACATATAGACATCCAATATACTTACAATCTTATTCAAATCTTTACACTAGTCCCTAACCACCTCATGTAAATCTAATTTAGCATTTTTTCATATTTATAAACTAAATTACATAAAGCACATCAAGTGGGAGAACTACATATGGATTGATCCCTCTTCAGAGTATTGGTATGTAGGTAGCATGCCCACATAAGGGGTATGGATCCATGTCCAGTGAATTTTACATACACTAACCCCTGCTTTATTGAAAATAGTTAAAGTACAATAGAACATAACATTTAAATAGAAAATATTCTCTATAGGGAGCTCTATAGAATTACAACTATTGAAACTTCATGAATAGGGTCACACAGACCTAATGAACTAAAGCCATAAAGCTCAGATCCTCATAATAATAGAAACAAAGGTGCACTACAATGTCAGTTCCATTTTTGTTCACTTTTGATGTTCCTATCTAATTAGAAAAAAAATACCATATCTCAATTTATGATAGTGTCCTAGTCTTATATAGTGAATATCAGACCTTATCTTAGAAATATCAATCAATTTCTAGCTAAGTATTCTTTTCCATCTCTTATTACTATTTTTTAGAAAGGTCAAAATTGCAATATATTTTACACAAATTAGTAGCTTAATTATTGCATATTTATTTACTAATTTTACTACTCAGACCCTTTAACTAAAATAGGAATAATACACCAATATTCTTAAAATTTTTAAATCCAGTTCCTATATAAATTTAAATTTAAAATAAATCATTATCAACCTTTAGTTTTACTTAACATCTCCTTTAAAATTTTTGGAAATTCAAATTTAAAAAAACTTCACAGGATGAAAAAGGAAATCAGGTGCAAAAAAATTCAAAATACATCCATAAATAGATCCACCAATAATCATCGAATGGATAGGAAAAAATAGTTATAGATCTTGATTCATAAATTATAAGGATAGAAGTTACAAGTTTCTATTTTACAAATCTCAAGCTTAGATATTAATTTTGTGTCCATTTTTTAATTGATTTGTTTTGATTTCAAATAGAAAACTCATAATGTAAACTTAATCTAGATCTTATAAGAGTATTTTCCATCATCCAATCATCAAACAAATGATAGCATAGAATGGTATATATATCCATGTACTTTACAAGGTGTAACTAAGTCTCAAATTCATGTGTGCTCTACTAGTAAGATTTTATAAATGACTCACCATGATCAACCTACCTAATTGGGTTTTTATAACATTTAAGCTATGAGAATCAAATTATTTATGCAAATAATCTCAGTTAATTTGGGTTAGGATACATTTTCTCAACTTGGCATTACTATAATTTAATGATTCATTATAGGGATAAAAAAACTCATATGTAACTAATCACCTAAAAAATCAATATCAAAATTGTCATCAAAGATAAATTATAAATACACTTAAACTAAAAGAACCTTGAACAAAAGGATGATATAATAACATCTTAATGTTATCATAATCTCAAGAAACCATGTTATGTTTGACCAATACTCTATCTAAGGAGGACTTATCAATGCATTTAAGGTAGTTATGATATAGATGAGGTCTCCTACAAGGTTCCCCTTATCTTTTGATATAAATAAAGATAAAATGATTAATTGAAAACTTTAAAACTCATTTTATTCTTATTTATTTATTTT